>CM019155.1:4655117-4721354 GCA_009733165.1 Naja naja
AGTGTAAATCTCCAGTTCCAGGAAGACTTTTCAGGGAGCAACCGTGCACCCGAAACAACCCCCCTACACACTCACACACCCACTATTTGGCACCATAAATATATAAGACCTACCCGAAAATAAGACCTAGTGTGTTTTTGGGGAGCCAAATAAGACAGTGTCTTATTTTCGGGGAAACACGGTAGTATGAATGCATGTTCTGGATTGCAATCTAAGAACACTTGTCACTCCATGTTCTTTGCCATTTGCCCACGGGTGAGTGGACACAATAACACACTGAACCTGATCCCGGACAATTCCTCCTTGTAAATAAGTTGCAGCCATTAGCAAGAACATGATAAAAACTCCTTTAAAAAGTGGGGAAAGTGCAGTCCGCTTAATTGTTTTAAATTAAAATTGAAATCATATTGCCCTCCCACCCAATAGAATTGAAAAAGAAAAATTGCCAAGCTCCATAAATGAAGTAAAAACAAAAAAGAATTCTTTTTGAAACACAACACTAATTCTTTCTTGATTTATGCAAAGGAACACATGCTGGGTAAGGCCCATTGCATCAACTGGAGGAAGCTGCTAATATCTCATGAAGGTGCGTGGGAATGTCACTCGGCCCACCATGTGTTCAGTTACATTACAGATCTGCCTCTGTCTGTTTCAGCAGGGTAGACGAATCTTACCAATAATCAAGATAATTCAAAAAGGGCCTGGCCCTTTTAAAAGCGAGAAAACTTGCCTGAAAGAAACCACGTTTCTCCGTCTTAGCAACTTTATGATTGGTGGACTTCAACTCCCAGAATTCCCCAGCTAGCCATCACCTAGATAAGCAGGGATTAAACAGGGACAAACAACCAAGCAGAAAACATCCTAATCACAGAACTACCATGGAAAAAACCAGCTCTCCATTAACACTGGCAATGGCAAGCTAGTAAATATAAACAGAAAGTAAAGTCCCCACTCCTTGGTGCTGATGATGTTACCTAATACAGTAATGAAATGTTTGCAAGCAAACAACCAAGCTCAGAGAACACCAAGAACCTTATAGTCCTCCCCTTCCCACTCCTTCCCCCTCCTTCCCTGCTCCTTCTCCCTGCAAATCCCTCTCCCTTCTAGCACTGATGATGTTACCTAGTTGGGTTATGAAATGTTGCAAGAAAACAACCAGGTTCACAGACCACCAAAAACTCTACAGTCCTCCTCCTGCTACTCCTTTTCCTTCTCCTCCTCATCACTTCTAGCACTGATGATGTTATCTAGTTGGGTCATAAAATGTCTGCAAAACAACAATAACGAAGCTCAGAGAGCACCAAGGATCCTGGAAATTTTTAAGAAGAAACTAGATAGCTACTTTTCATGAGTAGTCAAATTGCTTAAGATAGTGTGAAGAATGGTCATATATCTTTTTTTTTCAGTGCTGTTGTAACTTTGAACGGTCACTAAACAAATGGTTGCAAGTCAAGGACTTCCTATATATAGAGAACAAGGCTGGTTCTTTTTTTTTTTAATTTGATCTTGTTTTGGGGAACAATAATATCGATCAACCCAATCTTGAGATAAGGAAGGCTAGCCCAGAAATTCAGCCCAGTGAAAGCTGAACTTCACATGAGGCCAAACAGCTTAGTAAACACCGGTACGAATTTCTTTCTTTTAATGAAAATTGGGTGACCTGACTAAGAATTAACCAGGTCAAGAAGGGTCAGTGCCATGCAGAAAAATAAATAAAAATAACGCAATCATTAGAAAGGAATATGTATTTTTCTTCTGCAGTGAATGACTTTGGAACTAAATGAATGAAAACCCTGTTTAAGCTGTAACTCTGTGCATAGCAGGTAAACAAGTTCAGCTACTTCCAAGGTAAAGAAGGCCATTAAAATAATTAATACAGGTAGTCCTTGACTTATGACCACAACTGAGTCGAAAATTTCTGTTGCTAAGCGAAACATTTGTTAAGTTAGCTTTGCCCCATTTTACGACCTTTCTGGCCTCGGTTGTTAAGAGAATCACTGCAGTTGTTAAGATAGTCACACGGCTGTTAAGTGAATCTGTTTCCCCCCCATGGACTTTGCTTGTCAGAAGGTCGCAAAAGGGGATCACGTGACCCCCCCCAGGGACCCTGCAACCATCATACATATGAGTCAGTCACCAAGGGTCTGAATTTTGATCATGTGACCATGGGGATGGCTGCAACGGTCATACGTGTGAAAAACGGTCCCTCTTTTCAACGCCATTGTAACTTAGAACAGAATAGAGCAGAACAGAATAGAATAGGATAGAAAATAGAATAGAACAGAAAATAGAAGAGAAGAGAAGAGAAAAGTGAAGAGAATAGAATAGAATATTTTATTGGCCAAGTGTGATTGGACACACAAGGAATTTGTCTTGGTGCAAATGCTCTCAGTGTACATAAAAGAAAAGCTACATTCGACAAGAGTCAAGAATCATCAGGTACAACACTTAATGATAGTCATAGGGTACAATAAGCAATCAAATCATAAACAGTCAGTATAAATAGTAAGGATACAAGCGACAAAATTACAGTCATACAGTCAGAAGTGGGAGGGGATAGGTGACAACGTTAATAGCAATAGTAATGCAGACTTTGTAAATAGTTGGACAGTGTGGAGGGAATTATTTGTTTAGCAGAGTGATGGCTTTCGGGGGAAAAACTGTCCTTGTGTCTAGTTGTTCTGGTGTGCAGTGCTCTTCAAACGGTCACTGAATGAATTGTTGTAAGTCAAAGTTTGCCTGTACAGCAGAGGTGGGTGTTCAGCAGGTTGTGACCAGTTCTGGAGAACTGGTAGCAGAAATTTTTAGTAGTTCGGATGATCGGCCAATCCCACCTCTGACTGGAGATTTTGCAGTATATCCTTCCCTTGCCACGCCCACCGAGCCACGCCCACAGAACCGGTAGTAAAAAAATTTGAGTCCCACCACTGCTGTATGATACTTGGCTGGAAAAGAAAATTCAATGAATTAAACATATTATCGGAGTCGGAAGAAGAAAAACTTTTTTTTTCTTTGCAAAAATGGCTGAGGGGAACCTCACAATTTATATCCCTAAGGAGTTTGAGATATTTCCAGCTCTCCGCACCATAGAATTTTCTTTGTTTAAGACACTGATTATATCTTCCAATTTTATCAAAGCGTGATAATAAAAAATAACCTTCATGCTTTCGGTAATCCTCATCCCTGCCAAATAACAACAACGGCATCCTGAATTCCTAATAACTTTTATATGATTGAAAAATAAAAGAGAGGTAAATGCAGTCGCTAAAAATACAATCATCACGGCTTGGGGCTGATCTACAGGTAATCCTTGGCTTATAGCAGATCATTTAGCGACCGTTCCAATTTACAATGGCACTGAATCACATGATCCACTTTTGCAACCTTCTGACACTTAATCCCTGTGGCAATAAAGGTCATAAAATTCACTTAACAACTGTCTCGCTTAGCAACAGAAATGTTGGGCTCAATTGTGGTCGTAAGTCAAGGGCTATCTGTACTAGAGACTGTTTTCAAATTACTGTACCCTATGACTATCATTAAATGTTGTACCTGATGATTCTTGACAAATGTATCTTTTCTTTTTATGTACACTGAGAGCATTTGCACCAAGACAAATTCCTTGTGTGTCCAATCACACTTGGCCAATAAAATAATTCTATTCTGTTCTGTTCTGTTCTGTTCTGTTCTGTTCTATTCTATTCTATTCCATTCGATTCCATTGCATTCTATTCTATTCGCTATTCTATTCTACTCTATTCTATTCCCATTCTATTCTATTCGCTTTTCTATTCCATTCCATTCCATTCTATTCTTTCTTATTCTATTCTATTCTCTATTCTATTCCAAATATCCCTCCACCTTTCTTCCCAATCTTTAATAAGATACCAACCTGATTTAAAAAAATCTTTCAGCAGTTCCCAATAAGAAGCTAGGGCCAGGCCTATTTTCAGGGGACTCCAGGTAATCCTTGGCTTATGACCATTCATTTGGTGACCATTCGAAACTTCTGAAAAAGGTTATTTAAGAGCAGTCCTCATACTTACAAACATTGCAGTAACCCCATGATCAGAATTTGAATGCTTGGCAACCGGCATGTACTTATGATGGTTGCGGTGTCATATGACTGTCATTTCTGATTCTTCCCAGCTTGTTTCCAACAAGCAAAGTCAATGTGGGAACTCGGATTCACTGTGTGAGGTGCAGCAAAATGTCACAGAATTGCATCTCACAACCGTAGCAATGCAAGTTCCAGTCTCAATGGTGATCATAAGTTGAGGACTTAACCGTATTGCCAATTTTAAAGAAGGGACAACTTTCCCTACTGCTTGGATAGGGGGAAAAGAATGTTTCTATGGTTCGTCTGGATTTTGGGCTGTCTGAGACCATCCACAAACAGGAGAAGATCACCACTGATCAACGCAGTCTACCTGGCGAAGGAGGAGAAAACGGGTTCAAAAAAGTCTATGGAGATTCTCAGTCATCCAGGCCATGGTTGTCCCAAATGTGCTTTTTCAAGAGGCAACTGGACTAACCAGAAAGTCCAGCTGCCTCTGGAAAAAGCACCTTTGGGGTTTAAAAATAGGTGAGACTATCGTGTTGTGGCCCGAATCGGAGGAGGAGGAGGTGTGGGAGTCAGAGCCAGCATCCAGGCAACCTGAGATTCTGAGGGGGAAGAGGGAGTGGAGTTGGCAGAGAGAGAGAGAGACAGAGGGAGAGTCTGGGCCATCCATCAGCCCTCCTATGGAGAGTCAACAGCCCCCAGGTCTGGAGGTGGCTGATGAGGAAGAGGAGCAACAGCTGGGTCCAGTGCCTGATGCATGGATGCGCAGAGGAGAGGAGAGCAGTGGAAATCCGTGAGCTGGTCCTCGGGATGGAAGCACCACCGCTGCTAGCAAAGCCTCATTCGAGCTCTGGTGGTAAAAGGAAGGGGGTAGAGATGAATAGGTGCCTTTTATAGTCACGGCTTATCTGGGTTAACAGATAACAGATAATCAGAATTGGAAGGGACCTTGTAGGTCATCTAGTCCAGTGGTTCTTACCCTGGGCGATATCACCCCCAAGGGGCGATTTTGTTTTCTAGGGGGGCAATGGAATGAAAAGGGGTGACGTGGGGGCGAAGGAATGGAAGGGGGGTGATATGGGGGCGATGGAGCGAGATATAAGGGCCTTGGTGGCTCAGGCTGTTAATTGCCTGCACTTAAGTTCCAGCTGCCTACAAATGCTGTAGGCTGGAATCCCACCAGGCTCAAGGTTGACTCAGCCTTCCATCCTCTCGGGGGAGGTAAATTGAGGACCCAAGATTGTTGGGGGCAATAAGCTGACTTTGTAAAAATGTCGCTTAGTAATAAGCAGGCATATACAATGGAAGGAAGGCTATTGCTGAGCACACTGGGTTGTATCCCAAAAATTGTAAGCCGCCCTGAGTCTTCGGAGAAGGGCGGCATATAAATGTAATAAAATAAAATAAAATAAATAATATATTGGGAGAGAGAGATATATATCTATATTGGTAGATAGGTAGGTAGGTAGGTAGACAAAAAGACAGACAGATAGGTAGATAGGCAGGAAGGCTGGCAGGCAAACAGACAGACCTTTTGGATGGATGGATGGATGGATGGATGGATGGATGGACGGACGGACAGACAGAAAGAATCAAGTGGCAGCACTTTGGGAAGCGGTGGCGGCTTTTCCCAATGTGCTGCGCGGACACGCAGTTCAGGTGCAGTACAACAGTCAATGGGTGAACCTGCAGGGCCGGCGCCTCGAACGCCCTCCTACCGCCTCTTAGTCCCCCTCTGCTGGCCCCCTTGGGGATGCTAAGAGGTGGCAGGGGGTTATGTTGGGGAGGGGTGATGACAACTTCCTCAATGGCTCAAGGGGGCGATTCTTTCAAAAAGGTTAAGAACCACTGATCTAGTCCAACCCCCCACCCAAGCGGGAGACCCTACATCATTTTTGACAAATGGCAGTCCAATCTCTTCTTGAAAGTCTCAAGTGATGGCGCTCCCACAACTTCTGAGGCCAAGCTGTTCCATTGGTTGATTGTTCTCACTGTCAGAAAGTTTCTCCTTATTTCCAGGTTGAATCTCTCCTTGTTCAGTTTCCATCCATTATTCCTTCTCTGACCTTCAGGTGCCTTGGAGAATAGCTTGACCCCCTCCTCCTCTCTGAGGCAGCCCCTCAAATATTGGAAGATGCTCTCCTGTCTCCCCTGGTCCTTCTCTTCCCTAGACTAGCCAGGCCCAGTTCCTGCAACCGTTCATTGTATGTTTTAGCCTCCAGTCCCCTAATCATCCTGGTTGCTCTTCTCTGCACTTTTTCTTGTAGCAGACAACATTTCATCTTCCAGCTGGCTGGACTTGTTAGCCTGCATTGAGAGAGAAACATTTTGCTGGGGCTGTCAGCCCTCCTAATAAGGGAATTGTTGACAGATTACAGAGTGTTTGTCGTATTTGGGGAGCATACCCTATGGTGGGAAAATTCAGTCTCTGAGCTGGCCCATGTCTCGCCATCGATGGTGAGAAATTGCTGATGGACCATCTCAGTTTTCCCGATATGGCTTAGGAACCTGACAGCCTGCTTAGCTCTCACCCATCCAGTCAAGCATTCTTCCCACGAAACATCATTTGAGAAACTTGGACGTCTTCCGAGGCCGATTCCAAGGTTGCTTCTGAAGCTCATGTCGCCATGTGTGAAATTTGAAATATGTCCTGAATGGCAATGACCCCACGCATAGAAATCAGCAGTTTGGGTCAGAAGAAATGGTTCAGTGCTTCTTTCAATCAGTCACCAAGGAAACTGGAATGGGTTCCAAACCTTTTGGATAAATCATTTAGAGCGCATCGGTTCTTAATTTAGCCTCTTGATAAACCCCTGCACTTCAAAAGACGTGGCAACTGCAGCATTGGAGGGTCAACCTGAATTCACTTCTTTTGACTACATCTTAAAGATGTTTCATGACCCAACTAGGTAACATTGTCAGGGCTACTAGGGAGCAGAGTTTCTGAGAGGAGGAGGAGGGGCAGGAGGAAGAGGAAGACTGAGGTGGGAAAACCCTAACAAATAAATAAATAATTTTAAGTGGAGCTGGTTGGCATGCCACTCTGTGAACTACAAGGTCTCATCCAGCGTGATTAAATTACGGTTTGTTCTACCCTATAAATCCAGGCAATTGGCTTAATTCAGCAAAGAATGATTCGGTTTTCAAGTTATGCCAACGCAGCAGCATGTTAATCTTCCCGCAGCTGATGAAAGCCGACATATTTAAAAGCCAAGGTAGATATTGGCAGAGGGGAAAAAAAGAAGAATTTTTTCTCCCCAATGAGGTCATCTCTTAATTAGGCAAAGTGGCTAAGAAGGGGAGAAGGATTTATTCTCTTTTTTTAGTGATCCAGAGCGCCTCTCGCATTCGAGTCCATTAACTTCTCTGTCATCCATAAGAAAAGTCTGGCAGCTCTCAGGGTGTCCTTTCGGCCCCTGTTTCCTTAGAGAATATTCCAGACCAAAAGAGAGCCTCTGTGAGGGTCAAACAAGTCAAAATGGCAGCCACGCTTGTGCTTTTGAAGCCCCGCCCCTTTCTGCCAGTGTGGCAAATGGACATTAAAAAGGGGCAGAGCTTCAATGATGAGGTGCTAGGGGCCATTTTGACTTTTTGGACCGCCTCCCCAATATGCTGTTGGGCACAAAGGATCTTGGGAAAATGCCCTTGCTAATATAGGCAATCCTTGACTTACACCATTCGTTTAGTGGCCAAAGTTTAAACGACACTGAAAAAAATCACTTTTGACCATTTTTTCATGCTTACGACCATTGTAGCATTCCCCTGGTCCCGTTGATCAAAATTCAGATGCTTGGCAACAGATGCTGCGCGGGTTGTGATGGGAGTTTCCTGATACTCCCATGTTACACCCCTCCTGCGTGAGCTGCATTGGTTGCCGGTTGCCATTCAAAGTCCTTTATGATACGGGTCCGGGGTACTTGTGGGAGCGTCTTCTGCCAACATCAAATACCAATTGCCCTGTGCGTGCGCACAGACGGGGACTCCTCGGGGTACCGTCGGCTAGACAATGTCGGCTAGCGGTGCCCGGGAAGGGCCTACTCTGTTCGCGGCCCCGCCCTGTGGAACCAACTCCCTCTGGAGCTCCAGTTGGCTCTGATCTCCGCTCCTTCCGCGCGATCTGAAGACCTGGCTGTTTGAACAGGCCGGGCTGGACTGACCTCCTGGGGTTTTTTAAGTATTTTAATGGGTTTTAGCGATTGGGCTTATCGATCTAATTTTGTTTTAAATATTTATTGATTGTTGTACTGTTTTATTGTGAGCCGCCCCGAGTCCTTGCGGAGAGGGGGCGGCATATAAGTCCAATTATAAAATAAATAAATAAACTGACTCAGATTTATGATGGTTGCAGTGTCCCGGAGTCACATGATCTCTTTTTATGACCTTTCTAACAAGCGACGTTAATGAGGAAAGGAGATTCACTTAATGACCGTGTTAACAACGGCAGTGATTGGCTTAACAACTGTGGAAAGAAAAACTGTGAAATGGGGCCAAACTGTCTTGCTTAGTGGTGGAAATTTTGGGCTCATTTATGGTTGTAAGTTGAGGACTACCTATACATCTCTGCTATTGTTAAGTGAGTAGCACGGTTGTTAAGTGAATCTGGCTTCCCCATTCACTTTGCTTGTCAGAAAGTTGCAAAAGGGGATCATAGGACACTGCAACCGTCATAAGTGTGAACCAAGTATCTAATTTTTGATCACACGAGATGCTGCAATGGTCGTAAGTGTGAAAAACAATCACTTTTTTCACTGCCATTGCAACTTTGCACAGTCGCTAAATGAACTGTTGTAAGTTTAGGACTACATTGCAAAATACACCAATGTGTGTACAAGAAGTCATTGATTTACAGTTCCACTCAGATTGCATGCTATAAATTGGTTCATTCATTAAAAATAAAAGTCACTTTTTTCAGGGCTGTTGTGAATAGTCACTCAATGGACTTACTGTATGGTGTTGCGTTCTCACTGACCAAAAAGAAAAGATCATTTTCCTGAAGAACATGGTTGCATCTTAGCCTCTTGTTTTGTCTTTTACAAGGCTGCTTCTACCCCCTGCTGGAAAGAAGCCATCATGGCAGTCAAGCTAAGTTTAGTGGTGGTGCAGCGCCCTCTAGTGGCAAACCTAGATAGATAGCGACCAGGATGTCTTTTGATGTGGCAGGAATTTATGGATGGACAGGTTTATTATAGTGTGAGATTTCCTGTGTCGAAACTCACAAAAGCCTGGAATCTTATCCCGCATATGTGTCAATGTGTACATTCAGGTAAAGACAAAAAAATAGCAAGGAAATTAGAAAGATGCTCATGCAGGAAACCCTCCGCCATTTCAAACAAACATTTGTCCAATCTCTTCTTAAAAACTTCCAGTGTTGGAGCATTCACAACTTCCAGAGATGAACCGTTCCACAGATTAATTGATCTGGGATTAAGGATAACAGAATAACAGAGATAATTATAATTAATAATTTATTGGACTTGTATGCCGCCCGCTCTCCCTGAGGACTCAGGGTGGCTCACAGTATAAAAAACACAATACAATAAGTTAGTTAAAAAGTAATTAAATAACACAAGCCTAATAGTCAAAGTAATAAAATTAAGTTAAAATTACTTTAAAAAGCCCACCCACCCCTTATTGCAGTCCAGGCCAGCCAGCTGAAGCAGCCAGGTCTTGAGGTCACGGCGGAGGGAGCGGAGATCAGGGGCCAAACGAAGGCCCAAGGGGAGCTGGTTCCACAGGGCGGTGCTCCCACAGAGAAGGCCCTACCCCTGGGCACCACCAGCTGACAATGTCTGGCTGACGGCACCCCAAGGAGGGCCTGCCTGTGGGAGCGTACCGGGTGATCGGAGTGTGATGCCGGCAGAAGACGCTCCCGCAAGTATGGAAGGGACCTTGGAGCAGGGGTGGCATTCTGCTGGTTTGGACCAGTTCGGGCGAACCGGATGTTAAGTTTTCATTTGGTTTGCCGAACCGGTACTTCAACTGACCAACTGGCCCCACCCCTCCCAGGAGTCTCCAGGCGGCCCATTTTCGATGCAGGAAAGTGTAGGTTCCGCACGGAGGTTCTGGGAGGGGAGAAAACGGGCCTTCTGGAAGTCCAGAAATGGGCCTGTTTCTGGCTTTCGGAGGGCCTCCAGATCCCAGAGGAGGCCATTTTTGCACTCCCAGAGTCCTGGGGGAAGCCTTCAAACTCTTGGGAAAGTGAATAACGGCCCTCCTGGAAGTTCCAGTAGGCCACGCCCACCATGGCCACGCCCACCCAGCAACTGGGCAACAAAATGGTTGCTGGGATTTTTGAATCTCACCCCTGCCTTGGAGGTCTTTTAGTCCAGCCCCCTGCCCAGGCAGGAAACCCTATTATACCTATTTCAGACAAACGATCGTCCAATCTCTTCTTAAAAACTTCCAGTGGTGAAGCATTCACAACATCCGGAGACAAACTGTTCCACTTGTTAATTTGCCATTGCTTCGTGGTATGCAAAATCTTGACAATGACCATGGATAAACAGTGTACAGGTAGTCCTCGACTTACGACCATTCACTGAGTGACCATTCACAGTTTCAACGGCACTGAAAAAAGGGATATGAACATTTTCCCCACAACTATTGTTATTATCCTCATGGTCACATGATCAGAAATTGCTTGGCAGCCGACTAAAAACATATTAAACAGATTAAAGCCGAATTAAAGTTAAAAACCCTATAGTTAAAATAAACCAGCCCCCAGAGAATCAGCATAGCCTGGATTGTGAGAAGAGCCAGGTCTTCAGATCGTGGCGGAAGGTGCGGAGATGGGGGGCCAGCCGGAGCTCCAGCAGAAGAAGATTCCACAGTGGGAGCCGCCACAGAGTAGGCCCTCTCCCGGGTCACCGCCAAGTGACATTGAGTCGCAGACGGCACCCCGAGGAGACCCGCCTGTGCCTGTACAGGGCGGTTGGTATTTGATGCTGGGAGGAGTCATTCTCGTAAATAACCTGGACCCATGCCATGCTGGATTTATGACGGTTGAAGAGTCCTGGTATCACGTGATCCCCTTTTACGACCTTTTGACAAGCAAAATCAATGGGGAAGCCAGATTCACTTAGCGACCATATGACTAACTTAACAACTGAAACACAGAAAGGTCATAAAATGGAGTAAAACTCCTTTAACCACTGTCTTGCTTAGCAAAGGAAATTTTGGGGCTCAGTTGTGGTCGTCAGTTGAGGATTACCTGTATTTACAACAAAAGTCTATTCGTCACCAAAGGGCTCTGTTTGCTACCCTGTTTCACTGAAAATATGACCTACCCTGAAAGTAAAGCCTAGCTTGATTTTTACACGTGTGCCCAATATAAGCCCTACCCCCAAAATAAGACCTAATTAAGATCCCATCCACTCCAGAGTGGACGGGTAAAAATTAAGCTAGGGTGGGGATGGAGGGGTGGAGCTGCCCTACTATTTACCTTTGGACAGTTGTAGCCAGGACTCGCACACCCCGACACCTGCCTTGCCAGTCCATTTCTTCTGCAGCTGGCAAGGCTGGCAAGACTTTCCTGAAGGCCTCTGGAGCTGATAACAGTTCGATCTGGAGCTCTGTTATCAGCTGCAGAGACCTTCAGAAAAGCCTTGCCGGCTGCAGAAGAAGTTCCTGAAGGCCTCTGACAGCAAAAAGGGAGCCAGAGTTATTCAGTGGATGACATCCCCCCCAAAATAAGACCTGGTGCCTTTTTTTGTGGCAAAAAAATATAAGACTGGGTCTTATTTTTAGGAAAACACAGTAGAAAGTCATAATTCAGAGTCCAAAATAAGTTGGAACATAAAGATGGACTTTCTTTTTTTTTCTCATTCTGATAATTCCACTTTCTTGCCCAAAGATGTGAAATCAGCCACCATTAATTTGAATTTCCACTTTGCTTTTGATCACGGCTTCAAATATTGGATTTTGGATTGATTTTAAGTTTGTACTTTGTAACTATGTTTTGGGGCTGTTAGTTTAATTCTTTTTTAAGCATTTATTGCTATTGTTCTTTTAACTGTGAGCCGCCCCGAGTCTTCGGAGATGGGGCGGCATATAAGTCCCACTAATAAATAAATAAATAAATAAATAAATAAATATTCAGTTCCCTCGAAGGGATTTAAACATTTAGTTTATCAAATAAAAGCAGAGAGAGTTTGATGGCTGAAAGTCCATGAATTGTTTTCCAAAGATGTCACATTTAGGAGGAGGGGAGGGGAAGGAAGGCAAGAAGGTGAGAAGGCGGGAAGGGAGGGAAGAGGAAAGGGAGGAAGATTGGAAAGAAAGACAGAAGAGAAAGAAAAGAAAAAAGAGAGAGAGAGTGGGAAGCAGATGGGAAGGAAGGAATAGGTGAGAGGAGAGGAGAGAAAGAGGAAGGGAGGGAGGAAGGGAGGAAAAAAAGAAGAAGGAAAGAAAGAGAGAGAGAGGGAAGAGAAGAAAGGGAGGGAAAAGGGAGGAGATGGGAGAGGAAGGAAGCAAAGGAAGGAAGGAAGAAAAGGGAAGGAAGGAAGGAGTTGCACAACAGAGGAAGGAATGCAGGTTATCAAGGCATTGGTACTGACAACCTTGCCAAGGATAGCTAAAAATTTTTTTCAAAGATTTCACATTTATCCTGACACATCAAAGTGGCTGGAACTGTTTAGTGGTAGTCCTCAGCTTAAGACGACAATGGTGCTCAAAATTTCCTTTGCTAAGCAAGATGGCTGTTAAGTGAGTCTTGCTGCATTTAATGACCTTTCTGCCTTTCCGTTGTTAAGTGAATCTCTGCCATTGTTAAGCGAGGAACACAGGTGTTAAATGAATCTGGCTTCCCCGTTGACTTTGCTCCTTAGAAGGTCGCCAAAGAGAGTCACATGACCCCGGGAGACACTGTGACCATCATAAATACGAGTCAGTTGCCAAGCGTCTGAATTTTGGGGAGGTTGCAATGGCTGTTAAAAAAAAATGCGAAACATGGTCCTGAGTTACTTTTTTCACTGCTGTTGGAACTTCAAACGGTCACTAAATGAATGGTCGTAAGTCGAGGACTAACTAACTACTGTGTATACTAATTATTTTGTGGGTTTCTTTCACTGCTTTAATGTATTTTAAATTGTTTTAAAATATGGCATGCCTGTGTGTCCCTGGGAAGTGATTGGCCAGGTAGTCCAGAACCATGACAACCTCTCAGCCAATCTCAAAAGCAAATAGAACAAATAGAAGCTTCTGTGTGTGTGTCTCTCTCTCTGTGTGTGTGTAGGTAGGTATGTAAAATTTCTAGGTCAGGTGACCTGAAACTGGCTTCTGATTGGTTCAGATGACTACATAGAGAGATAGAGTGATTTTTCTCCCTATCCTTCCTTCCTTCCTTCCTTCCTTCTCTCTCCCTCCCTCCATCTCCCTTCCTTTCCTTTCCTTTCCTTTCCTTTCCTTTCCTTTCCTTTCCTTTCCTTTCCTTTCCTTTCCTTTCCTTCCTTCCTTCCTTCCTTCCTTCCTTCCAATTGCTTCAGATGACTGTAAGGACTAAAGAGAGCATGTAAAAGGAGGCATCTTTTCCCCTCCTATTCTTTTTCTTTCTTTCTGTCTCTGTCTTCTTTCTCTCTTTTTCTTTATGCCTTCTGATTGGTTCAAATATTTGGAGAATGTGTTACAGAGATGTCCTTCCCCCCTCTTTTCTATTCTTTCCTTCCTTCCCTCACTTACTCCCTCCCTCCTTCCCTCCCTCCTTGTTTTATCAGAATATCTGAATTAGAAAAAACCATCTCTTGGCTCAGTGCAAATGTATTTTAGTTCCCAGAATTCTCAGCAATTGTGCTTGGCTGTAGTCCACACACATCTGGAGGATATCAGTTAAGGAAGAATGCTAAATTTTTGACATGAGGATCATATAAAGTAGAATAACAGAATAACAGGAAGAGATCTCAGAGAGATCTTTTAGTCCTACCCCCTGCTCAAGCAGGAGATGCCGTACTGTTCCAGACAAGTGGTTGTTGAAGCTCTTCTTAAAAACCTCAAGTGCATCCAAAATTTCTGGAGGAAACTTGTTTCACTGATTGTTCTCAATGTCAGGAAATTTCTCCTTAGTTCCAGATTGCTTCTCTCCTTGATTAGTTTCCATCTGTGGCTTCTTGTCCTGCCTTCAGGTGCTTTGGAGAATAGATTTGATTCCCTCTTATTTGGAGCAGCCCCTCAAATATTGGAAGATGTTATCATGTTCACCCCTAGCCCTTCTTTTTGCACTAGATTGGAGATGCCCAATTCCAGCAACTGTTCTTCTTATAACAGAATAACAGAGTTGGGGGTCTTCTAGCCCAACCCAACATCGGCCAGGCCATGTCGGCTGGCGGCCCCTAGGGGTAGGGCCTTCTCTGTGGGAACGCCCACTTTATGGAACCAGCTACCCCTGGAGCTACGATTGGCCCCCGGCCTCCGCTCCTTCCGCCGCTGCAATCCGCCGCTGCAATCAAGTTTGGAGCGGTTTACATTGAGTTTGTATCTATTGTGTGCTCTTGTATTGTTGTGGTTGAAGCTGAAGTAGTCATTGACTGGTAGGACATTGTAGCAGAAAATTTTGTGTGCTACGCTTAAGTCTAACCATAGGTGGCATAGTTCAAGGTTGTCCAAGCCCAAAATCTCAAGTCTGGTGGTGTAGGGTATTCTGTTGCAAGCAGAGGAGTGTAGTCCTCTTCTTGTGAATACTTCTGGACTTGCTCAATTGTATTAATGTCCGATATGCAGTGTGGATTCCAAACTGATGAGCTGTATTCGAGTATTGGTCTGGCAAAAGTTTTGTTTGCCCTAGTTAGCAATTCGATATTTCTGGAGGAGAAGCTTCGTAAGATTAGATTTAAAACTCTTAATGCCTTTTTGGTAATGCTGTTACAGTGAGCTCTGGCGCTTAGGTCATTAGATATGAATACTCCTAGGTCCTTGACAGAGTGAGGATCATCAATGAAGTCATATCCGCCTAGTTTGTATTTGGTGTACTGATTTTTTTTACCAATGTGTAGGACAGAGCATTTGTGGGTTGAGATTTGGAGTTGCCAGATGTTTGACCATTCAGACACGTAATCAAGGTCTCTTTGAAGGATAGTAGCATTGTCAGTGGTGTTGAATAGTTTTACATCATCCACAAAGAGGACGCAGTTGCTTATAAGGTGATCACAAAGATCTTTTATATAAAGAGTGTGGGTCCTAGAACGCTGCCTTGGGGGACACGGCTGTTAACTGGAGTTCTTCTATGCACTCTTTCTAGAGTCTCAGGATAATAGGGGTCTTTTTTAGGAATCACAATTTGTCAAGCACAGATAGTCCTCGATCTACAACTGATCACCCAATTACGACTGACCTGAAAAAGGGAACTTATGGCGTGAATCCGAAAATCTGAAATTCACCACCACCCCCTGTGCAGACATGACCGCTCTTTATGGCTGTTTAGAATGTCCTAAGTGAGCGTGTTTGCAACGGGTTTTGCTGAAAACTGTCAAGAAAATTCAAGATGTGAATTCTTTCTGCTGTAACAACATAATGTGAGATAATAACTCTAACAAACTCTGGGCTACATGCCAGAAAATGTATCCCCTTTCCACTTTCTTGAGTTCTTTTGTTTCTGAGCGCTGAGAAAATCATGAGCTTTGCATAAAACAGTGGATAGGAAATTATGTTTCTATAGCTGTGACGATTTGTGCAAGCTGTGTGCAAAAGTGTAAGAAGGATAAAAGGGGTTTTTTTTGGCATGCCTGCTTTTCTGACTGAGGTCGCCCTGTCTTGCTTTGATCAAAATAAAACTAATTGTCAGTTGCCTCGTGTTCAGAGTTTCATTGGATTTATCCGATTCTGAGCTGCTCCAAAAATCCAAACAAATTCATGTAACAATCATGGCATTTCTTTGATGACTGCCATCTTTGTTTAATTACCGCCACAATTTTTTTGTTTTTGGTAATTTTCCGACTGTTGTAATTACATTACAACTTACCATTGTAATGGGCAAGCTTCATTATAGTCATGACTCAAGGACTACCTGAGCTGGGAAAGTCTACAACGTCAAGAGAAGACGAAGGCTGTTTTGTACAAGAAGAAAGGAGCATGTTTTTCTGAATTTATTTATTGATTTATTTGATTTATATTGATGCCTATTCGCCCATGGTGACTCAAGTCGGCTTACACAATGTAAAATCATATTTAAAACAAAAAAATAAAAATAAAAACAATAAGAACTAACAAAAAGAATCGAATAAATTAGTAAAGTACAATAGAACAAAATTTGGGAAAACAAAAAACAAAATAAAAACAAAAACCAACTCACCCCGATGACAGCGGATCACACTAGCCACCTGATGGGCTCCATCCTTCTCTGGGTTCCCCAGGCCTGCTGGCAAAACCAGGTCTTCAGTGCCTTTCGGAAGAGTATTAGTGAGGGGGCCATTCTAATCTCTGGGGGAATGATGTTCCAGAGAGAGGGAGCCACCACAGAGAAGGCCCTTATTCTGGGTCCCACCAGGTGTATCTCCCTCAGGGGTGGGACCTGCAGCATTCCCTGCCTCCTCGCTCTAATGGGTCGGGTAGATGTCACTAGCAAGAGATGTTTCCTCAGATAACCTGGACCCAACCCATGAAGGGCTTTAAAGGTGACAACCAGCACCTTTACTTGCATCCAGAAGCAAATTGGCAGGCAATGCAGCTCCTGCAGGAGAGGTGATACACATGCACACTGGGGTCTGCATAAAACCATGCGGGCTGCTGCATTTTGCACCAACTGGAGCTTCCGGATGCTTTTCAAGGGCAGCCTCATGTAGAGCGCGTTGCAATAATCAAGACGGGAAGTGACCAGCGCATGAGTGACTGTAATTAAGTGGCTTAGAAATACAATCGACATGTAGACAATATCTCTGTTTTGAGAATCGTTTTAAAAAAAAATTCAAGACTGTGTCACAACAAATATTTTATTCTCAATGTCTTTGTTATAATTACACTTGCTTTTTTTTTAATAACATAGATCCTCAAACTCCAAAAGATAGTTCACAGTGAAAAAAGAAGAAGAAGAAGAAGAAGAAACAGAGCACGGTTTCAACGCAAAAGAGATATTTACATCAGCTTTAGAAGCAAATCTTGGCCATTAGGTTTCTACCGCCTGACAAATGAAAAAAAAGAAGAGATGCTTGACTCATTTAGCAAATACATTCATTTTGTTGGACAATCAAGAGAAAACAAACATAACAAAATAATTTTGTGCAGAAGAGCAACTGGGAACTTTTCCCACAACCACAAAATGTTGTAAAATTGGGATTCAAAAATATCAGTCCATTGGATCTCAAGTCAGTTACTCCAAAGTAAATCCACTCCTCCAGTGGGCTCACTCTTAAAGCAATTTGGCACGGGTTTATTAATTACAGGTAGCACTCGACCTGCAACAGTTGATTTAGTGACCGTTCAAAACTACAATGGCACTGAAAAAAGTGACTTATGACCATTTTTCACACTTATCGACCATTGAAGTACTGCCATGGACACTTACGTAATCGAAATTTGGATGCTTGGCAATTGACTCATATTTATGACAGTTGCAGCTTCCCAGGGGCATGTGGTCCACTGTTGCAACCTTCTGACAAGCAAAGTCAATGGGGAAGCCAGAATCACTTAATGACCATATAACTCACTTAACAACTGAAGCAATTCACTTAACCAATGTGGCAAGAAAGTTTATAAAACAGGGCAAAAGTCACTTAACAAATGTCTTGCTTCACTGAGTCCATAAAATTATATAAAATTACAAATTTGGATCATCTTTGCCTGATGGTCCAGCTCTGTTGGGCATTTGAATGACAGAATATCAGAAGTTGGTGGGTTTCTAATGTAATCCCCTGCTCGAGTGTCATAAATTTTGGGCTCAATGGTAGTCGTAAGATGAGGAGAAGTGACAATTGTCTACTACTACTAAGACCTTGGGAAGCTAATGGAATTCACTTGTGAGTCTACACCTTTTACTCTCAAGCAAGAGATGTAAATTTGCTCTAAATCAAACTTACTCTTTTAAGAGATCTCAGGAAGAACTTTCAGGAAAAAGATATGCAATATGTAAATTCTTCCATCCATCCATTCATTTTTTATTTTCCAATACAGATAGTTCTTGACTTACGATCGCGACTGAGCCCAAAATTTCCAAAGCTAAGTAAGACAGCTAATGGGGGAATTTTGCCCCATTTTATGATCTTTCTTTGCCACGATGGTTAAGTGAACCACTGCGATTGTTAACTTAGTCACAGGGTAGTTAGCTGAAACTAACTTCTCCATTGACTTGGCTCGTGAGAAGGTTGGAAAAGGGGATCACATGATCCCGGGACATGGCAACCGTCATAAATATGAGTGCCAAATGAATTTTGATCACATGACCATGGGCGGGGGGGGGAGATTGTAGTGGTCACAAGTGTGAAAAATGGTCCTAAGCCACTTTTTCAGTGCTGTTGTAACATTGAACAATCACTAAACAAATGGCTGTAAGTTGAGGACTGCCTGTATTCATTGGATTTGTCCGTTTTCCCTTAATTTGTAACAAGTGTTTTAAAAGTATGATGTCTGTATTTCTTGCTACAATTTTAGGCAATTTAGCTGAGGATCGTACCACAAAATTAGAAAGGACTTGGTTTCAATCTTTCCCAGACATGGTCCTCGGTTTCCTGCTTAATTATTTTAATTTCAGGACCGTGGGGCCCTTGATGGTCTGAGTTTGGTGGTTTTCTTTAAGACCTTTCATTACCCAACTAGGTAATATCATTAATGCTCTTTGTTTAACCATAGAAGTGGCTTGCCCTCTCAGTGTTAGTGATTTTCTCCTTAATAATCCTTTGATTAAGATATTGTTTTCTGCTTGATCGTTTGTCTAGTGTTAATCTGGCTTTTTCTTTCTGCGGGTCCTCGGTGCTCTCTAAAAGAAAGGGAGGGAGGGACAGTGGAAAAATTAGGGGAAGGGAGGAAGGAGGGGAGGGGAAGGAAGGCAGGAAGGGAGGGAAGAGGAGAGGGAGGGAGGATGGAAAGAAAGACAGAAGAGAGAAAAGAAAAGAAAAAAAGAAAGAGGACGAGGAGATGGAAAGGAAAGAATAGGTGAGAGCAGAGGAGAGAGGAGAAAGAGGAAGGAATGAAGGAAGGGAGGAAAGAAAGAGAGGTAAAGGAGGAAAGAAAGAGAGGGAGGGAGGGAGGAGAAGAAGAAAGGAAGGGAAAAGGGAGGAGATGAGAGAGGAGGGAAGCAAAGGAAGGAAGAAAGAAAGGGGAAGGAAGGAAGGAAGAGAAGGAGGAAGGGATGGATGGATGGATGAAGGAAGGAAGGAAGGAAGGAAGGAAGGAGTTGCACAACGGAGGAAGGAATGCAGATTATCAAGGCATTGGTAGTGACAGGTTTGCCAAGGACAGCTCAGGACAATTAGGACCCAAACCTGTTCAGCATCAAATCCTCTTTTACTTCAGGTTCTGCACCAAATATACACGTGACTTTGAGTGCAAGCCAAAATAAAAACCTCAAATGTAGCTTATATAAGAAGAGATAAACGGCTTCCAAGATAAACCTTGATGTTTGCCTTGGAGAACCAAAGAATTACGTGACAATGGTTATATGCCATTTTATCCTGTCCTTCTTTACACAGGTAGTCCTTGGCTCACAACAGTTCACTTACTGACAGTTCAAAGTTACAGCAGCCCTGAAAAAAATGACTTACGACCGTTTTTCGATGTTGTGACCATTGCAGCATCCCCATGGTCACCTGACCAAAATTCAGACGCTTGGCAACTGTCTTGTATTTATGACGGCTGCAGCATCCCGAGGTCATGCGATCCCCTTTTGTGACCTTCTGACAAACAAAATCAATGGGGAAGCCAGGTTCACTTAACAACCTGGTCACTAGCTTATCAGCTGCAGTGGCTCACTTAACAACTATGGCAAGAAAGGTCGTAAAATGGGGCAAAACTCACTCAAAAATTTTCTCACTTAGCCACAGAAATGTTGGGCTCAATTGTTGTCATGAGCCGAAGACTACCTGTAGTAGAAAGCACCCCAAAACTGCAGGGTGGAAGGAACAGGTGCAAAACGCTATTCAATGTGTAAGAAGCATCTTAAACATCTTCCTTTTTCCCTTCCCCAAACGTTTTATTAAACAGAATTTCTTCCATTTCTCAGCTGTGGTGAGCGAGCGTTTGTTCCTTACCGTTTTAACAAAATAGGATGTCTCCTCTTTAAGGTATGCACACACAAGCAAACACACACATATGGAGTCACACCGACTAGAGAGGATCGTGAAACATGGAGGAGAGTCTCACACAGCCCATGAGACACCACAAAAGTCCTCTGGAGATGTCATGCATCGCACAGAGCCTCGCGGAAAAAAAATAACGGACTTCGTTGGTAGAGTTCGGCTGCGCATCAGAAGGGGCTCTGAATTGAAGGTGAGGGTTAGAAGAGCTCTCTTCTTCCTCCCAAGCCTTAACAAAATTGAGCATTTTTTCCGCCCTCTTTTTAAAAAACTAGTAATAATGGCTAATCATAGAAAATACCCCAGCTGTGCAAAATAGGGGGAAGGAAGGGAGGGAGGGAGGGAGGGGGAGGGAGGGACAGAGGGAGGAAAGAAGGAAGGCAGGAAGTGGGGAGAGAAGGAAGAAGGGAGTGGGAGGAAGGAAGAGGAGAAGAAAGAAAAAAGAAGTGAAAAAAGAAAGGGAGGAAGGACGGAAGGAAGGAAGGGGAGAAAGGAAGAGAAGGAGGGAGGGGGAGAGAGAGGAAGGAAGGAAAAAAGGAAACAAAAAAGGAAGGAAGGAGGAAGAAAGGGGTGGTGGCGTCCTTAAGACCCCCAAAATGAATCTCCTCCTCCGATTACATAACCCACCTGCCCTTCTGGGGTAACACCCCCCCTCCGCACACCTTTTAATAGTCAACCCAGACCCTCCCTTCGAAGTTCCTCCCTTCACCCTATTTTCTGTGAGTGGTTAGCCATGAAAGGGGCCGCCTGGGAAGTTTGGAATAAAAGATATCTCTGGAATTAATCGGCACTTAACGTGGGGAAATGCATATATCTATCTCCATATTAGTTCTATTTAAAAAAACAAAACAAGGAAAGAAAGAAAAAAATTCGTCTGTCTCAAAAAATATAACTCTGTGGTACCGAGTTGGCCATTTTAGAAGATTCACAGCTTAACAGAACAAAAGAAATTCAGATCATTTCCCGAAAGAGGGAAAATATGAGACCCTCCACTTGTAGGGATGGGGGTTTTCCATCTGAGGAAGGAGGTGGTTAAGGAATGACGTGGTCTCTCAACCAATTCCGGTAGGGTTCATCTCTGTGACTGCAATGGCCACCACCATTGGGGGCAAAGGCGGGGGGTCACCCCGGCTCAGTGTTTGCATGACGTTCTCAGTCCCAAAAGAGGACACTGATGGTCCAAGATGTTGGGATCAGAAGTGTTTGGACATGAGACGTGGGCGACGCAACCTCATGAGATGTTAACTCATGGCCCTCATCTTGGAGACCCCCCCAAAATTCATCAATGGTACCAGGGAAATGAGGAATGGAAACGATGGGAGGGTTTCAGTTCTTGGGACAACGGGTATATCGAGGTGGTTTTGGTGTGGAGGGCCTCGTTCCCCTAGATGGAACATATCTGTGGAGCTTCTCTTCCACCCATCAGAGATGGCAAGCTTCAGAACCCCAGAAACTTCCCATCAAAGGGAGGTGGATTTGTTGGTTGGTTTGTTTTTAAAAAAGGCAGACGGAAGTAACACCCCGAAAGCCATCATATTTAGGACTAAATATGGTCCTTTCGTGGTGTCCAAAGTAGGGTTCGCCATTCTTTCTCTCTTTGGGAGGGCATGGTGGGAGAAGGTGTGGGGGTCTTACGGGCTCATGTGGCCAAATTCTCGGCATTGACGCTGGACATCCGAATCTGCGAGCTGCTCTTGCTCAAGATGGACAGTTGAGTCCCCCCGTTGACACCGCTGCTTGCCAGGGAGGGATGGCGGTGTTTGAAATCCACAGCAAAATAACGGTTGACTTTCCAGCTCCGCCATTTTCTCTTGATTTCGGATTGCACCTTGAGGGAGAAACTTTAAGAGGTCATTTTTTTAAATGTACTTGGACATCGGGGGGGACAGGCTGCTCATACACACTTTCAAAAGACAAGAAGAATAAGATGTTGGATTGTTGAGCTGGAGGTTTGCAGAAGGATCTGAGGGTAGAAGGGGCAGCTTTGCCGGGGCTCCTCAGGCTGACCGAATCCCCACCCTCAAACCGGAGTGAACTAGGAAAATAAGGGTTAATCCATTGAAGAGAATATTTACAGCTCAGCGTTTAGCTGTTGGTGCTCCCTGAACTTGGTAGTTTTCTTGCAGACATTTCATAAGCCAACTAGGTAACATCATCAGTGCTAAAAGGGAACAGGGTTTGTGGAGAAGAGGAGGAGAAAGAGGAAGTGGAGGAGGAAGAAGACGACTCTGGGGTCCTTGATGCTCTTTGAGCCTGGTGGTTTCTTTGGAGATGTTTCATGACCCAACTAGGCAATATCATCAGTGCTAGAAGGGACTGGGATTTGCGGGGGAGGAGGAGGAGGAGGAGGTCTGTGGGGTCCTTGAGACTCTCTGAGCTTGGTTGTTTTCTTACAGGCATTTTATGACCCAACTAGGTAACATCATGAGTGCTCCTGTAAAAGCTAGAACTCTGCTTCCTTCTAGCACTGATCTTACCCAATTGGGTCATGAAATGTCTGCAAGAAAACAACCAAGCTTGGAGAGCAGCCAGAACCTCCAGTCTCCTCCTCCTCCTCCTCTTCCTCTTTTCTGCAAATGTCCCACCCCCCCTTCTAGCACTGATGATGTTCTTTAATTGGGTCATGAAACGTCTCCAAGGAAACCACCCAGCTTGGAGAGCACCAAGGAACCAACAAAGAAGATTTAAAGTCTCCATGATGCACATGCAGCAGGATCTACAAGAGTGTGGGTCAACCTTTGGTAGATGGAGAGCAGAATTAAAGCATCAGCATCGGCCTCATGGGTGCATCTGTACGAAGAATGGGGGTTGATTGCAATGCACAGCAACCAACCGGCAGATTTTGAGCCCTCTGTGGGTATTCCTAGTCATATGCGCTGATGTAAACAAGACACCCGAAGTAACCCAAATGAGAGATTTGTCCACATGGAGTATAAATTGTCCAGAATGGTCTCTGTGTGTGTATCTGTGTGTGTGTGTCCAATTGTTGTGCCAAGTGGAGGCTAATGAATGGCTTATCTCCTGCTGCATCCTTGATTCCATCAAGCCTACCACCCCAGATCCTTCGGCAAACCTGAATTAATCTCCAAACCATTCCTTCACTTGATCACCATGGCTCTGAAGTGTCTAGCAAGGATGAGGACCGAGCGGGGTTACAGGTAGTCCTCTACTTACAACCATTGGTTTAGTGACCATTTGAACTTACAATGACTGAGGACGGTTTTTCACACTTACAACCATTGCAGCCAGCCCCATGGTTATGTGATCAACATTCAGACATCAGGCAATTGACTCACATTTATGACAGTTGTGGTCTCCCGGGGTCATGTGATCCCCTTTTGCGACCTTCTGATGCTCGAAGTCAATGGGGAAGCCAGATTGTCCTGGTTGTTAAGTGAATCCCTGAGGTTATTAAGTGAGTAACATGGTTGTTAAGCGAATCTGGCTTTCCCGTTGATTTTTGTCAGATGGTCACAAAAGGGGGTCACGTGACCTCGGGGACACTGCAAATGTCATAAATAGGAGTCAAGTTCAAGTAATAAATAAATAAATAAGTTGCCAAGTGCCTGAATTTTGATCACGTGATCATGGGGAAGTTGCAATGGTCGTAAGTGTGAAAAATTGTCATAAGTCACCTTTTTCAATGCCCTTGTAAATTTGAACGTCCACTAAATGAACTGCTGTGATTTGAGGACTAACCATACTGACATTAGGAGAAATGTTAGCCTGAAATAGACTTTGTCTGTTATAGGTTTTTTTTAAAAAACCTGGCCCTTTAAGAGGGGGTGGACTTCAACTCCCAGAATCCCCCAGCTACCATGCATCTCATTCCACACACAGCTTGGGGTGGGTGGGTTCTTGCGCAGGGCATGAATTTCTTCCCCCACTCCTTTTTCCTTTTTCACATAGGAACAAAGCGTTAATCCTTGACTTGCGACAGGTAGTCCTCGACTTGCGACCACAATCGGGAGCAGAATTTTTAGGCAAAGATTCTGTTCAGTGAGTCACGACCAATTTTATGACCTTTTTTGCAGGGATCTTTGCAGTTGTTAAGTGAATCATGTGGTCGTTAAGCGAATCCTGCTTCCCCATTGACTTTGTTTGTCGGAAGCCAGCTTGGAAGGTCGCAAATGGCGATCACGTGACGCTGCAACCATCGTAAGTACATGCCAGTTGCCAAGCATCCAAATTTTGATCACATGATTGTGGGGATGTCCTCAACGTATGACCGCAATTGGAACAAAAGCTCCCGTTGATAAGCAAGGTGGTTGTTAAATGAATCATACCTGAATTTACAACCTTTCTGCCATGGTTGTTAAGCAAATCACAGTACTGTTAAGTGAATCATGTGGTCACTAAGGGAATTCAGCTTCCCCCATTGGCAGTGCTTGTTGAAGAGTAGCAAATGGTGAGTAAATGGAATTATGAAAGTGTCCGAATTTTGATCTCGTGACCATAGGGAATGCTGCAATGATTGTAAGTGTGAGGACTGGCCATAAGCCCCTCTTTCAGCACCGCTGTCATTTCAAACAGTTGCTAAACGTAAGTCGAGGACTACCTGAAGTTGCAAAGCTAACATTTCAAAGCACCAACAACATTTTTAAAATGTATAATATATATATCTTACCTCCCCATTCAAAAAGCAGTAGAGCACAGCGACCACGAAACCCTGAAATAGAAACAAAACAAATCGTTTTCGGGGATAGCGAAAACTGACAGCTATTATTCATTGACGTGAACTCCACACTGAACAGGGATGTGTGGCAGGAAATATTCTCAGCTGCATTTTCAAGCAATCCTGACCTGTCTTCGGTTCCTGCAGAGACTAGGATCTTTACGAGAATAACAGAATAATGGAAGGGACCTTGGAGGTGTTCTAGTCCAACCCCTTATTCAAGCAGGAAACTCTTTACCAGGGCTGTCAAACTCTCGGCCTGCGGGATGGATGAGTCATGCGCTGGCCACGCCCACCCATTTTAGCGAAGGGGGGAAAAGTCGCGATATGTCATGTGATGACAGGGTGTCGTTGCAAGTTTGACACCCCTGCTCTAGGCCACTTCAGACAAATGGCTGTCAACCCCTTCAGCCAGTGGTTTTTCTCACTTAAAGGAATATTATTGGTTGAGGAAGGGCTGGGGGACATAGATTTATAATGTAGACGTGCAAAGGGACCAAGTTTTTATTAAAAAACTTGAAGAATACATCAGTGAGCAACCAGGAGACTGTGAAATGTCTTCTAGGATATGGGTATTGAAAACTACCAGTCAGAATGGGAGAATCTACTGAGTAATGAAACATTCGCTGCCTCTTAGATCAATGTTTCTTGACCTTGGCAGCTTTAAGAAGGTTGGACTTCGACTCCCAGAATTCCCCAGGCAGCATGTCAGCTAGGGGACTCTGGGTATTGAAGTCCACACATCTTCAAGTGGCTGAGGTTGAAAAACACTGGTTTACACAATCATCTGAATGACACCCCCATTCTTCCATGGGATGCTTGAAGGGAAAGAAAAAGAGAAAGAGAAAACTATTGAGAACTACATAACCCACCTGGAAGGAGCCGAGTCCCAGCTCAAAAACCAAGCGCTCCCTTTTGCTGACATTCTCTGGATAAAAAGCAAACACTGTGTAGTGAATCCCAAAGAGTGGGATGAGTAACAAAGTGGATCGGGCTAACCGCCTGTGGAGATAAACCAAACAACGAAAGTTACATGTCCTCGTTTAGTCCAGGAGTATTTTTAATCTCCTATATATCACCAAGTGCTGGAAATAATTAGCTTGGTTTTCCCATTTGATCTCAAGCACCCTGTAATAACTGTGGGCTCCTTGGCGTTTTTTTGTAGACGTTTCACGACCGAACTAGGTAACATCATCAGTGCTAAAAACTAGAACCCCACACCCTTCCAGCACTGATGAAATAGCCTAGTTGGGTTATGAAACATCTGCATGAAAACAGCCAAGCTCCAAGGGAACCAACAGTTCAACCCTGAGCTACCCATTCCATTAATATCCCATAATGATGTTCAACTTTTGGCTCCATTGTTGGTCTTTGCCTGAGACTAACTTTGATTTCACTTATTTTTATTTTTATTTGACTTATTCAGTTTATACGCTGCCCACCTTGCCATTCAATGGTGCCTAAAATTTCTGTTGTTAAGTGAGATATTTGTGATATTGGCCTCATTTTTGCGACCTTCCTTCTCACAGTTGTTCACGGAATCCCTGCACTTGTTCAGCTGGCAACACAGTTGTTAAATGAATCTGGCTTCCTCATTGACTTTGCTTTGTCAGAAGGTCGCAAAAGGGGATCGCGTGACCTTGGGATACGGAAACCGTCATAAATATGAGTAAGTTGCTATCTCGTCCACATGACTGTGAGGATTCTGCAATGGTCTTAAGTTTGAAAAAGAGTCCTAATCACTTTTTTCACTGCTGTTGTAACTCTGAAGAGTCACTAAATTATCTGTAGCTTATAGTCCTCATCTTACGACCATACTGGAGCCCAGAATTACAGTCATGCCGGTCACTAAACATGTCACCACCAGCCAATTTTACGGTCATTTTTGCAGCTCTTGTTAAGCAAAATACGTTAAATGAACATGGTGTTCATTAAGTAAATCCATTGCCCACAATGGGTTGGGTTTTTTTTTTGTTGCCAAAAAACGTTTCTTGGCAAAAAAATATTGTAAATTCTGGTCAGGTGTCCATGGGACACTGTAAATGGTCACAAATGCAGAATTGTGCCCAAAACGTGACCACGTGACCACAAGGGGAGGTGGCCACTGGAATTTTGAACCCCTAGAGGAAGGATCCTGGGAGGTCTATCATAACTATGAATGGTTGCTAAGTGAACGGTTGCAAGTCAAGATTACCTGTATGTCCACATTCAGGAAAAGTAGAAATCAGACCTCACTTATTTTATGAGGAAAAATGAGCATGGCTGTGTGGAAACGTGTAGATCTATCACTAAAAGATCACAACCAAAGGACCCTGTTGTGATACTGGTATTGGTACAGTGACTTCAGGACACTGCAGGTGTGGGTTGGGGAAAGAGAAAGACACAACTGAACAAAAAGAGCAGTACAGGGAGTCCTCGACTTACGACCACAACGGCGCCCAAAATTTCCATTGCTAAGCTGTTTAAAAGTGAATTTTGCTCCGTTTTACTAGGTTTCTTGCCACATTTATCAAGGGGATCAACGCAGTTCTTAAGTGAGTAACCCGGTTGTTAAGTGAATACGGCTTCCCCGTTGACTCTGCTTGTCAGAAGGTCACAAAAGGGGATCGCGTGACCCCAGGACACTGCCAAGCACCCGAAGTTCGATCATGTGACCGTGGGGATGCTGCAACAGTTGTGTGAAAAACAGTCCTAAATCACTTCTTTTCAGTGCCGTTGTAACTTGGAACGGTCGTTAAACGAATGGTTGTAAGTCGAGGACTATCTGTATTTTAATTCCATGGACTGACACATTTCGATGCAGGACGTTCATCTCCTCAATAGCGACACGGTCAGTGACAAAAAGCACACAACAAAACAGACAGCATGCAGCGCCCCGATGTTATGTCAGCTGGCGCTTACAAAAACCGCACTCGACGTTTTAAGCGGCATGCGTCAAAAACACAGACATTGTTCACGGGATTCCGCACACTTACAGGGTGATGATGGATAGTTCAGCCATCCTGCAAGAATGCTGGTTAGTCCTCTCGGACTTACAGTAGCATTTCTGAACGCAGCTGCTGAGTGTGGGACGAGGTCAGCCAAAAAAAAAAAAAAACACAAAACAAAACACAAAATAAACAAAAAAAAATTGCTTTTTCCCCTCCCGCCCCCCTTCCAGGTTTATCAGATCAAGGACAAGAAACCCATTTAATTTAAATATGGGATACTGAATCGGCCACATCCTCCTCAAAAACCGATCAATTAATGAATCAATAAAGCTGATCAGCGGAATAGCCCAGAGGCGAAAGCGATGCAGAAGGTGTGAGAAAGGCAAGACAAGTAATGTTGTGTGGAGCTACAACACAGGCAGACAATGTCAAGCAGATGGAACAAACAAGGATTGCAGGTGATAAAAGTATCCAGATCTTAAACAACAGTGGTGGTGGGGGAAAAAAAATAGGATGAAAAGATGGGAGAGAATTTTGCTGAAGTTTCCACTGTAACAGGTAGTCCTTGACTTATAACCGTTCATTTAGTGACCGTTCCAAATAACAACGGCACTGAAAAAAGTGACTTATGATCATTTTTCACAGTTACAACCTTTGCAGCATCACCATGATCATGCAATCGAAATTCAGATGCTTGGCAACTGGTTCATACTTATGACCGTCGCTGTGTCCCGGGGTCACCTGATCCCCTTTGGCAAACTTCTGGCAAGCAAAGTCAATGGGGAAGCCAGGTTCACTAAACAACCAGGATACTAGCTTATCGACGTGAGTGATTCGCTTAACAACCATGGCAATAAGTGTCGTAAAATGGGACAAAACTCACTTAACAAATTCTCACTTAACAAAATGTTGGGCTCAGTTGTGGTGGTAAGTCGAGAACTACCTGTATTTATGACGGTTGCAGTTTTCCAGGGCCACATGATTGATCCCTCTTTTGCAACCTTCTGACAAGCAATGTCAACATGGAAGCGAGATTCACTTAACAACCATGCAATGATTCATTTTACAAACTGTGGCAAGAAAAGGAAAAAAAAATGGGGCAAAATTCACTTAGCCAATGTTTCTCTTAACAACAGAAATTTTTGGCTCAATTGTGGTCATAAGTCGAGGACTACCTTCATTACTGTTAAAACACTGAAAGGAGGTCGTGGACGCAAATATAGGAATATTCTTAAACGTTCATGAAAACTCTGATCGTACGAGATTTAGGTTCAAGCAGCCCCAATGATGTCAGCCTTGCAATGTAGGCCAGACTGGAAGAACAACTAGATGAGGTCATTGTATTTTACAACTAGTCCTCAACTTATGACCATTCTTTTAGCAACCATTCAGAGTTACAACAACCCTAAGACCATAGTTCACACTTACATCAAAATCAAAATTCAAATACTTGGCAACTGGTTCATATTTACAGTATTTTGAAATTCCTCAGCTACGCTGGCTGGAAAATTCTGGGAGTAACTTGAAGCCCAGAAGTCTTAAATTTGCCAAATTTAGAGACTCCTGCTTTGGTGGGTAGGATGATGGCACAAAGTGGGCACAAGATACCAAGAAAACGATATTTTATTTTTATTTCTTCTGCACAGGGAAATTTCAGTGTTTTAGCCTTGTTCTGGAGATGCATTGGGCTTTTCTGAAGGTTAAAACAAGATTGGATGGTTGTTTTTTTTTTTGCCAAAGAATATCCAAAAAATTCTATACTCCATATTCTGCAACTACTACTGAAATTTGATGAATTTGGCAACTGTAAAACAGCTCAGGGATATTTATTGTCCCTCCCTGTCTTAAATTTCCAGGGGTGGTAGAGATGCTGGGCCAGAACTGGGGATATCAGTTTCAAATCAAAATTAACTTAACATTTAGGTATGAGCGAGCAGTGAGCTGCAGCTGCCAAAAAAGCCAATGCAGTCCTAGGTTATATCAATAGAAGGATAGCATAAGATCTTGAGAACTGATAGTACCACTTTATACTGCTAAGGCCACACTTGGAATATTGCATCCAGTTTTGCTCACCATGATATAAAAAAGATGTTGAGACTCTGGAAAGAGTGGAGCAACAAAGGAGACTGGAGGCTAAAACATATAAAGAAGGGTTGCAGGAATTGGGTCTGTCTAGTTTAATGAAAAGAAGGACTAGGGGGGGACATTATAGCAATATTTGGTGGGCTGCCATAAAAAGAGGGGGGGTCAAGCTATTCTCCAAAGCACCAGAAGGCAACACAAGAAGCAGTGGATGGAAACTGAACGAAGAGAGAAGCAATCTAGAATAAAGGAGAAACTTCCTGACAATAAAACAATTAATCAGTGAAACAGTTTGTCTCAGAACTTGTGGGTTCTCCAACACGGGAGGTTTTCACGAAGAGACTGTACCACCATTTTTCTGGAATGGTATTGGGTCTCCTGTATGAGCAGCGTGTTGGATTCAGTGGTGAAAAGCTAGTGGTTCAGCCCGGTTCCTCTGAACCGGTAGCAATTTCGCCCAACTCAACTGATCGGCAGGGCAGAGCCTCAACTGGTGTTTGGAAAGCTGCACGTGTGCGTGTTAGGTGCGCACGCGTGAAGTGTGTGATCACTGAACTGGTAGGGAAACTGCTGGAACCCCACCACTAGCGGGATTAGAAAACCTCCAAGGTATCTTTTGTTATTCTGTTTTGGGTATTCCATCACTGCAGCTCTTCAAGAAGAGATTGGATGATCATTTGACTCAGGTCAGGTTGACTCAGCCTTCCATCCTCTCGGGGTAGGTAAATTGAGGACCCAAGATTGTCGGGGGCAATTAGCTGACCTTGTAAAAATGCCGCTTAGTAATAAGCAGGCATATACAACGGAATGAAGGCTATTGCTGAGCGCATTGGGTTGTGCTCCAAAAATTGTAAGCCGCCCTGAGTCTTCGGAGAAGGGCGGCATATAAATGTAATTTAAAAAAAAAGAATTGTCCAGAGTGGTATGTGGGGGGGTTGGACTAGAAGACCTGTAAGGTTCCTTACATTTCTGTTAGCCTGTAATTTTGTAAAACATCTTTCATGGACCAGTTTCTCTAGCGACCAGCTTCTGCACTGCTCCAGATGTTACCTTTCTACCTTCTTTGCTGCTATTGTTCATGCTTTTATTGCTGATGACAAACCATTAAATCTGACATTTAGAGGAAATACGGCTCAGCGCTTTCAACTCGCCCTAATGGAAATCGTCCATCAAAATAGCAAGAACAGAAAAAGCAAAGGCCAGCCATGCTTATAAAATATTGAATTAGGAATATATACACCGAACAGGAAGAAAAGAGTCATCAAACAAGTACAGGGAATCCTCGACTTACAACAGTTCAGTTAATAACTGTTTGAAGTTAACAACAGCACTGAAAAAAAGTGACCTTGGCCTCTTTTTCACGCTTAGCATTCCCAGGGTCATGTGATCAAAATTCAGAGGCTTGGCAACTGACTCGTGTTTATGACGGTTGCAATGTTCCGGGGTCATGTGATTCCCCCTTTGGCGACCTTCTGACAAGCAAAGTCAGTGAGGAAGCCAGGTTCACTTAACAATCTTGCAACTAATTTAACAACTGCAGGGATTCACATAACAACTGTGAGGGCAAAATTAACTTAGCAATAGAAATTTGGGGTTCAATTGTTAAGTCAAGGACCATCTGTACCGAAGTAACTGAAATGATACCGTGTTTCCCCGAAAATAAGACACTGTCTTATATTTTTTTGGCTCCCAAAAACACACTAGGTCTTATTTTCGGGGTAGGTCTTATATATTCATGGTGCCAAATAGTGGGTGTGAGTGTGTGGGGGTGTTTCGCGGGTGCACGGTTGCTCCCTGAAAAGTCTTCCTGGAACTGGAGATTTACACTAGGTCTTATTTTCGGGGTAGGTCTTATATTAGGGCAGGTTTAGAAAATAGTGCTAGGTCTTACTTTCGGGGTAGGTCTTATTTTCGGGGAAACACGGTACATTCTTATATTTTTATGCCATGGTAGCCATTAATTCAGCATTCAAAACACTCTTTTTTAAAGCGGCCTGTTGATCTGAGTTGATAGTGTACTGCCTGGTTGGTTTTCACTTCTCTTCTGTTATTCTGAATAATTTGAGTAATTGAAGGTTCATTTCTAGACCGGTTCTTTGACTTTCTTTTAATTAATTCCCGAGAATGAATTAACTGCAGTAGAATAGCAATTGAGGAAATGGTTAAATAATTTAGAATAAAGTGTTTAGCTGATTGGTATGGATTTTATTCCTAGAAGCTCTGAAGGAGGCAGCTGTCTTTACTGAAAAAAAATCCTTCGTCTTAAAATGAAATTTTAAATGATTTATGTCTCATTTTTGGGGTGTGCCCTCAAGGAAATAAATGATTTGCAACAAAAATGGCCAGCCTCAAATTATCATATTTTAACCACATTATATGAAAATCTATTTCTCTGGAGAAGGCTCTCATGCTGGGATGGAAGAGAACAGAACATCAGAACAACAGAGTTGAAAGGGGCCTTGGAGGTCTTCTAGTCCAACCCTCTGCTCAGGCAGGAAACCCTATACCATTTGAGACAAATGGTTGCCCAATCTCTTCTTAAAAGCTTCTAGTGATGGAGCACCCACAACTTCTGGAGGCAAGTAGTTCCACTGATTAATTATTCTCGCTATTAGGAAATTTCTCCTTAGTTCTGAGTTGGTTCTCTCCTTGATGTCCCAAAGGTGCTTCTTCAAGAGGCAACTGAACTTTGTTTTTCCTTGAAGGTATTTCACTTTTCACCCAATAAGCTTCTTCAGTTCCCTTCTCCCTAGACATCTCTCCTTGATAATCTTCCACCGTTACTTCTTATCCTGTCTGCAGCTGCCTTGGAGAATAGAAGAAGAGGATGACCAGCAGCAAAGTGGATGAGCTTCCATTAGAAGACCTGAAGGACCAGGTTGGAGAGAGGTGGTCATAGAGAAAATCTACTGTGTGATGATTAAGAGTTGACATCACCTTGATGCTTCAACTCAACCAACCAGTGAATCACTGTGAAGATCCATCAGAAGTCCCTGATGTTTGGAAGGGGGAAAGGAAAGAGAAGAGGTTGACCAGCAGCAAATTGGATGGGGGGACCATTAGAAGACTTGAAGGATCAGGTTGGAGACAGGTGGTCATGCAGAAAACCCATGTGACTGCTAAGAGTCAACATCAATCTGATGCTTCTATTCAACCAACCAATGAATCAATGCAAAGATTCATCTCACTTGAGAAGTCCATGATGGTTAGAAGGGGGGAAGAAAAGAGAAGAAGAGCAGCAACAAAGTGGATGGACACAGCAGTGACCTCTGCCCCCTTTTAAGACCTGAAGAATTGTGTTGTGAAGAGATCCTCCTGGAGAACATCTATGGGGCTGCTGAGAGCCAATATTGACTTAATGACGTACAAATCAATCAGATAAGGAACCAACTCTCAAAACTATTCTGAAACAGAGGTGCAAAGTCATTGATGGGGACCTTCCATCGGCGGTTGTGGCCACCAGGATGAAAGAAGAAGAAGAAGAAGAAGCAAGGCCTCATTCTGATATTCGATAAACCACTGGAAAGCTCCTTTCAGAAGCATCTGAAGATGGAGGAGCAGTCAAAAAAGTCAACATCACAGCTTTGAAAATAGATACTTTGGGCTCTTACATGAATCATGAATATTGTACAATCTCTTGGTCATCAAGCTCTCCTTCTTACATGAACTCCCCAACTAGCAAACACTGAAGATATCAAGTACAGGTAGTCCTCGACTTACGACCACAATTGAACCCAAATTTTCTGTGGTTATGGGAGGCAATTCTTGAGTTTTGCTCCTTGTTATGATCTTTCTTGCCACAGTTAAGTAAATTACTGAATTTGTTAAGTTAATAACACCGTGGTTAAGTGAATATCACTTCCCCCATTGACTTTGCTTGTCAGAAGGTCACAAAAGGGGAACCACATGACCCCAGGACCCTGGACCAAGCAATAAATACATGTTGCCAGGAGTCTGGATTTTAATCATGGGACCACAGGAACACTTTAGCGGTCGTAAGTGTAAAAAAATGGCCATGTCACTTTTTTCAGTGCCATTGTCATCTCGAATAGTCACTAAATGAATGGTTATAAGTCGAGGACTACAGGACTCACAAAGGCCACTGTCAACCAAAGAAGGAAAGGAAAACTTGGGGCCAGGGGTTTTAATTTTCCCTATTCCAAATGCTGCTCTTTCGATAAAAACTGCTTCCCCCACCCCTCAAATTCTGTCATTTGATGCAAATTAAAAAGAAAGAATTTTCCTTCCCACAAGCAAGACGTGTAACCAACAATGTAAGGCATGACAGATGCTTGAAATTACTGTTTATTTTATTTAGGGACTAAGCAAAAATCTGGGTCCTTGGTGCTCTCTAAGCTTAATTGTTTTCTTGTAAAAATTTCATGACTCAACTAGGTAATATCATCAGTGCTATAAAGAAATGAGATTTGCTCTCTTCTCTCCCTTCTTAGTACTGATGATGTTATCTAGTTGGGTCATGAAACATCTGCAATAAAATAATCAAACTCAGACAACACCAAGGACCCCACAATTCTCCTCTTTCTCCTCCTGTTTTCTTCAGAAACCCCACTTCCTTCTAGCACAGATATTATTATCCAGTTGGGTACTGAGATGTCTGCAACTCAAAGAGCACCAAGGACCTCACAGTCTTCCTCTTCCTCTTCTTCCTCTTCCTCTCCTCCTCCTCCTCTCCTCCTCCTCCTCCTCCTCCTCCTCCTCCTCCTCCTCCCCTCTCCTCCCAATCCCCATTCCCTTCTAGCATGGATGATGTTCCCTAGTTTGGTTATGTAATGTCAACAAGAAAATTACCAAGCTCAGACAGCACCAAAAACCCACCAGTTTAAACACAAGCTGCAAATATTCTCTTCTAAAGAATACTTGAATCTTTTATTTTTCCTATGGGTATCTCACAGATCAAAATTGTGGTGTTTGGAACATTTCTCAGTATACTTACAAGTAGATGCTGGATTCATTGCCCCCAATGTCTGGAGACTGGAGTTTCTGAACCAAGATAATGATGATCCCCACGAAAAGTAAAAAATTGATCTTCGAAGTGGGGAAAAAAAAGAAGAAGAAATGGATCAGTCAGTGATGAAGTAATTGCTGCCTTCCAATTAAAACAGCAAATTATTCTTTGTCCAGCAAACTCAATGTTTCTGCAATCCACTCTTTGAAAGCTAATGAAATAAAATGTCAGAATATCTGCAGCATCCTTAATGTACAAAACAATTATTGTTTTCTACATACAGGCAGTCCTTGACTTACAACAACCATTTGTTTAGTGACCATTCAAAGTTACAACGGCAGTGAAAAACGGACTTACAAACGGTCTCCACAGTTACGACTGTTGTAGCACCCCCATGGTCACAAAATCAAAATTCGGGTACCTGGCAACTGACTCATATTTATGACGGTTGCAGTATCCCGGGGTCATGTGATCCCCGTTTGCGACCTTCTGACAAAGTCAATGGGGAAGCCAGATTCACCTAACAACCATGTTACTAACTTAAATGCAGTGATTTACTTAACAACCGTGACAACAAAGGTTGTAAAATGGGGTAAATCTTATTTAACAACTTTCTCAGTAAGCAACAGAAATTTTGGGCCCAATTGTGGTCATAAGTCGAGGACTACCTGTACTCCATGTCGGCATATTCAGTTTTCTCCTGCCTAATAGTCAAGAATTAAAAAGAAAATACTGTTTCAAAGACAGTGCCCACTATCTACAATTTTTTGCAAACACCTCTAAGTTTTGCAATTAGTTGGGGCCCTACTAATCATGGAACTACATTCCAAAAAGTCATATTTAATTGAGTATACTTCTATACACAAATTAAGCCTGGTATAGTTCTTCCAACCATTTGTGCTGGGTTTTTTTCTGAGATTAAAAAGGCCCATCTTGTCTTATGCATGGATGTGTCCAGTCTTATTTCCAGATACATCAGATTTAGAAGATGCATAAATAACCAAATTGGAATGGGCCTTGGAGGTCTAGTCGAACCCCCTGCTCAAGCAGGAAACCATGTCAGATAAATGGTTGTCCGATGTCTTCTTAAAAACCTCCAGTATTGGAGCATTCACAATACTGGAGGCAAGTTTTTCCACTGATTCATTGTTCTCACTATCAGGAAATTCCTCCTTAGTTCCTTCTCTCCTTGATTAGTTTCCATCCCTTATTTCTTGTCCTGCTTTTAGGTGCTTGATCCCCTCTTCTCTATGAGAGCTCTTCTAAAAATTGGAAGAATGTTATCATGTGAGCCCTGCTCCTTCTCTTCATTAAACTAGACATTCCTGGTTCCTACAATCATTCATTGTATGTTTCAGCCTCCAGATCTCTAATCATCTTCGTTGCTGTTCTCTGCATACTTTCTCAAGTATGCTGTTGAGGGTCTCAAGTATGATGTTGAGGGTCTCACATCTTTTTTGGAATGTGGTGAGCAGAACTGGATGCAGTATATTCCAAGTGTGATCTTACCAGTGTGGTATAAAGCCACACTGTAGGTTTTAACCTTACTTAAGTGTGGATTCATGCTGAGCTGTGGCCAACGGCTGGACCATCCTCACATCCTAATGGACTTACCATTATGGACGCCACAACCGGACCTTTGATTACCCACCATAAAGCAGTGTTGTCGTTCATGTCCCAACAGCTGATGGGAAAAGAAGAAAGGAAGTTAAGAGGACTTAGGAATTAAAATTGCCCGCCCAAAACGAAAAACAGATAGCCCTTGACTTACAACCATTCATTTCGTGATTGTTCAAAGTTACAATGTGATTTATGAGCAGTCCTTGCACTTATGATGATTGCAGCATCCCCATGGTCATGTGATTAAAATTTGCGTGCTTGGCAACTGTGTGTCATGTGATCACCATTTGTGACCTCCCAGCTTCCCGCAAACAAAGTCAATGTGGAAGCCAGATTTGCTTAATAGCCCTGTGATTCATTTAACAACCATGGCAAAAAAGATGGTAAAATCGAATGACGTAAAATGACTTAACAACTGCCTTGCTTAGCAATAGAAATTCTGGTGTTAGTTGTGGCCGTAAGTTGAGGGCTACCTGTATTTCTTAATGGAAACCTAACCTTTATTCTTTGAAGGATCACCTGATTCTTGGATACAGTATGAACTAAATTCTAATTCTTTTAATATTAATTAAAACTCAGTTAATTCAAAATATAGATTTTATGGATTACTTTCCTACTCATTTTATGCATCTGCTTCCTGGCTTCATAAAAACTTAGAAAAAGCAAAGTAATCACTCATCAACAGTATCCACACATTACAGATGGTCCTTAATTTACGACAGGTCACTTAGCGACTATTCAAAATTACGTCCTCCCTAAAGCTACCTACAAACTGGTTTCAAAGTTACAACACCCAGCCACTATGGTCACATGATCACATTTTGGATAGTTAGCAATCAGTCCACATTTATGCTATTTGCAATCATGTGACCTCCATTTATGGCATATTTTTTTGCAGAAACCGGTGTTAATTCCAATTTCTATGAAAAAAACCATTGGATACAATAGATTCACTTAATAATCATGCCTTTCGCTTAATGACCATTCAAAAAACAGCGTGCTGCTTCATGACTGATGAGTGCCTCAACTTACAACAATAATTCCAAATTCAATTACGTTCATAATTCGAGGACTACCTGTATTCTCTATCTCTCTTTCTTATACACAATCGCACATACACACAGAGACACCGTGTTGACTCCACAAGGAGAGATTAATGAAGATGTCACAATCATTCAATTAACGAGAATTGATGGGAATCATATAATCTTGATGTCCCCAAAGCCTGAAGGACAGTGTGCAAAACTCTGCCAGGGGTGACCCGCAATGCTGCCAAGGAAGGGGTGTGCCATGCCACCTACCCAACATCATCGAAGTGAAGCCGAAGGACCGCCCAGACTGTGACACAAATGGTTGGAGTTCCTGGAGGAGGGAAGAAGAAAGTTTGATGGAGCCTGGGACAATTGGAAATTTCCCAATCAAAAATGGAATTTAGGTCGGCATTCACTGGCCTAATAACGATCATGGTTGTTATTATTATTTACACACAGTTGACCAGATAGATTTGACTGGATTTGCTTCTTTGGACTAAAGGATCTACTATAGCTATAGATAATGTAATGGCTAGCACAGGTAATAATTTTTAGTAACTGCTTTGCTTAGCTATGGAAATTCTGGTCCCAATTGTGGCCATACATTGAGGGCTACCTGTACAGTAATGAATGAATCTGCAATCCTCACTCAGTTCTAGCACTGATAATGTAACCTAGTTGGGTCATGAAATGTTTGCTCAGAACACACTGAGGACCCCACAATCCTCCTCCTCCTCTTCTCTGAAAACCCCTCTCCCTTCTAGCACTGATGATGTTACCTAGTTGGGTCATGAAATGTCTGTAAGAAAACCACCAAGCTCAGAGAGCACCAAGGATCCCTTAATCTTCCTCCTCCTCCTCCTGCCCCTCCTCCTCCTCTCTGCAAACCCTTCTTCCTTCTAGCACCAATGGCACTCCCTAGTTGATTTATGAAACATCTGCAAGGGAACCACCAAGCTCAGAGAGCACTCAACCTTTCAACCCTGAGCTACAAATGTCCTCTTCTGCTAGAAGCACTTACCCCAGCCAATGATAGTGTACCAGTAGAAATATCTCCTCTCTGGAAAGAAGGTTTCCACAAGTAACGTAAAGAGGTATAGCCCCTCAATGAAAAGCCAGAAATAGTTGGACATCACACAGTAGTGGAAGAAGACCATCACTGCCTTGCATTCCACCTGTGGAGGACAACCACCATTTTAGCTTTTCCCTCAGATGAATAACTGCCATCTCCATCCGCTAGACCAGGGGTCTCCAAACTTGGGGACTTTAAGACTTCCTCAGTTTGTGGACTTCAACTCCCAGAATTCCTCAGTCAGCATGACTGGTTGAGGAGTTCTGGGAGTTGAAGTCCACCCATCTTAAAGTTGCCAAATTTGAAATCCCTGTGCTTGACTATCCCTTCTACCATTCCTGGTCAGAAGCTGTGCAAGATACTCATGATGGAACTATCAACCAATCAAACAGTTGCTAGGTTGGGGAGTGGCTCTATTAAGGCCATTTTCTTGAAGTTCTTTGAGATATCCATCACCATCTTTCTTCAGCCAAGGATTTCTGCACCTGACCAGCTCGTGGTCTTCTACACTGGACTACATCTTTCAAGGTTCCCAATTAGAAGCCATGCTACCCAGGTAGAGGAAGCTGTAGCCCTACCTATCTGGTTGGAGGAGGCAGCTCCACTGCGAGATATAATTGATGTTCTGCAACAATTATAAAATCATAGATTATTCAGAATCTACAGTGTTCAGCAGAGTGACATGTATTATAAAACAGAACATAGAATGATACGCTTGGAAGGGACCTTGTAGGCAAGGGTTAGATTCTACCAGTTCACACCTATTCTCTAGAACCGGTTGTTAACATTCTAAGCAGTTTGGAGAACTGGTTGTTAGAAGAAATTACTGGCCTAATCCTGTAAGGAAGGCAGGAAGGAAACATTCTGGTGTTGCTTACAGAAACTGCCTCTCTGTTAACCCTTATTACATTCTTGGCAGGACTAGACTTTCTGTCTCAGGAACTTCTCTGGAGTTTTTTTCCCCTCCTTTGCTGGCACTTTGGTTGTGTGGAGTGACCATTCAAAGTTACAATGGCACTGAAAAAAGTGACTTATGACCATTTTTCACACTTACGACTGTTGCAGCATCCCCACAGTCACGAGAGGCCAGGCGAGGAGATTTGTGCGTCGATGTGAGTGATATTGAGTTGGCCATGCCCAGCCAATAACATGACCACAAAGCCATGTCCACCCAGTCACATGACCACCAAGCCACGCCCACCACCTAAGCCACACCCACAGAACCGGTTGTTAAAAATTGGAATCCCACCCCTGCTTGTAGGTCTTCTAATCCAGCCTCCTGCTCAAGCAGGAGATCCTATACTATTCCGGAGAAATGGTTGTCCAACCTCTTTTTCAAAACCTCCAGTGATGGAGCAGTCGCAACTTCTGGAGGCAAGCTGTTCCACTGGTTAATAGTTCTCCTTTGCTCCAGATTGCTTTTCTCCTTGATTAGTTTACATCCATTGCTTTCTTGTTCTGCCTTAAGGTGCTCTGAAGAATAGATGGACACCTTCTTCTTTGTGGCAACCCCTCAAATATTGGAAGATTGCTATCACGTCACATTCTCTTGTTAAACTAGACATAGCCAACTTCTGCAATTATTCTTCATACGTTTTAGTCTCCAGGCACCTAATTATATTTGTTGCTCTTCTTTTCACTCTTTCCAGAGTCTCAACATTTTTTTTTATATGATGGCAACCAAAACTTCCAAGTGTGGTCTTACTAAGGCATTATAAAGTGGTATTAACACTTTATATACTCTTGAAACTATCCTTCGGTTGATGCATCCTAGGACTGTGTTGGCTTTTTTGGCAGCTGCCATACACGCTCGCTCATATTTAAATGGTTGTCCACTAGAATACCTAGATCCCTCTCACAGTTGAGCAACTGTGATTAAAAGATGTCACCTTTCTGCTTTCCTACACTGGCTGCCAGTAATGGTTAGGACAATACCGTATACCATCCATCCATTATGAAGTATATAGTGAAAATGGCATCTGTCCTATTACTTATTTCCTTAATTTCTTATCACTATAACTTGTATCTCATGATTTATGTTGATTGCTTTTATTTAGTATCCTATTATTATTTATGTTGATTGCTTTAGTATCCTATGACTATCACTGAGTGTTGCATCTAGGATTTACAATGTATTTTATGATTATGCTGATCACCTGTTGCATATAGGTACACTGAGAGCTTTTGGAGACAAATTCCTTGTGTATATCCAATCACACTTGGCTAATAAAGCTTTCTTTCTTTCGTCTATCTATCTATCTATCTATCTATCTATCTATCTATCTATCTATCTAATCATATCTATCTATCTAATCATATCTATCTATCTCTGTATCTATCTATCTATCTATCTATCCATGTATCTCTCTCTCTCTCTCTCAATCTATTAGTTTAGTTTAGTTTTAGTTTAGTTTACTTTATTGTCATTGCACCTCGTAAATGAAATCAAACACCATCTTCAGTGCACATCATGACCATGAAAATAAACACAAGCACACATCCTTCACCCTCCACACATTGAATTGAAAACCCCCAATACTGCACCAACACTGCACTATACAGTAGAATTCAACAGAGCTACTGTCCTGGGATAGAAGCTGTTTTTCAGCCTATTTGTCCTTGTTTTTATTATTGTTCTGTACTATCTGCCAGATGGTTATAGTTAAAAAAAAGGTTCCCAGGATGAGATGGATCTTTGAGAATATTTTGGACTTCCTTAAGGCAGCGGGAGCTATAAAGCTCTTCCAAAGAGGGGAGAGGGCAACCCATGATCCTCCTCTGGGCAATGACGTTAACCCTCTGGAGTGCTGTCCTATCTGCCACTATGCAATTGGCAAACCATACACAGGTGCAGTAAGTTAAGATACTCTCTATGGTGCAGCGATAGAAGGTCACCAGGAATTTTTTGTTCATTTCTATTATCTATATCTATCGATCTATTATCTATCTATGTATCTATGTATCTATGTATCTCTATCTATCTATCATCTACCTCTAATAATCTATTATCTATTTCTATCTATCATGTATCTCTATTGATCTATTATCTATATCTATCTATATCTATTATCTATCATCCATCCATCTATTATCTATCTATCTATTATCTATCAATCAACTATCTCTATTGATCTATTATCTATATCTATCTATCTCTATTATCTATCTATCATCCGTCCGTCCATCCATCCATCCATCCATCTATCTATCTATCTGTTGTGGTTAGCCGGCAGCAGGTGCGGACGTGGAGGAGAGCGAGGACTCAGATGCGGGGCCAGGACCATCAGGGAGTGGACTGCTGCCTTCAGAGATTATGGGGGTTGGCAGCAGTGATGAGGAGGTTCCCCAGGAGCCAAGTGCCAAGTGCACAGGATTGCTCGCAGGAAAGAAGTTACAACAGCACGGGCGACTCGGGAGTAAGGCTGCAAGGTAATGGCCCCTCCTTCAAGAACATAAAAGCCAGCTGTGAACGAATGCACTTTGCAGAAGGCAAAGACGCTTTGAAACTCAGCTTCGTGGACATTACAGTTGGTATTTGAAGACTCTTGTAAACTATTTCTTATCTGTGGGCTTTTGGCAGCCTTGACAAACAACTTGGCAAGGCTCTTTCTTGTCAGAGCTAATTAGTTGGAAGCAGCCTTTTATCTGTGAAGAAACAGAATTTGTGGATTAAACCTTAAAAGGTGGGGGGTGCTGCCTTTGTCTTGTGTTTGCTCTCTTGGAACCAGGTTGGGTCAGGACTCTATCTATCTATCTATCTATCTATCTATCTATCATCTATCTACCATATCTATCTATCCATCCATCTATATCTATCTATCTATCTATCTATCTATCTACCTACCATCTATTTATCTATCCATCCGTCCATCCATCCATCCATCCATCCATCCATCCATCCATCCATTCAATCTATCTATCATATAATTATCTATCTATCTATCTATCTATCTATCTATCTATCTATCTATCTATCTATCTATCTCTATCATCCATCCATCATCTATCTATCTATCTATCTATCTATCTATCTATCTATCTATCTATCTATCTATCTATCTATCTAATAATAGTAGCTGCAATAATAAAGTGCACAATGGACCAAAAAAGCAGTTGCAGTTGATTGACTGGAGAGTGCTGGCTCCTGCATGAGGCAATCTATGCTATGATTGGCTGCTGTAGGTATGAAGGAGGCGTTTCCCTTTCCCCCCACCATTTTTCTTCTGTTTGTTCTGTATGTTGTTAATTTTACCTCAGGATGTCCCTATGTACAGTACTTGACTATCTCGTCTGCTGTAAACATAAATGTTAAATATATCGATTTATATAAAACAAAACAAGTTTATGTCAGTGATTCTGATTTTGTTTGGACAACTGCCATGCAATTCCTTGACACAAAACATAGCTATGACACAGGTTTCTGCAGAGAAGAGTCCAAAATAGTCAACATGGCCACCACAACCATATTTACTAGATCTTTCCAACAGAATCAGACATAACATTCTCTAAAATACCACCAGACTTGGCCTCTCAGCATGATTTACCGTTGAGATAAAACAATGGTTGCTGTCTTGCTCGGCGTACAGGACCCCATCTTTAATAAAGACGGAAATGGCACGCAGAATGAATGAAACAAAAAGATTCATATGAATAAAATTCCGGGTGCAATGCAATTTCCTAAGAAAGGAAAGAAAAAAGAAATCGGATGTTAAGAAACGGGGAAGAAAGTTTGTGTCACGTTTGCAAAAGCATTCTCCATATTGTCTCCCTGTGTCTATATGGGTGGACCCTAATTGGTTCCAAAATTTCTGTTGCTAAACAAGACACTGGTGAAGTGAGCTTGGCCCCAATTTACAACCTTTCTTGCCACAGTTCTTAAGTGAATCATTACAGTTGTTAAGTTAGTGGCATGGTTGTTAAGTAAATCTTGACTTTGCTTGGCCATAGGTCACAAAAAGGAATCACATGGTCCCCCCGACACTGCAACCATTATAACTTTGAGTCAATTGCCAAACATCTGAATTTAGATCACGTGACCACAAGGATGCTGCAGTGGTTGTAAATGCGAAAAATGGCCATAAGTCACTTGTTTCAGTGCCACTGTAACTTCGAATGGTCACTAAATGAAGGGTTGTAAGTTGAGGACTGTCTTTACTTCATTGGCCTAAATCCTGTCAGATAACAGTTTTAAACATTGATTGTCCTTGATCATTTATTTATGACACGTAGTCATATATATCTAACATGTGAACATATCAAACACACCATCTTCCTCAAGTTTTTCCCACAACAACAACATTGTGAAGTAGGTTGGGGTCTGAAAGAGGGACAGGCCCAGAGTCAACCAACTGGCTTTTATGTCTAAAGCGGGACTAGAACTCCCTGACTCCTGGTGATTGGCCCCAAGTCACCCAGCCGGCTTTCATGCCTAAGACAGTATTAGAACTTGCCGTCTCCTGATGATACGCCCCAAGTACACCAGCTGGACTTCATACCTAAGGTGGAACTAGAACTCAGTCTCCTGGTGATTAGCCCAAAGTTACCCAACTGGCTTTCATGCCTAAGGAAAATCTAGAACTCATTATTTCCTGGTAATAGGCCCCAAATACCCCAGCTAGTTTTCATACCTAAGGTAGAACTAGAATTCCCTAGCTCCCGGCAAATGGCCCAAAGTCACCAGCTGTTTCATGACTAAGGTGGGACTAGAAACCACTGACTCCTGGTGATTGGGCCAAAGTCATCCAGCTGGTTTTCACCGCTAAGGCAGGGCTAGAATTCACCATCTCCTGGTTTCTAGCCTGGTGTCTTAACCACTGGATCACACTGGCTGTCACGACATGCCTGACCAGGGAACCTCATCCAGTCAAAACAATTTTTTGTGACAACTCACCTGAAACGGCACAGAATCACCATGGCAGTGGTGAGAGAAACAAGGGATGTGCTGTAGCCAACTGTATACAACGCCTTGACGGACAGATAGTAGTAAGCCTGTGCATCAAACAGCAAAGTTAAAATGACTTGGTTTTCACTTTCTTTGTCCAAGAGTCCAAATTCATTCCTTTCACAAGTATACAAGTAGTCCTCAACTTATGACTATTCATTCAGCAGCCCAGGACCCCCGGAGACAACCTATGTTCTGCATAAGAACATTGCAACGGGGAGAGCCTGGATTGCATGGCTGCCTGGCTCAATGACAGCAATAACTTAAGGACCATAATTGTGGACTCAGTTTGTGGTCATAAGTCAAAGACTACCTCTAGACCTGATCTACAACCCCAAATGGAGCAGCTTGTACAAAGCGCCCTGTTCTGATGAGAGATTTCAGTCAAAGGATACAGGTAGTCCTCAACTTACGACCGCAATTGAGGCCAAACATTGCTAAACGAGGCAGTTGCTAGCTGAGTTTTGCCTCATTTATGACCTTTCTTGCCATATTTATGAACCGAATCAGTGTAGTTTTTAAGTTAGTCACAGGGTTGTTAAGTGAATCTGGCTTCTCCACTGACTTTGCTTGTCAGAAGGTCGCAAACAGGGTTCACGTGATCCCAGGACACTGCACATGAGCAACAGTTCATTTAGTGACCAATTGAAGTTACAAGGGCACAGAAAAAAGTGACTTATGATCATTTTTCACACTCATGATCCTTGCAACATCCCCATGGCCACGTGATCAAAATTCGTTTGGCAACTGACCCGTATTTATGATGGTTGAAGTGTCCTGGGGTTATACAATCACCTTTTGAAAAAAAGTCAGATTCACTTACAATTGTGTGTCTAATTTAACAGCTCCAGTGATGCACATAACAACTAAAGCAAGAAAGGTTGTAAAATAGGGGTAAACTCACTTAACACCTGTCTTGCTTAACAAAAGAACTTTTGGGCTCAATTGAGCCTTGGTGGTGCAGGCTGTTAAACGCCTAGCACTTAGTTCCAGCTGCCTGCAATTAGTGCAGGCTCGAATCCCACCAGGCTCAAGGTTGACTCAGCCTTCCATCCTCTCGGGGTAGATAAATTGAGGACCCAAGATTGTTGGGGGCAATAAGCTGGCTTTGTAAAAATACCGCTTAGTAATAAGCAGGCATATACAATGGAATGAAGGCTATTGCTGAGCGCATTGGGTTGTGTCCCAAAAATTGTAAGCCGCCCTGAGTCTCTGGAGAAGGGCAGTATATAAATGTAATTTAAAAAAAAATTGTGATTGTAAATGAAGGACTATCTGCACTTAGGCGTAAATAGATATTAATCTAGTTTTTGGATCTTCTTTGGACATGGGGGGGGGGGGAATTTAAGAATTTTCTGTGATTTACGGGTGGCAATCATGCCTCCAGAACAGATGTATCTTCATTTACCAGCTTACCTGGCCATTTCCTATCGAAGTGTCATTCTCGTCAAATCCACAGGCATCGTAATAATGTGGGAATGGCTCAGACCAGCCTTCCTGGGTGCAGTTCCTGCTGACCAACTTAAAATCCACCGATCCATCTGCTGGTTGGGAAAAAAATAGAACATTTTTAGAAAAATTAATAAAATAGAGCAAGGAGCTTTAGAGCAGAGATCTCCAAACTTGGCGACTTTAAGACTGGCTGGCTGAGGAATTCTGGGAGTTGAAGTCCACCAGTTTTAAAGTCACCAAGCTTAGAGACCCTTGTTTAGAGAAAGAGACAGAATGATTTCAAGAAAAATCTGGCCTTTTTTTTTTTGCTTGGCTTCGCTCTGGTGGTCTACACTGCAAGGTCATTTGTAAGGTCCCTTAAATGGATTCAACATCAGTGGGATCACTTGGTCAGTGCAAGAAGTGCTGGGGGGAATGAATGGATGAAAAAAACCATCTCCATTTCTTACCTAGAAGTTGTTCTGGATTCTCAAACATTTCAAGCTCTCCTACAAAAAAATAAAGAGAAGATAGAAGTTGAAATCCACTTTAGAACCGATACAGGTAGTCCTTGACTTACAACAACATTTAGTGACCAAAGTTACGACACTGAAAAAAAAATCACTTATCACCCTTTTTCACACTTACAACCATTGCAGCATAATCATGTGATCAAAATTCAGAAGCTTGGCAACTGACTCACATTTATGACAGTTGCAGTGTCCTGGGGTCACGTGATCCCCTTTTATGACCTTCTGACCATCAAACTCAATAGGCAAGCCAGATTCGCTTAACAACTGCAGAGATTCGTTTAACAACTGTGGCTAGAAAGGTTGTAAAATGGGGGAAAATTCACATAAGAAGTGACTTGTTTAGCCACGGAAATTTTGGGCTCAGTTGCGGTCGTAAGTTGAAGACTACCTTTGTATATCCCTTTCTCAACCTATCTAAATGGAGAGAAGTAGGTCCTTACCTGGCTGTGCATATGCCATGCTGTTCACATCCCAGCCTGGTGCATAGAAAAAGAAAAAGAGGTTAAAGAACGTAGTTAACAACAAAAATATATATTCTTTCATTATTACATCACCACTTTTCATTTTCCTCCTTTGTATGAAATTTTTGTAATTATATCTTCCTAAACTCTCTTTCTACAATATTCAAGACCTTAGTTATGTACAAGCAGGGGTACATGCATTTAGAACAGAACACAATGGAACAGAACAGAACAATAGAATTGGAAGGGACCTTGGAGGTCTTCTAGACCAACCCCCTGCTCGGGCAGAAAACCCTATCCCATTTCAGACAAATGGTTGTCCAATTTATTCTTAAAACCTTCCAGTGCTGGAAGTTTAATTCATTTAATTAATCAGAATAGAGCTGGAAGGGACCTTGATGAGTTTCTGTCTTTTATAAATGTATACAAATAATCCTTGACTTACAACCATTTGTTTAGCAAATGTTCAAAGTTACAACAGCACTGAAAAAAGTCACTTATGACTGGTCCTCAAACTTATGACCATTTTAGTTTCCTTGCCATCATGAGATCAACATTGGGATGCTTGGCACCCGGGATGCATTTATGACAGTTGTAGCATCCGGAGATCACATGATTGGCATTTGCAAGTTTCCCAGCTGAGTTCCCGCAAGCAAAGTCAATGGGGGAAGCTGGATTCGCTTAACGACCATGGTGATTCAGTTAGCAATGGGGCAAAAAAGATAATAAAATCAGGCACGAATCACTTAACAACTGCCTTGCTTAGCCATGAAACAGAACAAACCCCCTGCTCAGGAAGGAAATCCTATTGCTTTTCAGACAAATAGTTGTCATAAAGGCGAGGACTATCATTTTTTTCTGGTGGAACAGTGTGGATAAATAAATAAATAAGGAAAACCCATAAATAAAAGAAAGAAGCACATCAAACATATATAACACCAAGAGCTGGTTATAACCATCATTTGTTTCAGTGGTCACTTTCAACGGTCGCTGAACGGTTGTATGTTGAGGACTACCTGGGTCTGAGCTCATTTGGTCAACTGCAGCACTGGCTATTTATTTTTCATTTTCTCTGTTCTTTCCTTTGCACATGTCAGGTTTATTCATGGTCTAAGTTCCGATTCTGTTCTGTGAAACTGCCAGAGATCTAATTAGAAATATGGTAATCCTCAACTTACGACCACAATTGAGCCCCAAATCTCTGTGGCTAAACGAGACAGTTATTAAGTGAATTTTGCCACATTTTTGCAACCTTCCTTGCTGTAGTTGTTAGGTGAACCTCTGCAGTCACTAAGCTAGTAACATGTTTGTTAAGCAAACATTTCTCCCCTGTTGACTTAGCTTGTCAGAAGATCTCAAGACACCTCCCCCAGAACACTGTGACCGTCATAAATTTGAGTCAGTTACCATGTGTCTCAATTTTGATCACATGACCATGGGGAGGCTTCAACAGTCATGTGAAAAATGATCCTAAGTCCACTTTTTTCCACTGCCTTTGCACCTTTGAACAGTCACTAAATGAACTGTTTTGGAGGCTACTTGTAGTCCTTATCAAGCCTTCCTTGTCTCCTACAGAAATTGCTTTCTCGGTAACTTCCCACCCCTGATTTGATATTATTCACAAGTGTTAAAACAGATCCAGAAAATCACAAAGAGCACAATTGAGAGGCTGCAATTTAAATCTTCGAAAAGGAGATTGAAGGAGCTGCGCATAATTCAGCCCTGAAGAGAGAAATTGGAAGAGGATTACGAGACTCTTTTTAGATAGTGAAAAGGATAATACAAGTGCAGAGGTCAAGGTCTGTTTGCCCTGGTCCCAGTCCCAGAAATAATGCAAGCCCCACGTATTGTGGGTCATCTATACAGAATATGGGATGGGATGGAATAGAAAACAGAATAGAACAGAATAGGAGCATATACTACAAAATAGGGAATAGAATAGAGTAGAGTAGAGTAGAGTAGAGTAGAGTAGAGTAGAATAGAATAGAAACAGAAACGAAACTACAGAATGGAATGGAATAGAAGAGAAATAGAAGAGAAGAGAAAATAGAATAGAATAGAAAATATAATAGAGAATATAATATAATAGAAATGGAAGACAGTAGTATAGAAAACAGTAAAGAAAAGAATAGAATAGAATGTGGAATAGAATAAGATTAGAATAGGAGAATATGCCACAAAATAGAGAATAGAATACAGAATAGGAATGAATGAAAGAATATGACAAAGTATAGAATAGAGATAAGAATATACTACAAAAAGAATAGAATAGAGAATATACTACAAAATAGAGAATAGAACAGGGAATAGATTATAATAGAGAAAAGAATAGAATAGAATAGAGAATATACTACAAAATAGAGAATAGAATATACTATAAAATAGAGAATAGAACAGAGAATAGAATATACTACCAAATAGAGAATAGAACAGTGAATAGAATAGAACAGAACATTTCGGAAATTCTCAGTTGAGCAGTTATGAACAGCCATAAATGGGTTGTAATGCTTCATTTTGCCACTAGATGGCCATCTAGATCCTTCCCCAATGTTGACCATCTCTGCAGAAGAAATGTACCCCAATATAGTCCCTCAAAATACTCATATTTCCCAATTCCATTCTTTCTTCTTGGACTCAGATTGAAATTCAGCTTCTTCTCCAATCCCTAGTTGATTTTTATAGCCAAGGATTTTAGCGCGGCAATACTCCAGAAGCTTATATAAACAAACTCAGCAACAGATCCAATCTTGGAAAGGAGACCTATAAAATCTTGAAAAGTTTTGCAAAGTTCCCGCAAAAGATGTTTCCCCTTGCTTGATGTTGCAAAGGAATTCTCACCTCTGCAACACTCCAGAAAGTTTGCAAAGTTCTTATCCAGCATTGGAACGCTTGAAAGCCTAGCTAGTCCTCAGCTTATAACCATTCACTTAGTGACCGTTTAAAATTATAATAGTCCTGCTGTGTCTCCATTTTGTCTTCTTTTTTATGTCTTTTCTCTCTCTGCAATACACAGGTAGTCCTCAACTTGCAACCACTCATTTAGTGACCGTTCAAAGTTACAATGCAACACTGAAAAAGTGACTTTTGACCGTTTTCTCAAGCGTACAACCATTGCCAGATCCCCATGGTCACGTGATCAAAATTCAGACGCTTGGCACTTGATTCACACTTATGATGGTCGCAATGTCCCTGGGGGTCATGGGATCCCCTTTTGTGACCTTCTGACAAGCGAAGTCAATGGGGAAGCCGGATTCACTTAACAATGGTGTTCCTAACTTAACAAGTGGTTCACTTAACAACAGTGGCAAGAAAAGTCATAAAATGGAAAAGTCAATTTTGAGAAGCCAGTTGGGTGGATTTACCATGATTGTAGGGTTCTGGGGTCGTTTATGGTTCCCTTCTGGCCTACACCTCTGGGATCTCTTGGTGGTCTCCCATCCAAATGCAGGTAGTCCTTGACTTATGAGCACAATTGAGCCCAACATTCTTTGTTGCTAAGTGAGGCAGTCGTTAAGGGAGCTTTGTCCCATTTTGCAAACTTTCTTGCCACCGTCGTTAAGCGAATTCCTGCAGTTGTTCAATTAGTCACAGGGTCGTTAAGCGAATCCGGCTTCCCCACTGCTCATCAGAAGATTGCAAAACGAGATCACCCGACGATTTGCCACTCTCATAAATAAGAACCAGTTGCCAACCCTCCGAATTTTGATCGTGTGATCGTGGGGAAGCTGCAGCGGTTGCGAAAATCAGCTCCTAAGTCACCTTTTTCAGTGCCGTTGTAACTTTGAATGGTCACTAAATGAACTGTTGCTAACTTGAGGACTACCAGTACTGAGCAGCTCTGAATGTGCATTTTCCTTTTGCGAGATCAATCGGAATCAAGAGGTTTGCATTATAAATTTTCTGTATTTACTCCCTTTGTTCCTGTTTATGTTCATATTTATACTTGTTATTTTGTACATGTTTGACAAACAAATAATTAAAATTTTAAAAAATTGACTTCAGGCTACCCCTTCCTCCTCCTCCTCCTGTGCCTTGCCCTGCTGCAGTTCCAAATTTCCTTCTGCAGTTCAGAATAAACAGAGTCCTGGGTTTAACCACCTTACCGTAATCTAAGTTCACCACGGTGAAGAGAGCTGGGCATTTGACAAACACGACTTCACCCACCAAAGCTGGTTTCCAGCAAGTGATGTTATCCCACATCCCAGCGCAACCTGTAGAAATAAAAAAGAACCACAACTTAAAAAACCATGCAGAAAACAGACGGCAGAGAAAGAACCAGCGCTCCATCAGGTCTGCCTTTCGGGGTTTTTCTTTGTGTTTTCTTTTTAATTTATTTATGCCTTTATTATTTTGTAATTGCTATTTTTTTATTTTCTATATGATTATAATTTTATTTATTCTTTATTTATTTGCCTTCTTCTTCCTCCTCCTTCCCCCCTCCTCCTCTTCCCCTCTTCTTCCTCTTCTTCCTCCTCCCCTTCTCTTCCTCTCCTCCTCCCCCTCCCCCTTCCTCCTCATCTTCTTCTTCTTCTTCTTCTCCTCCTCCCTCTTACCCTCTCCACAAACCCCACTCCCTCCCAGCACTGATGATGTTCCCTAGTTGGGTCATGAAATGTCTGCAAGAAATCCACTCAGCTCACAGAGTATCAAGGACCCCAGTCCTCCTCCTCCTCCTCCTCCTCCTTCTTCCTCCTCCTCTTCCTCCTCCTCCTCTTCTTCCTCCTTCTTCTTCCATATCCGTCATCAAACATTGCCGATCATTTTGCCAATTCTATTTTGATCAACAGCCGCACGAAAAAGGCTGCAGAGTTTTGTCCAAACTGGTCCCTTCGATTCTGGGGCCACGATGTTCTCCTTCCTCCGCCTGGACCTCCTTTGCCCTCCATCTTTCCCTGGAGGATTCAGTGAAGGATGCCGTATTTTTCCCGGTGTCGCATCCCATGCCCGAAATATTCTAACTTTCGCTTTCTCATGGTTTGGATGGTTTCCCTTGGCTCTCCCAGATGGTTTTTCTCATTTTATTTGCTATTACTTCTATTTTATTACTTATTTATTAAATTCATTGTTTTTCATTTATTTATTGTTTTGGTTTTTTTTAATTTTGTGTTTCATTATTTATTTATTTTTATTTAATGATGTTTTGTCTTGTTTTATACATCCTTGACTTACAACAGCTCATTTAGTGACCGTTCAAAGTTACAATGGCACTGAAAAAAGTGACTTATGACCATTTCTAGCACTTACGACTGTTGCAGCATCCCCAGGGTCACGTGATCGAAATTTGGATGCTTGGCAATGGACTCATATTTATGACGGTTGCAGTGTCCTGTGGGGGTCACGTGATCCCCTTTTGTGACCGTCTGACAAGCAAAGTCAATGGGGGAAACCAGATCCACCTAACAACCATGTTACTAACTTAATAACTGCAGTGATTCGCTTAACAACTGTAGCAAGAAAGGTTGTAATATGGGGAAATTTTCACTTAACAACTCTCTTATTTAGCAACAGAAATTTGGGGTCATAAATCAAGGACTACCTGTACCACGGTCATAACTCAAGGACCTCCTGTAGCAGAAGGAAGAAAGGGATTACATGAAGCTTAAGGCTAATGACATTTGAGAACTTCATAAAGAACTTGGCAACTATACACATGTGGTTTGTCTGTTGTGGTTTTTCTGGGATGTATTTTTTTTTCTCCAGTCTACATTCTGGAATTTTCTGCCTGTTTCTAAAAGATCGATCTCCATTTATTTTTGGAAGAATGCACAGTGTCGCATGTTAAGTTGATTGAATTCCAGCTTTGCTGCTGGCTCACGCTCTTGCTCAGACTGCCACACTAGGAAGTCACACAAAAATCAAACACGACCCTCAAACTATTAAAAATAAACAATTTTTTAGAGACAACCCTTAGAATAATGCATCTAAACACCGCAAAGGCACCATGGTTTAGGGGAACCCAAGTTGCATTCTCTAAAAATTTGAACAAGGGCGAGAGAGAGAGAGAGAGAGAGAGAAAAGCAAAATGAATTTAATTGAAATTAATAAAATGAAACTTTGGTGATGTTTTCCCCGTGGATTTAACCATGTCCCCCTATCTGCCCCATCCAAAATTTATAATTTCCATAGCAACTTTGGGAGATGTTTTGATGGCGAAAAGAGGATTATGTAATGCCTGCACTCCTGCATTGCAGCAATCATAAAATGTATGAATGGAGAACATTGCGTTGTCTAAGTAGCCTGTTTTCTCCAATGGAGAGTTTTAAAATGAGAAATCAGGTCTCTTGTTCCGTCTTCCCCCAGGTGGGAACCTGGTGAAGAGCTTCTAATCCTGCCACTCCATGCCATGCCATTAAATTTATGTTTACTGATTGTGTTAATAGATTTTTATCCTGCTATTATGATGTTATAGGTACTGCAATGTACATAATACTGCTTCTAACTTCCCTATTGCAACAACCCTATGAGGTGGATTGGGCTGAGAGAGAAAGTAACCCACCTGTCTTTCATGCCTAAGGTTGGACTAGAACTCACTGTCTCCTGGTGATTGTCTCAAAGTCACCCAGCCAGTTTTCATGTCTAAGGTGGAACTAGAACTTACTATCTCCTGGTGATTGACCCAAAGTCATGCAGCCAGCTTTCATGCCCGAGTCTGGACTAGAACTCACCATCACCTGGTGATTAGCCCAAAATCATCTACCCAGCTTCCATGCCTAAGGTGGGACTAGAACTCACCATCTCCACTAATTGGCCCAAAGTCACCCAAATGGCTTCCATGCAAAGGCAGAACTAGAATTCCCTGTCTCCTGGTAATTGGATCAAATTCATCCAATCAGCTTTCATGTCTGAGGTCTGAACTAGAACTCAACATCTCCTTATAATTGAACCAAAGCCATCCAGATGGCTTTCATGCAAAGGCAGGACTAGAATTCCCCGTCTCCTGGTGATTGGCTCAAAGTCACCCAACTGGCTTTTATGCCTAAGGTGGGACTAGAAATCCCTTCACCCGGTTTTCTAGCCTGATGTCTTAACCACTGGTTCCAAATTCCATTTTTATCTCTGGAAAAAAACAAGGGCTCCCTTATGGAAGGAATCATAGTGCTAGACTGACTTAATAATTAATTATATAATTACAATTAATTAATTATTAATAGTTAATAATAATCAGTCCTTAATTTCAGGATCAAGGATAAGTCAACCCTTGGGGGTAGGAACAGTTGGATTCAACCACCCAAGATGGTGGGTTATCCCAGAATATATCAGCTGAGTTAGCAAACGTTATGAAGCTTTAAACCCGTCTCCCATGGAAAGGAACTATTTTAGATGTCCTTTACTAACGTGTCAAGTCCTTGGTGGCTCAGGCTGTTAAATGCCTGCTCTTAAGATCCAGCTGCCTACAATTACTGTAGGCTCGAATCCCACCAGGCTCAAGGTTGACTCAGCCTTCCATCCTCTCGGGGTAGGTAAACTGAGGACCCAAGATTGTTGCGGGCAATAAGCTGACTTTGTAAAAATGCCGCTTAGTAATAAGCAGGCATATACAATGGAATGAAGGCTATTGCTGAGCGCATTGTGTTGTGCTCCAAAAAATTGTAAGCCGCCCTGAGTCTTCGGAGAAGGGCGGCATATAAATGTAATTAAAAAAAAAAGAGAGACAGATGTCAACCCTGGCCAAAGCCATTTTGGAGCTTCCGTGCTGCCACAATGGAGCTGAGGGATGGGGTGGTGGTGAGCAATTAGAGATAGCTGGGGTTGTGTAGTCAAAATAAAATACTTTCTCTTGGGAACTAAGGACATTCAGAGAGAGAGGGAGGGAGGAAGGGAGAGAGAGAGAGAGATTGTCAGAAGGTTGCAAAACAGGGTCACAAAAAGGTGTAAAATGGGACAAAACAAATGTCTCGCTTAGTAACATAAAATTTGAGCTCCATTGTGGTCGTAATTCAAGGACAATCTGTAGATTTAGTTTGCCTGGTCGTGTATCTTATCTAGTCTACCAGATATGGTTGACACTCTTTTCTAAGGAAAACGTGGAAATTCCAATTGAGTGTGTGTGCTTTTCTGAACATTTAAGCATGTTTATTATTAGATATTCTCTTCTGAAGAATACTTCGCAAATGTTGGTGTTTTGGAATTAATCCAAATTCTAAGAATTATCCAAATATCACTGCAAAATATATATATGGAGTTTGCAGCAAAGCTGGGCTTTGTTTGTTTGTTGCAAACTTAATGCTGTAAGACTGAATAATTCTATATTTTTTTCAGCTGTTTTGACAATTCTATTAAAGTTCCTAACACTTTAATAACTATGGGGGAACAATTTGCTGGTTTATTCCCCAATCTCTCAATTTGAGTGGTTAAATCCTGATAGTTCACAATTTTTTTCTAGGCCTTTTCAGCTGTTTTACTTTTCTATCAGTTGGCATTGTCGAATCTGTAAATAACCTGCTTTTCTTCAACTACTGGGGATGTCCAGCATATTGTGTTATGGAGATGAGTCTGCCTGACTTCAGAGGTCCCCCAGCGTTTTTACATGGTTGTTTTAGAGCGCTATTTTTCTTTGTTTGGAAAAGATGGCAAAATTCTATTTAAAAATGTTTAAGGTTGAGAAGATGGTGGATGGTTGAGAAGAAAGTAAAGGGAAGGGAAGGAGGGAAGGAGGAAGGAAGGGGAAGAGGAAAAGCGAGAGAGAGGGGGAAGGAATGAAGCGGAAGGAGGGAGGGAGGAACGAAGGAAGGGGAGGAAGAAGGAAGTGAGGGAGGGAGGAGAAGGGGAAAGGAAGGGGAAGGGAAGGGAGAGGGAGACAGGGAGGAAGAAAGAAGGGAGCCTGAGAAAAAGACAACTACTTTAAAACCAGCTTAGTCTGTATTTAATTAATAGGGCCTCTGACAGACGATATATTAAAGTATTGCTTGAAATAATTTCCTAAGCATAGCAAAATATTTGCAATCTGCTGAAGTAATACAAACTTGCAATATATATATCTGCAAAGCAATCAGTTTTAAAGTTATTTTGGATCAGGAATATCCGGGACGCTGTCAGAAAAGGGCATAAAAGAGAGAGGCAAATCTTCAGTCATGGCCACTGTTCCTTGCTGGACCTAGTTATTAGGAGCCTCGGTGCAGTGGTGAGAATGCAGTACTGCAGGCTACTTCTGCTGGCTGCCGGCTGCCTGCAATTTGGCAGATTGAATCTCACCAGGCTCCAGGTTGACTCAGCCTTCCATCCTTCTGAGGTGGGTCAAATGAGGACCCAGATTGTTGGGAGCAAGAGGCTGGCTCTGGAAACTTTCTTTCTTTTTCTTTTTATTGGACTTGTATACGCCCATCTCAAGACTCTGCTCACAACTAAAACCAGGCAATCAACAATAAATAATTAAAAGAAAATTAAATAGTCTCAAGCCCAATATATTATAACATTAATTTAAAATTAAATTTAAGAACCCCCCCCCCCAAGGAGCTCAGCACAGTCCGGCCTGTTCGAATAACCAGGTCTTCAAGTCGTGACGGAAGGTGCAAAGGTCAGGGGCCAGACGGAACCCCAGGGGTAGTTGGTTCCACAGGGTGGGAACTGCCACAGAATAGGCCCGGCCCTGGGGCACCGCCAGCTGGCATTGACTTGCCGACAGAACCCCGAGAAGCCCACATCTGTGTGCTCGTACAGGACGGTTGGCACTCGATACCAGCTGGAGACGCTCCCGTAAGTATCCTGGACCCATGTCTTGTAGGACTTTGAATGTTAATACTAAAACCTTGAATCTCACCCAGAGTGCAACCGGAAACCAATGCAGGTCGCGCAGGAGGGGTGTAACATGGGAGAATTGGGAAATTCCCATCACCACCCACACAGCCGCATTCTGCACCAGCTGCAGTCTCCGGATGGTATGCAAGGGCAGTCCTAGATAGAGAGCGTTGCAGTAGTCGAGTCAGGAGGTAACAAGAGCATGAGTGACTGTACGCAGGGCATCTTGGTCCAAAAATGGGCACAGCTGGCGAACCAGCCGGACCTGGGCAAAGGCCCCCCCTGGCCACGGCCCCCCTGTTCTCCAACCGAGCGTGCATCCAGGAGGACCCCCAGGTTCCGTGCCCTATCCACAGGGGGCAACACCTCTCCCCCTATGGCCAACGATGGACACTCCTGACTGGACTGAGATGCCGTTATGTACAGCCACTCAGTCTTGGCCGGTTTGAGTCGAAGCATGTTTCCGTCCATCCAGATCCGTACCGCATCCAGACAACGGTTCATCATGGAGAGGGCATCGCTGACCTGGTTTGGGGTGGAGATGTATAACTGAATATCGTCAGCAACTGGTGATACCTCACCCCAAAACCACGGATGATCTCACCCAGCGGTTTCATGTAGATATTAAACAGGAGGGGTGAGAGGACCGACCCCTGGGGGACCCCACAAGTGAGAGCCCTCAGGGCCGACCTCTGCCCCCCCATCAACACCGATTGCGAGTGTCCCGAGAGGTAGGAGGAGAACCACTGCAGAACAGTGCCCCCCACTCCCAACCCCCCGAGGCGCCGCAAAAGGATACCATGGTCAATGTTATCGAAAGCCGCTGAGAGATCTAATAGGACTAGGACAGAGGAAAAACCCCTGTCCCAAGCCCTCCAGAGATCATCCATCAATGCGACCAATGCCGCCTCCGTGCTGTACCCGGGCCAGAAACCCGATTGGTATGGATCCAGGTAGTCTGCTTCATCCAGGAAGAGCAGAAATTGCTGAGCCACCACACTCTCAAAAACCTTCGCCAAAAAGCGAAGGTTGGAGACTGGATGAAAGTTGCCTAACACGGTTGGGTCCAGGGCAGGCTTCTTCAGGAGGGGCCTCACCACTGCCTCTTTCAAGGCGGCGGGAAAGACACCTTCCCTTAACGAAGTGTTGGCCACTGCCCGGAGCCAACCGCAGGTGACCTCCCTGGAGGCATACCAACCAGGAGGGGCACGGGTCCAACAAACATGTGGTGGAGCTCAAGCACCGCATAATCCTGTCCACTTCATCCTCGGAGACAGGATCGAACTCAATCCAGATCATATTAGCCAGACTACTTGCATCCCGATCATCAGACCACTGCAAATCAGAGCTCAACCCGCCCCGAATCCGAGCGATCTTATCCGACAGATATTGGCCAAATTCTTCAGCCCTACCCCGCAGTGGGTCCACTGCCTCCCCCAGACGTAGGAGAGAGTGGGTGACCCTAAACAGTGCGGCTGGGCAACTATCTGCGGACGCTATGAGAGCGGAGAGATAAGACCTCCTCGCTGCTCTCATAGCTACCAGGTAAGTCCTAATATAGGCTCTTAACTGGGCTCGATCGGACTCGGAGTGGGTGGACCTCCACCTGCTCTTTAAGCCTCTCCGACGGCGCTTCATCTCCCGGAGCTCCTCGGTATACCAAGGAGCCATCCGGGATCCATGACGTGTGAGGGGACGCATGGGGACAACCCTGTCGAGGGCATCTGCAGCCGCTCGTTGCCAGGTGGCCACCAGGGCCTCGGCAGAGTTGTGGGCAAAGGAAGTGGGAAAAAGCCCCAGCTCTGCCTGGGACCTCTCAGGGTCCATCAGGCATCCGGGGCGGAAGCATCTAAGCGGCTCCTCAACCCAGCAGTGTGCGGCAGCTTGTTGGAAGACCAGCTGCAGGAGATAATGATCAGACCATGGGACAGGTAGGGCCCTAAAATTGGCCTCCCCTAGATCATTACACCACTGCTCCGAGACAAAAACTAGGTTGAGCGTGTTGCCTAGTGAGGGCTGTAAATCACTATAAAGCAGTATATAAGTCTAAGTACTATTGCTATTTTCCTTCCTTCCTTCCTTCCTTCCTTCCTTCCTTCCTTCCTTCCTTCCTTCCTTCCTTCTTTCCTTCCTTCCTTCCTTCCTTCCTCCCTCCCTCCCTTCCCATCCATCCATCCATCCATCCATCCATCCATCCATCCCAGCTCAAGGTTGACTCAGCCTTCCATCCTTCCGAGGTGGGTAAAATGAAGACCCAAATTATTGAGGGCAAGAGGCTGACTCTGTAAACTGCTTAGAGAGGGCTGTAAAGCACGGTGAAGCGGCATATAGGTTTGAAGTGCTATTGTAATTATCCTTGGACCTCATTGCAGTGGGTTATTGATGTAAGTAATGCTGTATTGTATTACTTTGATGGCTATTCATGGTCTAAACTGCTCATGGAATAAACCTTTGATTCTTGAAGTAAGAATTTGATTATTTGTATTACTGTCTCCATGTTTTATTGGTCTCGTTTTATGACAGAAGGAAGGGGAAGGAGGGAGGGGAAAAAAGGAGGGGAGGGAAGAAGGAAGGGAAAGGAGGAAGGGGAAAGGAGAAAGTGGAGTGAGGGGAGGGAAGGGGAGGGAAAGGAAAGGACAGAAGGAGATAAACAGAGGAAGAGGGATTGTCCTACCCATCCGTCCTAATCACCAAAAACACAGCTGGGGCAGGCGGAAGAATGATACAACCAGTTAAGCCTACACTTTATATTTTCACACAACAGTTCCAACACACAGTGTGTGTGTCCCTATCTCAGTGTAAGCCTCTTCCTTAGCTCATCTTTTCAATTTCCCGGCGGTTGTCAAAAGCCTTTACTTATTTGTTGCATGAAATAAAGAGATGTTTTTAAAAAATACAGCAAAGAGATCCTTCTGTATTTTCCCAATCCTGACACCAAGGGAGCATGAGAGAAAATGCTCCTCTCGACCCCACGGCCCACACCCACAACTCCCGAAGGACATTCTTCTGCTGCCTTTTTTCCCAAATCCCCCATTTCTTTTCACCCCCCCCAAAATAAACCCAATGTTGACGATGAGCAAAAACACAGCGGCAGGAACTCTCCTGATGCCAATTGAGCCGAACGAGCGTTGCGGCCATTAGAACATGGAAGCGAATGAGCGAAGCAGCCAGGGTTTGTTCATGTGTGGAAATTAGGAGTCGTTTTTGCCAAGATGGGGAGGAGAGACAATTTCACAGATGTGCGTTCTGGAAAACGCTGCCTGCTCCGTGGCGAGAGGGTCTAAGGCAGCTGTGCCTTGCTCGGGGAGGGGGGCATTTGGCACATTGCTCCAATGCTTCATTGAGGGCTTGCCAGGCCCAATGGTGAGATCTTGTTTCAACAGAAGTTTTCTAACTGAGATTTGGACTGGGTGAGCCTGGGTGCTCTCTGAGCTTGGTGGTTTTCCTGCAGATGTTTCATGACCCAACTAGGGAACATCATCAGTGCTAGGAGGGAATGGAGATTGGAAGGAGGAGGAGGAGGAGGAGGAAGAAGAGGAGGAGGAAGAAGAGGAGGAGGACAAGGAGGAAGAGGAGGAGAAAGAAGCGGAGGAGAAGATGAAGAGGAGGAGGAAGAAGAGGAGGAGGAAGAGGAGGAGGAGGAGGAAGACTACTTGTGGGTCCTTGGTGCTCTTCAAGCTTGGTTGTTTTCTTGGAGATATTTTATGATGCAACCAGGCAACATCATCAATGCCAAAAGGAAATGCAATTTGTGCTAATTTTATATACAGGTGGCCCACAACCTATGACCACAATTGGGCTGAAAATTTCCCTTGCTAAGCTGGATTCCACGTGACTCACTTAACAATTGCAGTGCTTGAGCAGGGGGGGGGGTTGGGCTAGAAGACCTCAAAGTCCTTTCCAACTCTGTTAGTCTGTTTTGCTTAACAGTCCGGCTCAACTCTCATAACAGCTACCAAGGTCAGATAGGTAAACTGGCTTTGATTCTGAAGTCATAAGCCTAGGACCAGCTTATAAAGAATTGTTAGCCTCGATGCTAACAGTTCATTTAGTGACCGTTCGGAGTTACAGCAGCATTGAAAAAAGTGACTTATGACCGTTTTCCCCATGGTCACTTGATCAAAATTCGGACGCTTGGCAACCGGTTCATATTTATGACAGTTGCAATGTCCCGAGTTCAAGTGATCACCATTGCAGCAAAGCCAGATTCACTTAACAACCAGGTTACTAACTTAACAACTGCAGTTATTCGCTTAATAACTATGGCAAGGAAGGTCATAAAATGGGGCAAAACTCACTTAACAAATGCCTCACTTAACAAGAGAAATTTTGGGCTCAGCTGTGGTCTCCTCATAGTATCTTCCTTACTGATTTTGAGATCTGGGAGGATTTTACTGATTTGTAGCGAGTTCCAGCACGTACCTGGGGATGATCCATTGACAGTCATACTGCTGGTCAGTTTCTGGATGTTTTCTATACATGCTTCTTGTTCCTTCTTGATGAAACAATCAGAATGCATGGATGCAGCCTGTGGGAAAGCAGAAAACAAGCCCACAGTGAGAACCCCTGACTGCAGGCCATAGGGGAAAAATGGAGGGTCAGTGGCTGATTAGCTACCTACACACCTGCCTATTATCATCTCTTTCTGTTTATCTATCTATCATCTTTCTCTCAGACTCTGTCTTTTTCTCTCTCTGTCTCTGTCTTATCAATCCTATCTCTCTATCTCTCTATCTCTCTATCTATCATCCATCCAGCCATCCTCTGTCTGTCTATCTATCCATACATTCCACCCATCCATCACCTATCTATCTCTCTGCCTGCCTGCCTGCCAGCCTGCCTACCTACCACTCCATCTATTTATTCCATCGATTCATCTATCTATCTATTCAATTATCATCTATCCATCTTTCGTTTGTTTGTTTGTTTGTTCTGTTTGTTTATTTATCTATTTATTTTATTTTATTTATTTATTTATTTATTTATTGTCTACCATTCTTCTTCTGTTTATTGTTCATTTGCCTTTGGCTATTTGCCTATTATCTATCTATTCATCTTTCTGTGTGTTCGTTTACTTTATCATTTATTTATTATTCATTCATTTCCGTCTGTTTATTTATCTATATATTTCATCTATCATCTCTTCTTTATTTATTCGTTTGCTTTTTGCTTGCTTGGCACACGCATTTCTATTTATTTATTTATTACCTATCTATTTTCATCATTCTTTATTTGTTTATTTATTTATTTGATTTATTTTATTTGTTTTATTCATTATTTCCATTTACTTGGCCTACTTAATTTGCATTATCTATCTATCTATCTATCATCTATCTATCTATCTATCTATCTATCTTGCCGTTTGCTTGCTTCGTTTGTTTCGTTTTATTTGTTTCCATTTTATTTCATTTAATTATTCTATTCTATCTCATCTATTCCTTCTTCCCTCTTTGTCTCTCTTCTTTCTCTTCCATCTCTCTCTCTCTCTCTCTCTCTTCTCCTCCTCTCCTCCTCCCCCCACCTTCCTCTTCCTTCCTTCCTTCCTTCCTTCCTTCCTTCCTTCCTTCCTTCCTAACAGATGGATTTGGGGAGGGGGGGAGAGGAGTCTCTTACAACTTTGAATGGCCAGTAAGCGAATGATCATAATCCGAGGACTTGCTCTAGCAACTGTCATGAGCTGACCACCTAAAAAACCTAGCTGCTGTATTGCTTCTGCATGGCATCTCCGAAACCAACACACGTCTGCAGGGAAACCACTGAAGAAATACGGATATTGCAAGCCCCGTTTTGAGCCTTCCTTGATTGCTCTCCCTGCTGAGTGGAGCACCACAGTTTCTACTTTCCAACACAACCTTTTTGTGGCACTACAATGAGTTTACAAGAGGTTCAGGTTTGACGTCAGATGCCTTCAGCGTGCGTTTACGGCTTTCAGCACTGAACTGAGGATCCGTGTCAATTTCCTCTCGAGGGAAATGAGCGACATTTGGAACAAAACGATAGCTAGTGCAGGACAAGGAACGTAAAGAAAACACAAATCAAAGCAACGTTTGGAATTGAATACAGGTAGTCCTCAGCTTATAACAGTTCATTCAGTGACTTCAAAGTTACAACGCCACTGAGAAAAGTGACTTATGACCGTTTTTCATGCTTACAACCACTGTAGCATCCCCATGGTCACAGGGCCAAAATTCAGACAGTTGGCAACTGATTCGTATTTATGACAGTTGCGGGTGTCTCCAAGACCACGTGAACTCCTTTTCAATGGGGAAGCCAGGTTCGCTTAACAATGGTGTTATTAACTTAACAACTGCATTGATTCGCTTAACAACTGTGGCACAAAAAGGTTGTAAAGTAGAGCAAAACTCTGGACAAACGGTTGTTCAATCTCGTCTTAAAAAGCTCTCGAGATAGAACACCTGTCCCATAACTTCTGGAGATGAGCCATGCCACTGATTAATTGTGCTAAAAAGAGGTTCCTAAACATAGGACATATGAACACACACAAGCACACACACATATATATATTAACAAAAGGAAAACAAAGGCACAACGGGTGTGAAAATTATAACTGTTGGCTCCCCAATCGAGATGAGGAACAAAACCCTAATCAACCAGTCTTTCATCCTGAAAATAATGCCATCTGTTGCTATTGTTCCGAAAGCAGGTGGCACCTATTACTTTACTCCAAACCTTCTGCTCCAGGTTTTAGGAGTTGCAGAGAATTGAGGAAATAGCTATTTCCCAGGTAGATGGTCTGAGCACTTCAGAGGAATTCCACCGAACGTCTTGAACTTAAAAGCCTATAAGAGTCCCCTTCTAGGGACAATGGGTGACATAAACATTTAATAAAATAAATTAATAGAGAGAGATCATTGATAGGGAAAGAAAGAAAGAAAGAAAGAAAGAAAGAAAGAAAGGAAAGAAAGAAAGAAAGAAAGAAAGAGAAAGAAAGAAGGATGGATGGATGGATGAATGGATGGGAGAGAGATGATATAGATAGATTTTAGATAGATAGATAGATAGATAGATAGATAGATAGATAGAGTAGATGGATGGATGGATGGATGGATGGATGGATGGACGGATGAATGGATGGATGGACAGCCAGCTGGCTGGCAGGAGGGAGGGAAGAGTGGGTGGATGGATAGGTAGATATGTCAAGGACCATATGCACACAAACACACAAACACACACACACACAAACACACATACACATATACAAACAGATATATATACAAAGTTTTACTGTTATTTTGTATTGTTTAGAGAGAAAAATGACAATAAAGGGTATCTTAATCTTAATTTTTTAGTAGGTTCCTCCCTGTTATTTTCTCTAAGAGGTTAAGGGTGAGTCTGTGCTTTAAAATCTTTTTTAAAAAAAGAGGTGTATATTTTAAGAATTTTTTTTTTGAATAAAATAAAAATAGATTTTAAAAAAAAGAAATTGCAATTCTTTGCATTGCTCTGATGAAATCCTTCCAGTTGTCAAAATAACATCTATTTTAGGGGGGAAAAATCCAAAGCTATTCTCAGTGGACCTAAATTGATTTAATTTTATTTCCTCAAGTGGTTGTAGAGATGGACATTTACAGAGATGGACATTTACAGAGATGGACATTTACAGAGATGGAAGCTCGCAAATGAAATTCAAAATGGAAAAACGATTTAGAAATTTATCCAAAGCCACTGCCAAAATCCACCCAAGGAGAAAGCTTTAATTGATTGGGTAATTAAATTAAAACCCTTTTTCCCTTGGCTTTAAAAAGTCTCTGGTTTAGGCTCTGGCACGATGTCAGAGTTCCTCCTCAGAGGTTGTTTAAAAGTAAGAGTATTTCAAAGCAAAATTAGTCATTGCAGTGGATGGACTTACTGTTGGGTTTGGACAAAATTGGACATGCTTTAAAGACAATGGTGATTTTATCACCACTCTTCGAAACAAGAACGAGGGAGAAAAATTAGATGCCAGAATGATATGGCAAAGCTGAAATCCTTCGACCCGGATATAGGTAGTCCTCGACTTACAACAGTTCATTTAGTGACTGTTCTAAGCTACAAGGGCACTGAAAAAAAGGGACTTATGACTGTTTCTCACACTTATGACATTACCATTCACATCTTACATTTATGATTGCTGCAGCATCCCCATAGTTACATGATCAAAATTCAGATGCTTAGCAACTGACTCATATTTATGACGGTCGTAGTGTCCCGGGGGGGTGTCATGTGATTCCCTTTGGTGACCTTCTGACAAGTAAAGTCGATGGGGAAGCAACATTTGCTTAACAACCGTGTTACTTGCTTAACAATGGCAATTATCTAGCAACTGTGGCCACAATGGTTGTAGAATGGGGCAAAACTCACTTAACAACTCTCTCACTTAGCAACATAAATACTGGGCTCAATTATGGTCATATGGTAAGGACTACCTGTAATTATTGGAAGTCTCTTGTCGAAAACGAAGTTGATCACGTATTTTACCTTCTCAATTGTTGCTCTGTAATCCTTTCACAAAGAAATGGGAATAAATCAAAATGATCCTGAGAAGATTTACAGGTAGTCCTTGACTTACGACCACAACTGAGCCCAATTTTTTTTTTGTTGCTTACTGAGACATTTTTTTTAAAAAATTACATTTATATGCCCTTCTCTCGAAGACTCAGGACAATTTTGGGACACAACCCAATCGCTCAGCAATAGCCTTCATTCCATTGTATATGCCTGCTTATTACTAAGCGGCATTTTTACAAGGTCAGCTTATTGCCCCCAACAATCTTGGGTCCTCACTTTACCTACCCCGGGAGGATGGAAGGCTGAGTCAACCTTGAGCCTGGTGAGATTCGAGCCTGCACTAATTGCAGGCAGCTGGAATTAAGTGCTATGTGTTTAACAGCCTGCACCACCAAGGCTCTTTCTTTGTTGAGTTCTGCCCCCTTTTACCACCATTCCTGCTGCAGTTGTGACGTGAATCACTGCGGTTATTAAGTGAGTAACATGGTTGTTAAATGAATCGGGCTTCCCCCTTGACTTTGCTTTGGGAAAGGGGATCAGATGTGCCAGGGCACTGCAACCATCATAAGTACATGCCAATTGCCAAGCATCTGAATTTTGATCATGTGACCAGGTGAAAATCTGGTCATTAAGTCTCTTTTTTTCGGTGTCATAACTTCAAGAATCCCTAAAGGAAATTATAAATTAGCAATATCTTCATCATACAAAGAAAACCTGTATAAAATGTTTTACTGATGTTACTTGGCTCCAATGAGATTGGCTAAAATATATCCCAATACAAATCCAAAATGTTGGAAATGCCAACAAGTTGATGGTACCTTCTATCATATGTGGTGGTTATGCCCCGAGACTAAGACATATTGGACTAAAATTAAAAATTGGCTACAGGAAATCACAGGCTACCAAATCGAATCTAAACCAGAACTTTTCCTACTAGGAATTATTAAAGATCAATATATATATATATATATATGTAGGTCT
>CM019155.1:4731978-4747355 GCA_009733165.1 Naja naja
CTCCATCTATCTTATCTATCTATCTATCTATCTATCTATCTATCTATCTATCTATCTATCTATCTCTGTTCCCTATTATTCTTCCTCTGTTCCAACTACCTATCATCCTTCCTTCCTTCCTTTTCTTTCTTCCTTTTTCCCTTCTTCCTTTTATTTCTCGCTTTCTTTTCCTTCATTTAATCTTTTTTTATTTCCTCCTTCCTTCCTTCTCTTCCTTCCTTCCTTCCTTCCTTTCTTCTATCCCTCCATCCCTCCATCTACCTTATCTACCTTATCTATCTATCCATCCATCCATCCATCCATCCATCCATCCATCTATCCTCTTCAATCTACCTGTCTGTCCGTCCGTCTGTCCATCCATCCACAATCATAAAGTTGAAGTGACCTAGTCCAATCCCCTGCTTAAGAAGGAGATCCTCTACCAATCTGGACAAATCATTGTCTAATCTCTTCTTAAAAGCCTCCAGTGTTGGGGCATTCACAGCTTCTGGAGACAATTCGTTCCACTGGTTAACTGTTCTCACATAGGAAATTTCTCCTTAGTTCCAGGTTGCTTCTCTTCTTGATTAGATTTCATCCGTTACGTCTTGTCCTGCCTTCAGGGGCTTTGCAGAATAATTTGATCTCCCCCCTCTACTTTGGGGCAGCCCCTCAAATACTGGAAGGCTGCTATCATGTCCCCTCTTGTCCTTCTCTTCATTAAACTAGACAAACCAGGTCCCCTCATCGTATGCTTTAGTCCCTGTGTCATCTGTCTGCTTACCAATCGTGTGATTATAAACCGTGCGCTCTAATCTATCTGTACAGAATAGCATCTTTGCAAACATTTAATAGAACAAATGTAACGCTGTTAAAATGGCTTACCATGGGAAGCAGCATCGCGGCGAAGGCCCATCTCTTCCAACAAGAGGCCATCCTGGCTGTCAATCAACTCAAAGGCTCAGTGGGTTTAAAGGCGGAACAACAAAACCCTTGGAAATTTCTGCCACAAGATCTTCAAATCTTAGGAAAGAAAAAAAAAGCAGAAAATATGTAAAAAAACAAGATCTGTGACTGTGAAATCAAATGGGAAAATCAAAAGAATGATGATCAAAAATTCCGCTTGTGTAAGAAGTGTAATTTTATCTAAAAAAAAAAATCTCACAACTCAATACGCAACTTTAGGATACTATGAGCACTTCTGCACTGATAGTGTTTTCACATACTGACAAACAGAGAGAGGGAGGGAGGGAGGGAGGGAGGGAGGAGGGAGAGAGAGAGAGAGAGAGAGAGAGAGAGAGAGAGAGAGAGGACTAGACCAAAACAGGCCAGCATACAGGTAGTCCTCTGTTTACAACTCCAATTGTGCCAAAAATTTCCATTGCTAGATGAGACGTTTGTTAAGCGAGTTTTACCCCATTTTCTTGCCACCGTTGTTCAGTGGGCCACTGCAGTCATTATACTAGCCATTCGGAAGATCCCAAAAGGGGATTGCGTGATCTCGGGACATGGCAACCGCAACCGTCATAAATACGAGTCAGTTGCCAAACACCTGAATTTTGTCCACGTGACTGTGGGGATGCCGCAATGATCGTTAAGTGTGAAAAACGATCTTAAGGTGCTTTTCCCAGTGCTGCTGTAGCTTTGAATGGCCACTAAACAAATTTGTTGTAAGTGGAGGACTACCGGTAATTCTCACGTTGTAGGACTCAAAAAGAAGGCCTCTACAAATGGCCGCCATCTTGATTTTCTTGACTCCAGTCACCTCAGGCTTATGTTTCTCAGCATTAAGGGACTGGGGGAGAAGTGGAGTCAGCCCTTTACAGCTTGTATTGCATTGGGGGTGGGGGGATATAATGTTATGTGGAAAAACCTTCGGTTATGGGTGAAGAGACTGCCAAGGGATAAGAGATAAGAGAGGGCCCAACCCTCAGCTACCATAATGGGTAGAGAAAGAGAAGGGAATCTCTCTAGTTTCTCAGGCTGCAAAGGAAACGACGGAGATTTGTGAGACTTTCAGGCTCACAAGATTCTGTCAATGTAGCTTTACAAGAAACTATTAGCCCACAAGGCCAATATCAATATTGCAAGTCGGAGCATAAAAAGCTCCTCGCCTCTCCTTTACAGCCCAAGAAACCAGGGAGGGCCCAATTGTTGTTACACGAACACATGGAAGGATCCTATCCTGAGAAGGTGACGAGGAAGAGGAGGAAGGGGAGGAGGAGGACGGGGGAAAGAGGAAGAGAAGGAGGAGAAAGAGGGAGAGAAGGAGGGGAGGAGGAGGAAGTGGAGTAAGAGAAGAAAGAGAAGGAAAAAGAGGAGAAGGAGGACTGTAGGGTTCTTGGGGCTCCCCGAAGTTGGTTTGTTTACTTGCAGACATTTCATGACCCAACTAGGTAACATCATCAGTGCTAGGAGAGAAGGAGGAGGACTTATGGGGTCGTTGGTGCTCTTTGGCATTTCATTTAATTTTGGGAGATTTTAATATTTTAGAGTTATTTGGATTAGGTAAATTTGGAATAAGTTTTGTGTTATGTATATGTTTTTGTGTAAGCCGCCCCAAGTCCCCCACCGGAGATGGGACGGCATATAAATCCAAATATAAATAAATAAAATAAAAATAAATTACCAAATTAGATAACATTCTCAATGCTAGAAGGGAGTGGGGTTCAAGGGCCTTGGTGGTGCAGGCTGTTAAACGCCTAGCACTTAGCTCCAGCTGCCTGCAATTATTGCAGGCTCAAATCCCACCAGGCTCAAGGTTGACTCAGCCTTCCATCCTCTCGGGGGAGGTAAACTGAGGACCCAAGATTGTTGGGGGCAATAAGCTGACCTTGTAAAAATGCCGCTTAGCAATAAGCAGGCATATACAATGGAATGAAGGCTATTGCTGAGCACACTGGGTTGTATCCCAAAAACTGTAAGCCGCCCTGAGTCTTCGGAGAAGGGCGGCATATAAATGTAATTAAAAATAAAATAAAATAAATAAATAAATTTCCTCTCGTAACAGAAGAAAGGGGAGAATGAGGTTACACTTCCATTATGGCTAAACCCTTTCTCTACAACCGAGCGAAAATTGTTCTCTGCCAAACTTCAAGCAGCCGTGGAAGTAGTCCACCATGACATTTCCTGACCCACTGACAGTTTCCTTCTGGCTTCCCTTCCCTGTTGCTCCAGTGCCCTGCCTTCCTTCCCAAAAACGAACAATCAAGGCTGACAGAGCTTAGCCTCCTTCAGAAAAGCCTCCAAGACAAGGGAACGCAATCCCAGGAGCGACTTAATGCTGCCAAAAGCTGCAGCACCATGAGAACATCTGTGCTACAGGGAGGTCAACGTGGGAGAACGCCTTAAGAGAAGGGGAAACCACAGATTCCAGCCAGATGTTGCTCAGTGTCAAGAAAACATTGGAACACTAAAGTTATTTCATCGAGAATACAATTGTCATGACAATTCTATGCATCATATCCCCCATGTCTCCCCAAGACCAGGAGAGATTACACTGGAGAGACCGTGCATTGCCCTTTTAACAAGCCAAGGACAGAGGAAGCCAACAATAACAGGCTCGTGTTATGCATCCTGGTCGAGTTCAGCCCCAGTTATACAGCTTAACCAAGACATATATAGCTTAGGGGAGACATGATAGCCGTCTTTCAATCTTTGAAGGCTTGGGAAGACGGGTCAGTTTAGCCCCAAGGATAAGACAAGAAGCAATGGATGGGCAGCTTCTCTCTCGCTGCCTTTCTTAAGCCAGGCCACCAAAATGTAATTAATTAAATGTAATTTAAAAAAAAAAACAACCTTACAAGGTGGCCTGGCTTAAGATAGGAGACTGGGGGTGGGGGGGGAGAGGAGGAGGGGAGAGGAAGAGGGAGGGAGAGATGGTGAAGGAGGGAGAGAGAGTGGGAGGGATAGGAAGAGAGAGGGAGGGAAAGAGAGAAGGGGAGAAAGAGGAGAGAGGGATAGAAGAGATGGAGAGAAGGAGGAAGGGAAAGAGATGGGGAAATAAGAGGCCAAGGGAGAAAGGGATATCTATCTATCTATCTATCTATCTATCTATCTATCTATCTATCTATCTTTCTATCTATCTTCTATCATCTATCTACAGTATCTATCTATCTATCTATCTATCTATCTATCTATCTATCTCTATCACATGTCTATCCATTTATCATCTCTGTGTGTGTGTGTGTGTATGTGAGAGAGAGTGCCTACCAGTATCTATCTAGCTATTCAAATATATTCTCCTTTATTTATGCATTTCTCTCTCCCTCTCTCTACCATCTCCCTGTCTGTCTTTCTATTATCTATCCATCCATCTATCTCTTTCTGTCTATCATGTGTCTATCCATCTATCATCTGTGGGGGGGGGGGAGGAGAGAGACTACCACTATCTAGCTAGCTATTAAAATATATTCTCCTTTATTGGTATGCATTTCTTTCTTTCTCTCTCTTTCTCCCTCTCCCTCTCTCCGCTCTTCCTCCCAATCATCTGTCTGTCTATCTATCTATCTATCTATCTATCTATCTATCTATCTATCTATCATCTATCTATCTATCATCTCTCTCTCTCTCTCTCTCTCTCTCTCTCTCTCTCTCTCTCTCTGTGTATCTATCAGTCTGTCTAGGTCTCTCTTTGTCTGTTGCAAATCGACAACTACTTGCAATTATATGATTTGGATTAACATAATGCTAATTAGATCAATAAGTATCAGTAGGTGTTTTACGGTTTCATTTATTTATACAGTATTATTTATTCCCTGTGGCTGCCTCGGCCTTAAGGATTGTCCTCCTAAAATTAAATTGGCCTCAATTTTGACAGCTTTCCAGAAGTCTTTAAAGAGGTGGATGTGTTCCTGGACATGAGAGTCAGCGTTTGTGATGCAGTTTCTATTTATCCAGATTGATTCGGCTCCTCAGCTGTTGATTGCACTTTACATTATGTTTCTGTATTGTTTTTTTTTAACTCCCAGGAAAACAAACAAATGAATTACTAAACATACCAATCCAAAGTTCTCACTCAAAGCATAAACAACCATACTCAAATTATCCCACTTTGGACCCATGGTGTGAAGGCCCACCTCTCTGGAGAAGACTTCAAAGCTGGAAGGAAAGAGAAGAAGAGTGCAATCGGCAGCAGAGTGGATGGGCTCCATTATAGAAGTGGTGAGAGGACCACTGGAAGACTTGAAGAACCAGTTTTGGGATCAGATTCTCTTGGAGAAGATCAATCCATGTGTTTACTACAAGTCAACATTGACTTGAAGGCATATGATGAATCCATCCATCTATCTCCCAGCTTTCTTGAAAAGTCCATTATGGTGGAAAATATGGAAGGGAAAGAGAAGGGGAAGATGAACAGAAGGTTGATGGACTCAGTTACAGTGGAGAAGAATGCATAACTATTGGAAGATTCGAAAGACCAGGCTAAAAAGAGATCAATAGGGGGGAAATCTATCTACCTGGTCATTGAGTGTTGCCATAACAACCCTGTAAGGTAAATTGGGCTGAGAGAGAGTCACCCAGCTGGCTTTCATGACTAATGTGGGACTAGAACTCACTGTCTCCTAGTGATTGGCTAAAGGCACCCAGCTGCCTTTCGTACCTAAGGTGGGACTAGAACTCACTGTCTCCTGGTGATTGGCTCAAAATCACCCAGCTGACTTTCATGCTTAAGGTGGGACTAGAACTCACTGTCTTCTGGTGATTGGCTCAAAGTCACCCAGCTGGCTTTCATGACAAAGGCGGGACTAGAACTCCCAGTATCCTGGTGATTGGCTCAAAATCACCCAGCTGCCTTTCATACCTAAGGTGGGACTAGAACTCAGAAAACATGTCATTTTTGTGGAAACTGCACTCATAGTGAAGTTCATTGAACAATGGCTGCAAAAAAATGGTGGTAAATCCAGTTAGTCACATGACCGACTCACAACAATGATGGGCAAGGCTCAATATGGTCGCAATTCGAGAACTGCCTGCCTTTGATCAGAGAAACTAAAAGGTTGGGGTTGAATCTATTCTCAGCCGCACGAGGGAGAGAATAGAGTAAAAAACGTCTGGGAAGCCAAATCTCAGTCAAATTTCAAGTCATTATATAATTATTATAATGACAGAGTTCCCCTCAAAGAGGCAGAGATAACCCAATTCATTACGAAACGGAAACCGACAAGATAAACTTTCAAAGCACTTAACACTTTTTCGATGTCGTGAAATGTGGAACTAATAAATTATCTCTCCCAAGAGGGGAAAATCGGTTAAGTTCTAGGCGAAAAGTTGTTGAGTTTTTATGGGAGGCGTGACCAAGATTTTCACGGGCTAAGAATGCTAACGGCTTGCTCAGAAATGATACAGGGACAGTCCTGATTTTCATGCTTGGTACAGCCAGTCCTCAACTTTTTCTGCGCATGCCCGACGAAGATGGCCACTCGCTACTGAGGTCCGGGAGTGTTTGAGGGTCTTTTTAGTCTGAGAGGGTGCTTGGAGGGGTGTTTATTACCCCACTTCCCTGGTTCCGGTGCCGGATTGATGAGGGAGGCAGTTGAAATCCGCAGAGCTCATGGTGAGGTGGTGAATGATGAGCTCTGTGATGTCTTCTCCCAGGCCTCCGTGCTTCATGGAGCCCAGGCGTGACATTGCTGTTTTGGGGGCGGCAGTGGCGGTGGCGGCTATCCCTCAGCTGGGATTTACGGGCGGTGGTTTTGGCTCCATCTTGAAGCCGATGATGGCCATGCTAAGATTGTGGCGATGGTGACGGCGACGTCGGTCCTGACGGCGGTGGAGACGAAAAGCCAGCAGGCGGAGGTGGGAGTCTTGAGGATGGTCGCTGGAGAGGGTCTCGTTGTCGCTGCTGGTTCTAGCCTTCCCGCAGGTCGGTTACCGCTGGTGCATTGCCCATCCACTGCCCCCCCCCACGGCTCTTTAGAACGCACTGCTTACTTTTTGGTTGGTCTTTCTATCGACCTGCCTTATTTATGCCATCTGCTCCACGTGTATTATTTGTACCATCTATGCTGGAGCCAAGAGGATGCAGTTACTGGGTCAGGACCATCAATTCCAAGCTGCAGGCCTCAGATGAGCTGTTTTGGCTACTCTGGGGACCTAGGCTAGGATGATTTCCAGTACTGCTTGTATACCCTTGTGCTTGGTCTGTGGCTGTTGGACTTTGTTGCACCCCCTGCTGTGGTGAGAGAGCAACGGGAGGGATGCCCTTTTTCCTTCTGGGAGCCATTTAACATCGTCTCGTCATCTGTCCTAATGACATTTTTCGGGGTTGCCCGTGGTGAGAGAGTGAGGCTTAGTCCTGGCAGAGGCCCTGAACATCGGCCACAGGGTTGCAGTGAGAGGGCAACCTGGACTTGGACCTGGACTACCCGATTAAGAACATTTAGGACCCGACCAAGATTTATGATCCGGACATTGTTTGTTCCATCTACAGACCCTCTGTTCCTCCTGCTCATATGTTTACACCTGAATGACTTGGACTTATTCGGTAGCAGAGCTTCAGGCCCTAAGGGAGTCTCCTCTCTCCTGGGTGTGGCCTGTTATATTGTCATCGGCCTATCTCGAGGACGGATCATGGAATCCAGAGAGATGGCATGGCGGGATAAGGGGTCGGGGCTGGGGCTCTAGGAAAGGGGAAAAGAGGGTCACCAGGGCCCCATTAGTTAAAGTTTTAGATAATTTTTAAAGAAGGTTAGGGAGGGGGGTGGGAAAGGATTACGAGGAGGTACGGTGCAGCCTGGCCCAGAATCGGGGCGGAGGGGCGGGGGGGGCTGGTGGGACCCCAGGGAGTGGGGCGGGAACTGCGATTCCCAGGGTGGTTGGGATTGGCAGGGGATGACAAGGCATAGGGCCATATCATGTGTTGGGAGCACGCCCCCGCTGTATTAGAGCGGTGGCACACTCCGACCCTAGTGCCTCCTCCCAATTTCCTGGGGACTTCGGAACTGGGACCCCGGGGCTCCGACTGGTGTATTTTAATGCCAGGTCCGTGGCTAACAAATCTTCCCTCCTCTGTGAAGTGATTGAGGAGGAGGCTGCGGACCTGGCCTGCATCACCGAGACCTGGGTGGGGCCAGAGGGTGCAGTCCCTCTGGTGGAAATGTGCCCCCCAGGATACCGTGTTTTGCACTGGTCACGAGCCCTGGGGAAGGGTGGGGGGTGGCTGTTGTTATTCGGGAGACCCTGATTCCTAGGGAGGTCTCTGTTCCTGAGATAGGCGGGAGTGAAACCCTTCTCCTGAGGTGGGGGCCTGATGGTCGGGTGGGTCTGCTGGCTCAGCTGCCCTGCCCGGCTTCTCGACGCCCTCGGAGGTGGCGGTGGAATTCCCAAGGCTTATAGTCCTGGGTGATTTTAACTTGCCCTCTCTGGGGGAGGTGTCGGGTTTGGCCCGGGAATTCATGGCCTCCATGGCAGCCATGGGCCTGACCCAAATAATTCAAGGGTCAACTCATGAGGGGGGTAACACTCTTGCCCTGGTTTTTGTCTCGGAGCAGTGGCGTAATGATCAAGGGGAGGCCAATTTTATGGCCCTACCTGTTCCATGGTCTGATCATTATCTCCTGCGGCTGGTCTTCCAACAAGCTCCCCCACATTGCTGGGTTGAGGAGCCACTTAGATGGTTCCACCCCAGACGCCTGATGGACCCTGAGAGGTTCCAGGCAGAGTTGGGGTTTTTTCTCACTTCCCTTGCCCACAACTCTGCCGAGGCCCTGGCGGCCGCCTGGCAACGAGCAGCTGCAGATGCCCTCGACAGAGTTGTCCCCATGCGTCCCCTCACATGTCGTGGATCCCGGATGGCTCCTTGGCATACCAAGGAGCTCCGGGAGATGAAGCGCCGTCGGAGGGGCTTAGAGAGCAGGTGGAGGTCCACCCGCTCCCGACCCGATCGAGCCCAGTTAAGAGCCATATTAGGACTTACTGGTAGCTATGAGAGCAGCGAGGAGGTCTTATCTCTCCGCCTCATAGCGCCCCAGAATAGTTGCCCAGCCGCCTGTTTAGGGTCACCCGCCTCTCCTACGTCCTGGGGAGGTGGACCCACGGGGTAGGGCTGAGGAATTTGGCCAATATCTGTTGGATAAGATCGCCTCGGATTCGGGCGGTTGAGCTCTAATTTGCAGTGGTCTGATGATCGGGATGCAAGTAGTCTGGCTAATATGATCTGGGTTGAGTTCGATCCTGTCTCCGAGGATGAAGTGGACAGGATTATGCGCGTGCTTGAGCTCCACCACATGTTTGTTGGACCCGTGCCCTCCTGGTTGGTATGCCTCCAGGGAGGTCACCATGCTGGCTCCGGCAGTGGTCAACGCCTTAAGGGAGGGTGTCTTTCCCTCCGCCTTGAAAGAGGCGGTGGTGAGGCCCCTCCTGAAGAAGCCTGCCCTGGACCCAACCGTGTTAGACAACTTTCATCCAGTCTCCAACCTTCGCAAGGTTGTTGAGAGTGTGGTGGCTCAGCAATTTCCGCTCTTCCTGGATGAAGCGGACTACCTGGATCCATACCAATCGGGTTTCCGCCCGGTACAGCACGGAGACGGCATTGGTCGCACTGATGGATGATCTCTGGAGGGCTCGGACAGGGTTTTTCCTCTGTCCTAGTCCTATTAGATCTCTCAGCGGCTTTCGATACCATTGACCATGGTATCCTTTTGCGCCTCGGGGTTGGGAGTGGGGGCACTGTTCTGCAGTGGTTCTCCTACCTCAGGACGCCGCAATCGGTGTTGAAGGGGCAGAGGTCGGCCCGAGGGCTCTCACTTGTGGGGTCCCCAGGGTCGGTCCTCTCGCCCTCCTGTTTAATATCTACATGAAACCGCTGGGTGAGATCATCCGTGGTTTTGGGGTGAGGTACCACCAGTATGCTGACGATACTCAGTTATACATCTCCACCCCAAACCAGGTCAGTGATGCCCTCTCCGTGATGACCCGTTGTCTGGATGCGGTACGGATCTGGATGGACGGAAACATGCTTCACTCAACCCGCCAAGACTGAGTGGCTGTACATACCGGCATCTCGTCCAGTCAGGAGTGTCCATCGCTGGCCATAGGGGAGAGGTGTTGCCCCTGTGGATAGGGCACGGAACCTGGGGTCCTCCTGGATGCGGGCCCGTTGGAGGATCAGGTGGGGGCCGTGGCCAGGGGCCTTTGCTCAGGTCTGGCTGGTTCGCCAGCTGCGCCTTTCTGGACCGAGATGCCCCGCACAGTCACTCATGCTCTTGTTACTTCCCAACTCGACTACTGCAACGCTTCTATTTAGGACTGCCCTTGCATACCATCCGAGATTGCAGCTGGTGCAGAATGCGCCACGCGGTGGTGATGGAGTTTCCGATTCTCCCATGTTACACCCTCCCGCGCGACCTGCATTGGTTGCCGGTTGCACTCCAGGTCAGATTCAAGGTTCTAGTTTTAACATTCAAAGTCCTACATGACATGGGTCCAGGATATATCGGAGCGTCTCCTGCCGATATCAAGTGCCAACCGCCCTGTGCGCAGCACACAGGCAGGGGCTTCTCGGGTCCCGCTGGCAAGTCAGTGTCAGCTGGCGGTGCCCGGGCCGAGCCTCTCTGTGTTCCCGCCCTGTGGAACCAACTACCCCTGGGGCTCCGTCTGGCCCCTGACCTTCGCACTTTCCGTCACGACTTGAAGACCTGGCTATTTGAACAGGCTGGGCTGTGCTGAGCTCCTGGGAGGGGGGGGGGAGGGATTTTTAAATTAATTCTAACTTTAAATATTGGGCTTGTGTTTGTTTAATTCTTTTTTTAATTAATTATTGTTGATGTTGATGTTTGGTTTTAGTTGTGAGCCACCCCGAGTCTTTGGAGATGGGGAGGCATACATGTCCAATAAATAAATAAATAAATAAATAAATAAATAAACAAACAAACAAACAAACTTACAACTAAGTTACAACGGCACTGAAAAAAGGGACTTATGGCCATTTTTCATCCTTACGGCCGTTACAACATCCCCTCCTCCTCCTCCTCCTTCTTCTTCTTCTTTCTCCTCTTTTTCCTCCCCTCTTCCTCCTCCTCCTCTCCTCCTCCTCTTTTTCCTCCTCTTCCTCTTCTCCACAAACCCTTCTAGCACTGATAATGTTCCCTAGTTGGGTCATGAAATGTCTTCAAGAGAACAACCAAGCTCAGAGACCACCAAGGATGTTAAATATTTTTATTAATCGATCCTATGATCAATTAATGAGCATCTTGTTAACTTGGCTATATATTTAAGCTGTATAAAGATGCTGAGCCCTGTCTGTTTTCAAACCAACATTTATTGTACAAGCAGCTTAGATTAAATAAACATACAGAAAGATTATTACCAGTGTCTTTTGCCTTCTTTAGTTTCTTCTCCTCAGGTCTCTATTGGTTTCTATAACTTCCTATGTAGTTAGGTTTTCTCAGTCCTTTAGCTTCTCAGATAAGAAGTCAAATAGTCTTTAGCCTAGGAGTACTATATCTTCCTTTCAGCTTAGTTGCCAGAAGTTCTGAGGTATATATTTGAGAGAATTGATTGCCTATGCTGATCAATCTCTCTTAAGGACAATTGAGAATAACTCTCTAAGAAACACAGACCTCTTAAGAAACTTAGACTTCTTTCTCTTTTAGACTTTTCTCCTCTCTTTCTTCCTTTTTGTCATGAGGTTCCTCCTCCTCATGCTTCTGAAAAACACAGCTAGTCTTTTCACTCTGCTTGAGACCTCTCAGTTAATTGTGAGCCTCCTCCTCCTGAGGTTTCACCTGAGGTAAAAGCCTGTTGGGCTGCCCCTTATATACCAAGGGGCGTGGCTTGTGATGCCAGGACAGGGTATGTGGTGTCACCCTGTCATTGGTGGATTTGGTCTGCCTCCAAATCCATACAAGTTGTAAACTGCATAGCAACATCAGAAAGGCCTATTTTCTGACAAAGGACCCCACAGTTGTAACCCTGAGCTACAAATATTTCCTCTTATTAGCATCAACATTATATTCCAGGAGCAGTATTGAAATGCTCAGCCCTCTTTCACTGCTGTTGCACACCTAATGGCAATTGCACAATACTAAACATAATTGGATATAGCAAATATCTACTGTATGAGTGATCGTTTGTATTTCCAGTGATGTTCTCTTCCCCAGTTCAAATAAATAGTTTTGCGGGGCACGTATGCATTGGTGTAGGTGTATCTGTGTATATGTCAGTGAGTGGCCATCTTTATTTATTTTTAATAGCCAGCAATAATCTGGCTGGTTGTTGTTGTTTTTCCATTTTCCTGAGCTTAATAATTCCCTTGCCTTATTGCTTGTCCTCACAAACAATTTTGTCTGGGTGCTATTTTCCTCCCCCCTCCCAGTCTTGGCTATTTTTAACTTACGCTTATTTCCTCATTTTTGAGGGGGTTACGGATGTCGTGCCTTTCTGGGATGCTGTACGAAATTAGACAATGAAAGAATTTTTCAAACGGGGGGGGGGAGAAACAACAACTTTAATCCTATTTAAGGAATCCGTTGTTGTTTGGCGCGGCTCCCTTCTTACGCAATACTAAACGAACATGCTAATTTGGGTGAAGTTCAACAGTGTAAGTGAAGCCGTGCAAATTTGGAAATAATTATTATAATTCAAAGAGAAAGACATCTTCCCAAAGTGGAGAGGGCTGGGAGCTGATGACAGGGTATCTTTTTAATCTTTTTTTTTGGGGGGGGGGGGATGCGCCATGTGGCTAAACAATTTCCAGGTTGCAAATTTGTCCCTTATTTTATGCCTTTTATTTGTGGGTTTGTTTCGATCTGCCTCCCTGCAGAAAAGCTGGGAGGCTAACGGTGGATCGAAACCGAAATAGGAAGTGCATAAGAGTATGCGAGAAGATACAGGCATTCCTCGACTTACAACGGTTCATTTGAGGTTACAGCTGTACTGAAAAAAAGCAACAGGGCCGTGGTTCACACTTAGGACCGTTGCAGTGTCTCCATGGTCACATGATCAAAATTCAGTTGCTTGGACAATTGATTCATATTTATGACAGTTGCAATGTACCAGGTTACAGGGTACTCCCTTCTGGCAATGGGGAAGTCAGATTCACTTAACAATCATGTTGCTCATTTAACACTTGGAGTGAATCGCTTAACAATGGTGGTGAGGAAGGTCGTAAAATGGGGCAAAGCTTACTTAAGAAAGGTCTCACTTACCAACAGAAATTTGGGGCTCAATTGGGGTCTTAAGTCGAGGACTCCCTGTAATCAATACATCTATAGTATATTGGCTGCTGCAAACAAACCCCCAGATAAGAATAAAAAACCATCTCCTCACCTTCACACTGGAGAACACAACCAGTTTTAAAGCTTTCTGGAGAGTTAAAAAGGTTGAGGGCCCTTTAAATTGGGTGGGGGGGGTATTTTATTCTAAAAAGCGGTGCTGCAACAGAAGAGACCCCTGTCTTGGTCGCCCCAAGGGAGCCTTTAATTGTGGGGCCCTGGGTGCTCTCACTGAGTGTGGTGGTTTTCTTGCGGATGTTTCATAACTAGGTTACATAATCAGTGCTGGAAGGAAGTGGGGTTTGCAGAGAGGAGGGGGAGGAAGAGGAGGAGGAGGAAGAGGAGGAGGACTGTGGGGTCCTTGGGGTCTTTGAGCTTGGGGTTTTTCTTGCAGACATTTCATTACCTAATTAGGTAACAGCATTAGTGATTTGCACTGATGATGTTACCTAGTTGGGTCACAAAAAAAAAGAGGCATCAAGGAGCCTACAGTCCTTCTCCTCCTCCCCGCTGTCTCTTTTCTCTCTCCTCCCCATTCCTTTCCATCACTGATTATGTTGCCTTGTTAGGTCATGAAATGTTTGCAAGGAAGCAACCAAGCTCAGAGAGTGCGCAGGATCCAAATAGTCCTCCTCCTCCTTCTTCTTTTCCTCTTCTTTCCCTCCTTCTTAGAAGAACAGGATCAACCAATCAATGAAAATACCTAGGATCAATTTCCACAATGCTGGGAAAGACAGAAGGAAAGAGAAGATAACTAACAGATGGACCGGATTACAGTAGCCACGGGTATATCATTAGAAAACCAGAAGGGCCAGGTTAGATTGTCAGATTGTCATGGGAAGGTCTTATCTTGTGGTCGCTAAGAGTCATCACCAAGCTGATGGCCCATAATCATTCAACGTAAAGTTTTAGCCTCCTGGAGAAGACCATGGTGCTGGAACATGGAAGGACAGAGAAGAAGAACACAACCTGCAGCACCATGGATGGACTGACTCCAGTGATGCTGGAGGCACCGTTGGGAGGTCTAAAAGAGAAGGTTGAGGATCGACCACCATGGAGAACTTCTACCAATGGATGGAGACTAATCATGGAGAGAAGCAACCCAGAACTAAGGAGAAATTTCCCGGCAGTGAGAACAATTAACCAGTGGAACTACTTGCCTCCAGAAGTTGTGGGTGCTCCATCACTGGAGCCTTTCAAGAAGAGTCTGGACAACCATTTGTCTAAAAGTTTTCTGCTTCAATAGGGGGTTGGAAGACCTCCAACGTCCCTTCCAACTCAAATTATTCTTTACGTAGTCACTAGTAGTCAAAAATGACTCACCCAATCAATCCTTATTACATCTTGCAACCCAAGGTAGCATGTGGAAATGTTCTATGTTGATCTATTTTTCTTTCTTTTTGGGGAGGGTGCTAATCGATAAGAGCAATGCAGGATTATTTGATTCAAACGTTGTTTTTCCAGCAGAGGCCTCGTTTACCATCTTGATATTTCTTTGATAACTATCTCATTTTCACACTGATGCCTCTTTCTTAGTCTGTAATGAACCGTGTTTTATTTTGTATTCTGGCCACTGTGCCTTGTCTTCAGGTTTATTGCCCAGTGTGAGCAGTGCAGACAGTGGGGGGGAGATATATAAATATTTTTAATTGGAAATGTAATGCTAGGCAGTGATGGAGAAATTGTTCGGCGACTGCTTTGCCCGTGTCCTTCTAAATTTCTCAGACAATTGTCCTTGAAGTTAACCTCCAAAATAATGGCCAGGGATATCAGTGAGCTCTGGGAATGGATGCATGCTTTCTTCGCCCAAGAACCTTTGGACGGGTCACCAAGGGGAATGGTTCAAGAGGAGATTCTGCTGAAGTCCAGCGATACCTCTGGCACTCATCCAATCCTTTTATACCTTGGAGAGGTCTATAATGCTGGGATTGGTGGAAGGGAAAAGGAGGAGAGGACAACTACATGAAGGAAAGAGAAGAGGACAACCAGGAAGGAGGAGGAGGAGAGGAGGAAGAGGAAGAGGAGAAGGAGAAAAAGAAGAAGAGGTGGAGGAGGAGGAAGAGGAGGAAGAGGAGGAAAGAGAGGGCAATTAGGAACAAGGCGAATGGACTGTTACAGCAGTGATGGGTGCATTGTTGGAAGCCCTGAAGGTTGGGGCAGACCCTCCTAAAGAAGCATCTATCT
>CM019155.1:4748355-4767427 GCA_009733165.1 Naja naja
GAAGCCGGGCCAGAGATGCCGGCCAGAGATCCCGGCCACTGAAGTCGCTAAAGGCAAAAAACGTTTTGGGTTTCCTTCGGGCCTCACCTGGCGCGTGCCTGGTTAGCAATCCATGCACCCTACCGTGCAGGCAGTCCTCAACTTACAACCCGTTTGTTTAGTGACCGACCAAAGTTACAACGGCACTGAAAAAAGGGTACGGCCGTTTTCACACTTAATGACCATTGGCGATCCGTGAGAGTCAATGATCAAAATTTAGGCGCTTGGCAACTGGCATGTACTTATGACGGTTGCAGTGTCCTGGAGTCACGTGATCCCCTTTTGCGACCTTCCGACAAGCAAAGTCCATGGGGAAGCCAGATTCATTTAACAACCGTTACTAACTTAAGAACTGCAATGGTTCACTTAACAATGAAGGCAAGAAAGGCTGTAAAACAGGGCAAAACTCACTTAACAGCTGTCTTGCTTAGCCTAGAAGCTTTGGGCTCAGTGTGTGGTTGTAAGTCAGGGACTACCTGAAACAAAAACTCTTTGTCATTTCCATTAGGGAAAACGCCTCCAGAACAGACATGGGTTTTTTTTTTTTTGCCACTGTGCTGAAAAGTGTGTTGATCTCATTTCGCACTTTAGAAAAGGCAGGTTGCCATAATTCCCGGATAATCCCTTGGCCAGGAAGAGGCACTCCGGACATGCTCAGGAGCTTGTGTTCCCAATTCAGCCATTGCGGGTGGATCAGAAATAAGCAGAAATATATGTCTATGGAGATTCTCAGCCATCCAGATCACATGCTTTTCAAAGGTGCTTTTTTTTCAAGAGACAACTGGACCTCCTTTGTTTTTTCTTGAAGATGTTTCGCTTCTCCTCCAAGCAGCTTCAGTTCTGACTGGATGGTGGGGAATGGAAGGGTTCATATACTCCTTGCAAGACAGCTGGTCATTTCCATCCTTTTAGCAGAAATACACCTTAAACTGCATACTCACTCATGCCAGTAATACTATTACCAAATTTGCAGATGATACCACAGTGGTGGAACTCATCTCCGGGGGGGATGAGTCTGCCTACCGAGATGAGGTGGACCGGTTGCTTTCATTGTGTGGAGACAATAACTTGGTCCTCAACACCAATAAGACCAAGGAGCTTATAGTGGACTATAGAAGGAACAGATCAGACATCCAGCCCTTGCTTATCCATGGAGACCGAGTGGAGCAAGTGGCCAGTTTTAAGTTTCTGCGTGTTACCCTAAAAGAGGACCTGACCTGGGGTGCCCACATTGGAGCCCTGGTCAAAAGGGCCCAGCAGAGATTATACTACCTGAGGCTTCTCAGAAAACAACAACTGAATGAAAAACTGCTGGTGACTTTCTACCGCTGCACCATAGAGAGCATTTTAACTTACTGCACCTCTGTGTGGTTTGCCAATTGCACAGTGGCAGATAGGACAGCACTCCAGAGGGTTAATGTCATTGCCCAGAAGATCATGGGTTGCCCTCTCCCCTCTTTGGAAGAGCTTTATAGCTCCCGCTGCCTTAAGAAAGTCCAAAACATTCTCAAAGATCCATCTCATCCTGGGAACCCTTTTTTTGAACTATTACCATCTGGCAGACGGTACAGGATAACAAAAACAAGGACAAATAGGCTGAAAAACAGCTTCTATCCCAGGGCAGTAACTCTATTGAATTCTACTGTATAGTGCAATATTAGTGCAATTATCAGGGGTTTTCAATTCAGTTGTACAGTATGTGAAGGATGTGTGCTTGTGTTTATTTTCATAGTCATGATGTGCACTGAAGATGGTGCTTGATTTCGTTGTACGAGGTGCAATGACAATAAAGTAAACTAACTAACAAACCATTTCAGAGACTAGCAGAAAGAAAACCTTGCAATTAAAAAAAGTTGTTTTCTCCCCAATGGATGGTCAGCCTAGCAAAGTTTCTTAAGTCAGAGAAAACACTAATTATTTATGCTTAAGCATGGTCGTGCCGTCATAGAGCGGCTAGAAACCTCAGAGGTCATCAAGACCAACCCTTCCACGTTGCAGGACTCCCTCCTCAATTCTTGATACTTGACTAACCAACCTTTATTGGAAAAACACCAGTGAAGGTCATTAAACCCCATTCAGGCTGCAATTATTCCCCCAAATGACAGCTCTCTTAATGCTTGACCTGTCTGACTGCAGACACTTACTTAATTTCACCAACTCATGCAGCCTCTGTACCTCCAGCTTAAATATATTCTTTTTTTAAAAAAAAATTCTGTTATTTTTAAAAATGCGGTCTCCTTGTTCTTCCTTTCTGACAGGATTTTGTTCTGTTTTTCCACGGATAGCGGCAGTTGCAAACAGCTAGACAGGAGGTCCTTGACTTACGACCATAAATGAGCCCCACATTTCAGTTTTCAGCTTTGCCCCATTTTACAACCTTTCTTGCTGCAGTTGTTAAGTGAATCACCACAGTTTAGTCCCACGGTTGTTAAGCAAAGCTGGCCTCCCCAGGAGGTCGCAAAAGGGGATTGCATAAGCCCAGGGCATTGCAACCGTCATAAACACGAGTCAGTTGCCAAGCGTCTGAATTTTGACCATGTGACCACGGCAACACTGCAACGGTCGTAAGTGGGGGAAACGATCCTAAGTTGCTTTTTTCGGTGCCCTCTGCAACTTCAAATGGACATTAGAATAGAATAGAATACCTTTATTGTCATTGCAATGAAATTTGAAAGCTACTCCAGCACAGTGCCCCAAACACCACATCACAATCATACCACAGAGTATATAATAACAACATCAACAACAACAACAACAATAATAATAGGACTAAATCACAAATGCACTGTTTGATTCAAGACAATTACTGCCTTGGAAAAGAAACTGTTTCTCAATTTATTAGTCCTCATTTTAAGACACTTATAACACCTCCCTGATGGTAACAGTTCAAAATATGAATGTCCAGGATGAGAACAGTCTGTGGAGATTTTTAATGTTCTAGAGAGGAGTCTGGTCTTCGCAATCTCTTAGTAAGGCCACACCTAGAGTACTGCATCCAGTTTTGGTCATCATACTATAAAAAAGGATGTTGAGATTATAGAAAAATGCAGAGAAGAGCAACCAGGATGATGAGGGGACTGGAGGCTAAGGCATATGAAGAATGGTTACAGCAACTGGGCCTGCCTAGTCTAGGGAAGAGAAGGACCAGGGGAGACAGGATAGCACTCTTCCAATATTTGAGGGGCTGCCACAGAGAGGAGGAAGGGGTCAAGCTATTTTCTGAAGCCCCTGAAGACCAGACAAGGAATAATGGGTGGAAACTGAACAAGGAGAGAGATTCAACCTAGAAATAAAGAGAAACTTTCTGACAGTGAGAGCAATCAACCCATGGAATAGAAGTTGCCTTTGGAAGTTGTGGGAGCTTCATCACTTGAGACTTTCAAGAAGAGATTGGACTGCCATTTGTCAGAAATGGTGTAGGGTCTTCTGCTTGGGCGGGGGGTTGGACTAGATGACCTACAAGTTCCCTTCCAACTCTGATTATCTGAATCTGAAATGAATGGTTGTTACTGGGATTAAATCAGATGTAATTCTCTTCATTTTGATAAACAGTGGAAAATGATGTCAACAGATTTTTCTTGTGTCCTTAGCAAATCCTGCACAAAGCAGGCTGGGGGAGTGGAGAGCTGTAGGGTCAGTGTCTCTTAGCAGATCTTTCTGTTTGGCTGCTGATCGGCTGTGGATAATGGAAAACGGAACTAAAGGCAGCTGGACAACTGCTGGGAAGGAAGATATGTCCATGTTCCCACCTGCAAAACTGCATTCCTGTACAGTCATCCCATCTGTTGCACAACTGAGTTAAACACATGATGTTCGTTTTTTGTTTTTTGTTTATCTTTTATTTTATGGCAAGTCCTCAACTTAGGACCACCACGGAACCTACAACCTCTGTGGCTTAAGTTAAGCAAGTTTTGTCCGCATTTTGCGACCTTTCTTGCCCACTGTTGTTAAGTGAATCCCTGCAGCTGTTCAGTTAGTAAGTCAGTTGTTAAGTGAATCTGGCTTCCTGTTGACTTTGCTTTGGCCAGAAGATCGCAAAAACACACACACACACATACCTCGGGACTCTGCGACTGTCATAAAAGTGAGTTAGTGGCCAAGCGACTGAATTGTGATCAGGTGACTGGGGATGCTGCAATGGTCGTAAGAGTGAAAAAATGGTCATAAGTCACTTTTTCAGTGCTGCTGTGACTTTGAACGGTCTCTCAATGAAAGCTTGAGGATTGCCTGTGATCTGTTCTGTTCCGTTCTGTACTGTACCGTTCTGTTCTGTGCTCTATTCTGCGTTTTCCTATTTTAATTCTATTCACAAAAATAGGATAGTCACTTTTGTGTGAAAACGCACACAGCACGGAGGGAAGATCCCAAAATGCAAATCAGACTTCTAAATGTTGATACAGCATTTAACAGCAATTACGAATCATTAGAATAAGTGTGAGCTAGCGGTGAAACTAGAGCAGAACAGTGAAGGGAACACACACACACAGACACAAACACACAGACGCACTGGTTGTGCAAAAGCACACTATTGGGACCTGCTGTTCTGTAGGATTTCGGCCACCATATATCTTGGTTTGTTTGGGGAGGGCACTAAATCAGAGATCCTAGCTTGCCCTGGATAGCAAGAACCTTCCGCGTTAAAAAAATGGGTTGAGTTGCACCCTGGTTACAGCAACTATAACACCGTTATGTAAGTTGTGTTGCATCCCAATATACTTGTAGGTGCAATTTCAAGGTGCTGGTGATCTACTTATTGGATTTGTATTTTATCAGATTTATCTGACCCTTATTGCTTTAGAAACAACTCTAGGCAGCGAGAACATACCTAATATTTGTACTTCCCCCTATTTTCCCCACAACAACAACCTTGTGAGGTGGTTTGGGCTGAGAGAGAAGGACTGGCCCCAGAAGTCACCCAGATGGCTTTCATGGCTAAGGCAAGATTAGAAAACTCCTGGTGATTGGCCCAAAATCACTTAGCCAATTTTTGTGCTTAAGGCTGGACTAGAACTCACAGTCTCCTGGTGATTAGGCTCAAATTCACCCAGCTGGCTCTCATGCCTGAAGTGGGATTAGAACTCACTGTCACCCAGCCAGCTTTCATGCCTAAGGCAGGACTAGAACTCACCCTCTCCTGGTGATTGGCCCAAATTCACCCATCTGGCTCTCATGTCTAAGGCGGAACTAGAACTCGCTGTCACTCAGCCAGCTTTCATGGCGAAGACTGGACTAGAACTCACAGTCTCCTGGTGATTGGCCGAAATTCACCCAGCCTCCTTTTCTGCCTAAGGCGGGACTAGAACTCACCCTCTCCTGGTGATTGGCCCAAATTCACCCATCTGGCTCTCATGCCTAAAGCGGGACTAGAACTCACCCTCTCCTAGTGATTAGGTCAAAGTCACCCAGCTGGCTTTCACGCCTAAAGTGGGGCTAGATAGAACTCAGTCATTTGGTTCCTAAGCCAGCGCTTTAACCACTATACCAAACTATCTCTTTAATTTCTCACCTGTAAAGCCTGCGTAAATGTCAGCTGAGGAATTCTGGGAGGTGAAGTCCACAAGTCTTAAAGTGGCCAAGATTGGAGACCCCTGGCATAGATGAAACAGCAACACTGGAAAGAGGGAAGTTTTTTTCCCCAGTGCTGTTGTCACTTCGAATGGTCACTAAGTGAACTGTTGTAAGTCGAGGAAGGTCTCATCTCCTCCCCCTTTTTTTTAGAGATGCCTACTCAAAGGTTTAACCTGCTTTTCAATTTTTGGAAAAGGAGGGAAGGAAGGACCCCAAAGCAATTTGGATCGAAACTGCGATCTGAGATTGTGAAAGAAAACCTGGTTTTTCTCTGCCGGACGCGAGGAAAGGAAGAGGAGGGAAATCTGTTTTTTCTTTTTAAGGCAATAGTAGGGCAGAGAATGAAGTGAGAATAGAATAACAGAGTTGGAAGGGACCTTGGAGGTCTTCTAGTCCAATCCCTGCTCAGGCAGGATACCCTAGCATTTTAGACAAGAAGCTGTCTTCACACTTAAAGCTTTCCAAGCCCAAAAAATGGCAGGATGCAAGATCAAAGGCTTTGCTCGTTCAGCCGGCTAACAGAGGACTGTAAAAATAGTATCAGGTTCTCTTCCTGGATTTTATCATGGTGTTCATAGTGTTGGGACCTCAGAGGTTTTCTAGTCCAACCCCCTGCTCAAGGCAGGAGACCTTATGCAGGTAGTCCTTGACTTACAACAGTCCATTCCGAAAAAAGTGACCCCTTTTCACATAGACCACTCCGGCATCCCCACAGTCTTGTGATCAAAATTCGGGCCCTTGGCAACTGACTCATATTTATGGCGGTTGCAGCGTCCAGGTCCCCATTTGCGACCTTCTGGCAAGCAAAGTCAACGGGGAAGCCGTTGTGACCCTGTGTGGCTGACTTAACAATGGCAGCGATTCTCTTAATGTCGGTGGCAAGGAAGGTCGTCCAATGGGGGGAAAACTTACTTTAAAAAAAAGCCTGCCTCGTTTAGCAACTGAAATGTTGGGCTCCAGCGTGGTCGTAAGTCAAGGATTAACTGTAGTCAAGAGCTTTTGTAGGTCCCCGTGCAGTGGTGGGATTCAAATAATTTAACAACCGGTTCTCTGCCCGAATGATTTCTCCCAACAACCAGTTCACCAAACGGCTCAGAAAATTAACAACCGGTTCTCAGAAACCGGTGCGAACTGGCTGAATCCCACCACTGTCCCTGTGTACAGAACGAATCAGGGAATGTTTTAATTTCAATGTTCAATATTTTATTAAAAAAATATTTTATTACACTTGGGTCTCCAAGCACAGGTTTTTAAAGGAATAAAGCATACGCAAGGAGTAATTAAACAGAAAAAAATAAGCATGCATTCCCTTTAAAAGGAGAAAATCACATTTTATCATGGAAGCTGGTTTGTTCCCTGTACTTATAACATACAAATGTCCAGTTCAAGGGATAGATGAAGGTCCCCCTTTGTAGAGAAGAAGGAAGTGTGGTCTGGAGGGCAAAATGCTATCAAGGAAACACAGGTTCTACTCCAGTTTTAGCCTACCTCCTGGGGGAGAAACAGGAGTAGCAATTGCACTGCAAGTATTCCTTGTTTTATAACCGTTTAGTGACTGTTGCGAGTTGCAAAGGCCTTGAGAAAGGGGACGTAAGGCCGTTTTTCACTTTGCACGAAGCGGCAGCCCCACGATTAAAATTCGGGCGCTTGGCAACTGACTCACATTTACAACGATTGCAGCGTCCTGAGGTCACGTGATCTCCTTTTGTGACCGTCTGACCAGCAAAGTCAACGGGGAAGCCAGATTTACTCAACATCCCTGTGACTAACTTAACAACAGCAGGGATTCAAGTACCGGCTGACAAAAAGGGTCGTAAAACTCATTTAACCGTTAGCAAAAGAAATTCAGGGTTCAGCTGCGGTCATAAATTGAGGACTATGTGTATGTGCCACATTGAAGGAAAAGTAGGATCGAAAAGGAAAAAAGAAATCCATTTTAAATACCTCCATCCTTATGATCCAACTCAAAATTCAGTTTCCCTCTTTTTGGTAAACCACATGTCAGCAAACACCTAAACTTTTTCCTTCGTTTTTATTTTTAAAAATTGTTGCAAGGTAATCCTCAACTGGTCAGTTCATTTAGTGACTGTTTGAAGTTACAGTTCATTTAGTGACAGTTGGAAGTTACAGTGGCCCTGAAAAAAGTGACTTACAACTGTTTTTTCATACTTACGACTGTTGCAGCATCCCCATGGGCACCTCATCAAAATTCAAGCGGTTGGTGACTGACTCATATTTATGATGGTTGCATGATCCCTTTTGCGACCTTCTGACAAGCAAAGTCAATGGGGAAACCAGATTCCCTTAACAACCGTGTGACTAACAAGTGCAGTGATTCACTTAACAACGGTGGCAAGAACGGTCGTAAAATGGGGAAAAAATTAGCATCTGTCTCGCTCAGCAGCTGAAATTTTGGACTCAGTTGCAGTTATAAGTCGAGGACTACCGATACATGCATCTACAAGTAGTCCTCGAAATACGACTGGTCGCTTAATGATGGATCTTCCCAGTTTATGACGAATGCAGAGTCCTGGGTTGTGTGTGTCGTGTGACTCCCCTTTTGCAAATTTTTGACAAGCAAAGTCAATGGGGGAGGCCAGATTCACTTAATGACAGTGTTACTCATGGAACAACTGCAGTGATTCACTTAACAACGATGGCAAGAAAGATCGTAAAATGGGGCAAAACTCCCTTAACAATGGAAATTTTGGGCCCCATTGTGGTTGTAAGTTGAGGACTACCTGTATTACAGTCACCCTCGCCTGGTCCAGAGGCGAGGAAACCCCTGCATTTAAGCATCCGGGCACAGGTGCAAATCAAAGCATCTTTAACTTCGCCGCAAAGACTCAAATCCTTCTTTGCATTGTGTATTTTTAGCAGCAGCAGTAAAGGAACTTCTATTTTCTCTGCCAAACACCATGAATAAGTCCGGCTGCTCACAGAAAACAGAAGAAGGGGGAAAAATACTCCCTCTTTGACTGAATCAGTTAAGAGAGAGAGATAAAAGTGTAAAATGGCCTCTTGACGTTCAGGAATATCACTTTATTCCACGACTTATCGGTTCTGCTTCATCTCAGCGTCCCCTGTATGTTTAATTTTAAATTTTATTTCTTGGCATTTCAGGGGCTTCAACTCTCTGTGGATAGATGTTTCATCTGCCTTTCTATCAGGATCGATAGAGTTAGTTAGCCTTATACCGGTAGCCCTCAACTTACAACCACAATTGAGCCTGAAACTTCTGTCGCTAAGCCAGACATTTGTTAGAGTTTTGACCTGTTCTACCACCTTCGTTGCCACGGTTGTTAAGCGAATCACTGCAGTCGTTAAGTCAGTAACATGGTTGTTAAGTGAATTGGGCTTCCCCCCATTGACTTTGCTGGTCAAAAGGTCACAAAAGGGGATCACGTAACCCCAGGACACTGTAACCATCATAAATATGAGTCGGTTGACAAGCATCTGGATTTTGATTACGAAACCATGGGAATGGTGCAACAGTTGCAAGTGTGAAATCCTTTCACACAAGTCACTTTTCATAAGTCACTTTTTTCAGTGCCGTTGTAACTTCGAACGGTCACTAAATGGACTGTTGTAAGTCGAGGACTATCTGTGTTTGTTATCATATGGGTGCGTTTCATCGTTTTCTTTCGTCATTGTTCATTTATTTTGTTTCTGTTTTGTACACCCACTTTTCATTCCTTCCTCATTGTTGTAAGCCTCATGGTGATTGTTTTGCTTTCAAATATATTCACCCATCCTTTTATTATAGGTTCTTCTCTGGAGTTTGTAGTTTTAACTTTTTATATGCTGTATCTTTTTTTAGCTTTTAATATTACTGACTCTTTGCATTCCACCCTTACTATGGCGGTCCATCACTGTAATTAAAATTCGATTTAATTTGTGTGGTTTGTCACCTTGAGCTTGCCTTCATTGCAAAGCAACCAACATATGCATGCAAAAAAACACTAAACCAGGTTAATCCATGATGATGGTTCCATCTGTATCGCATCCGGTGTCCAAACATTATAAACCTTTATTATGTTTTAATGCATAATTCACACAACCTGACAAGGCTTATTAATCAAGGTAGGTAAATGCCTTGTAAAATAATCTTTGCTAATACCCTAAGCGGACTCAACATGGTTTGTTTTTGGCCAGCAATGACAAGACGCTGGTTTATATCTCAGTGCCTCCTGCAAACTGAGAAAGCAGGTTAATTCAGCAACCTGGGAGATGATGGTTGTGTGAAGGTGGCCAATGAGACACAGAAGGTGACCTGATTCCAGTTTCAATCCAGCAGAGAATCCTTTCTATTCATTTGACCCCACTCTGGACCACATCTCCCTGGACCCTCCTTTCACACAACCACTCACATACACACCCCGAGTTGTGAGTCTGCCGGTCTCGGCTGAATGGCTTTGTGGTTCGGGGTATCTGCGGAGAATTTGTGGTGTGAAGAGGCCTGGGGGAGGTGGGCACGGTGGGGGGTGACTATTCTCCAGCCATGTTGAGCTGAAAGCAGACGTGAGATACATACCAACACATGAAGGGTCTGCAAAACCAGTGGGACTCTCCTCTCCTCCTCCTCCATCCATTTCTCCTCCTGTGTATTCACCCCAATGCATGCATGATGAAATGATGGATGGATAGATAGACAGATAGAAGGGGGGGGAGAGAGAGAAGATTAGAGGAGAGATGGAGAGAGATAATGGATAGATATAAGAAAGAGAAAGGTAAAGGATGGATGGATGGATGGATGGATGGATGCATGGATGGATGCATGGATGGATGAGAGATGGAGAGAGAATTATATAGATGGATGAGCGGGGGAAGAGAGAATGATGAAGATAGATGAGGAAGAGGGAAGAGAGAGAGTGGATAGATAGATGAGAGAGGGAGAGAATGGATGGAAGAAAATGGACAGAAGAGAGAGAAAAAGGTAGATGGATATACAGAGGGGAGAGAGATGGAGAGAGAAGAGGGGGAAAGGGAGAGAATGACGGAGAGAGGTAGAATGATGGAGAGAAGGAAAAGAGAGGGAGAGAGAAAGAGAGACATCTCAGACGTTTCCCTCGCGCTGCGGGAAGGTGAACCTTGCGCTTCTCCCGCGGGCGGGCAATCCCCGCGCAAAAATTCCACGCCACCGGAGAAACCCCCGAGCGGCTTCCCGCCGAAGTCCCGCTGCACCAGGGGGCGACTAGAGTCCCCGTCCCCTTCTCCCCCCTCCACACCTCTCCTTTCCTCCCTCTCCTCTCTCTTTTTCAGCGACCCCCTTTTGTTCGCCATCCAAATCGTGGCACACCCCGTTTTCTTCGGATCGCCCCACCCCGCCACCCGCACCCAAGGCTCCCCTGCACCTAGCGTGGGGTGTGTATTTATAGATGTGGCGGGTGGCCCTTACCATTGCAGTCCCGAAGATCCGCCTGGCCCCTCCACGCGCGGTCTGGCCGTCGGCTTCAACCTTCAGGAAGGTGAAATCTGCGGGGTGCAAGTCGATCTGGGAAGGCGAGGGGGGATTTGTCTCCTTTTCGAAAAGGGGAGAAAAAAAGCAAAAGCCCCCGAAAAAAAATCTTCTTTTTTTAAAACCCCAAAAGGGATGAAAGGCGGGGGGGGGGGAGACCCACGGGGTTTTGGGTGCAGAAGTCCACGAGAGGAGAAAGCTATTTTCTTTTCGCTTGACAAAATAATAAATAATAGAAAGGAAGTGGGGGGAAATCGAAGGGTCACAGCCGCTCCTCAATGCTGCCTAGCGCCTTGAAAGGTGGGCTAGGGAGCTGTCCCACGCCCCTAGGCAATTTTTTCCCGGCGGGGAAGGCATCCCAGAAGGAGGTGTTGGAGAGAAAGGGAGCTCCGAGGTTTTAAAAAAAAATCTTTTAAAAAAGGAAATATATATATATATATATATTAGAATGGGGAGGATGCTACTGCCAGGCAGGGCTGGCTTCGTCCTTTTGGAAAAAGCTCCAATCCGGATACAGAGGAGGAAAGGAGAAAAGATCCGCATCCGAGACAGCGTCGTGAGAACCTGGCCAAGCCACCGGAGCGAGTGTGATCCCGATCCGACGCGTCCTGCAGAAAAATTCCCCGGGTTTTCCCTTCTCCCTCCCTCCTCCTGAGGGGCGGGGGGGCGCGCGAGAGGCGCTGGGTGGAGTCTACAGCCAATCACTTGCCGGGGCCGGCGCGCCAGAGCCAATAGGGAGAGGCGAGAGGCGTGGCCTCCTCCCGAGTGCTTCTTTCAACCAAATCTTCGGGGGCTCTTCGGGGGCGGAGCCTGCTCAGAGGAGACGGGACGTTGAGGACTAGCCGCATGGGGAGTGAGATGGAGAAGGAAGGCAGAAAAGCCAGGAGCAATTAAAAAAGGAGAGTCCCTAAAACAATCGGGGTGCCTTGTTTTGCAGGAGAACTTGACCCTGAGTTCAAGTTCTGCCTTAACCATGAAAGGGAAATGGATGCCTTTGGGTCTTTGACTCTTTTTCAGCCCAGCCCACCTCACAAGGTTGTTGTTGTGGACAAAAATAGGAGAAGAAAGATGTGTTGGATATATGCGCTGGCTTGGGTTATTTGTCAAAATAAAGGTGGGGTCTAAATACAATAAATAATCCTGGTTTTCCATCTTTGGCATCCACAGTCTCCCTGTGGGTTTTCATAAGCAAAGGGGTGCAGGACAGTGAATTGTTGCAGATAGACTTCCCCTGGAGCTGTAGGCTTTAAGGCTGTGTTTCTCAAGCTTGAAGATGTGTATGGACTTCAACTCCCAGAATTCCCTAGCCAGCTCTTCCACCTTCCCAAAGTTGATACTTTGAGACTTATGGCAACTCTCTTTTTCATAGACTGCCGCTGGTGCTGGAGGTTCTAGTCTTGCTCTCTTCTTAATTACAAAAGGCTGTTGATAATTTGGTTGCTATTTAGCCTTTGGTGTTAGCTTCTACGGAGTATAAAAATATAAATGGCTAGGGAATTCTGGGAGTTGAAGGCCACATGTGCTGGCTGGGGAATTCTGGGAGTTGAAGTCCTCACCTCTTAAAATTGGCACTTTTGAACAACTCTGCTCTTGAAACCAACACTGCAGTATTTAGTTGCACGCAAATACAGACAGACATGCAAAACACACTGTTATTTGAAGATCTGTTTTCATAAAAATGCCTAATCATCGAAAGGAGAAAAAGCAATCTAAAATTAGCATTTTGTGACTTGGGAAAGGATGCTTTGGCTGATATTGGATTTATTTATGCATGCTATCCTATGAGGCCTTTATGTTTGTAGACGCAGGTGGTTTTTTTTTAAGTCCAAATTCATAGCCTTTTATGGCAAGAGACGAGATATCTTTGCCAAGAATGAAAAGATCTGTCTTGGTGAGGGGATGAACATTTATTTTATTTATTTATTTGCTCCATTTAAATTTTAACAAAGTTAAATTTTGTTAAATGCATTTAATTATTAATTTAAATTTATTCATTAAATTAAAATTGTTATTTGTTAAAATTAAAATTTGAGAATATTGGGCATATAAAATGGTACAGGAAGACCTCAAATTATAACTATTTGTTTAGTGACCTTTTTTTTTCAACAGCACTGAAAAAAGTGAGCTATGACTGTGTTTTGTTTTGTTTTTTACACTTTGCAACATGCTCATGGTTGCGTAATCCAAAATCTGTAGGCTTGGCGATAGGAATAGCACTTAGACTTATATACCACTTTTACAGCCCTCTCTTAAGTGGTTTGTGGAGTCAACCTCTTGCCCCCAACAATCTGGGTCCTCATTTTACCTACCTCGGAAGGATGGAAGGCTAAGTCAACCTTGAGCCTGGTGAGAATTGAACTGGTGACAATGGTTCATATTTATGACGGTTGTGGTATCCTGGAGTAATCTTTTTCAACCTTCTGACAAGCACAGGGTAAGCCAGATTCACTTAACAACCATGTGACTAACTTAAACATTGCAACGATTGACTTAACAATGGTGGTAACGTAAGAAGTAACCACACACGCACACCCTTTCTAGAGAATGAAATATTTCGGGGGATATTAAAAGAGGCAGAATGTTATATTTCTCCAAAGGAGACATGGGAAAACATGCTCTTAAAGGCAGAAAGCAGCACCAGTCTTCCTGCTCTAGGAAACAGCCTCCAGTGGATGCCTGAAGTCTTCAGATATTGAGATTTTGTGCCCATTAAGAAATCCAGGCCAACCTGTTCACAAACAAAACACCTTCATCTCCAACTGATGGGATTAATAATTTACATCCCTCCCACACAAATTCTAAGAACAGGATGTGGCCTTTAGGACATAATAGGATTGACCCACCACCATTAGAATAGCAAAATCCACAAGGCTCACTACATTGCACAGCTCCCCTGGAGCATCTCAGAACCCTATAAAAATCCATGTACCCATCAAACCAATTGGTCAGCTGCCCTAGAACTACGTGCTGTGGTTGGTTCTGCTCATCCATAAACTGAGTCCTTCTTTCCAATCATTTCCTCCATTTTTATTTTCAGCGTCTTTCTCCCAGCTTGGAACCAGACCGGATTTTTCTTCCAACACAAGAAAGGTTGTAAAACAAGGCAAAACTCACTTTACACATTTCTTGCTTTGCAGGGGAAATTTTGGGCGCAGTTGTGGGCGTAAGTCGAGGACTATCTTGGAGCAATTGTGTTTATCTCAGCAAGCAAATTTATCTTCAGTGAAAGGGGGGGAAAACCCAGCTTGCAAACCTTGTGGATGACACACATCCATCACATACAATGAAAATCTTGTTATCAATTTATGAGCCATTAAAGAGCCACAATCCAACCTAAAGCAAACATTAAATTGCATTGCAGGCTGTGATCATTTGCATTGCTCAAGAAGAAGACTTACGATCCCTAAGGATGCCTTTAAATCCTGCCATACAGGTGGTCCTCAGCTTGCAATGGTTTATTTAGTGACCATTCGAAGTTACGACGGCACAGAACAAAGTGATTGTTTTTCCACACTTACGATCCTTGGAGCATTCCCAGGAGCACGTGATCAAAATTCAGATGCTTGGCAACGGGCTCACATTTATGACGGTCGCAGTGTCTCCGTGGGTCATGTGATCCCCTTTTGCGACCTTCTGACGAGCAAAAGTCAATGGGGAAAGCCAGATTCGCTTAACAACCCTGTGACGAATTTAACAACTGCAGTGATTCACTTAACGAATGTGTCATGAAAGGTCTTAAAATGGAGCAAAAATCACTTAACAAACATCTCATGTAGCAATAGAAATACTGGGCTCAATTGTGGTTGTAAGTCAAGGACTACCTGTACTACAGTGTGAGAGGCTGTTTTGGAAACTAGCATCTTTAATTAAGGTGCCAGCTCCATAAAGATCCTGCCCCTTAGATGCCCTGCCGGATTGTTGGGACCAAGGACCTGGGTTAGGCAGACCTGGGATGTTTGATGGGGCTGAAAATCTCGTCACAGATTGGAAGCAGATTTCAAGAAAAGGTGCTTTTTGCAATTGAGTGATGGGGATTTTGTCAATGCCAATGAAGTTCAAGTGATATATAATATAATAAATATAATATATATAATAACAATGTAATATAATATTAATATAATATATAATATTAATATAACATAACATAATATAACAACACAACACAACACAATATTTTGTTGCCAAATTGCTGTTACCGTTGTTTATAGTGCAATATTTTACAAGTTTTTAATATTTCTAAGCTGGCCAGAGTTGCCTCTAGGTGAGATGGTCAGTATGGAAGAAAGAAAGAAAAGAGAGAGAGAGAAAAAAGAAGAAGGAGGGAAGGTGAAAAAAAGAAAGAAAGGAAAGAAGAAAGGAAAGAAAGGAAGAAAGGAAGGAAAGAAAGAAAAGGAAAACCACAGCAAAAATACAGAGGTTGAGGTCCCAAGGCCAAATGATTATCTACAAGGAGTCCTGGACTTATGGCCATGACTGAGCCCAACTGTTCTGTTGAAAGCAAGAGAGTTGTTAAGTGAGTTTTGCCCCATTTTATGACTTTTCTGGCCACATTTGTCAAGTGACTCACTGCAGTTCTTAAGTTGGTCACCTGTTAATTGAGTCTGGCTTCCCCATTGACTTTCAGAAGGTCGCAAAAGGGGATCACATGACCCCAGGGACACTTCCACCGCCACAAGTACATGCCAGTTGCCAAGCATCTCAGTTTTGAACGCCCCCCCCTGCCCCTCGAGGCACATTGGGCAGCCAAAACCGTCACATGATAGAGAGACATCCATCAAGAGTTGAGGTGAACTCCAGTGGGAGGTTTTTCTTTTCCGTTTCACGGAGATCTAAATATCCCAGCCCCGATATGAAACCAGGGTGGGTTTTTTTTCTGCCCCTTTCCGATGTTCACAACAAGCTTTTCTAGTGTGTTGCAGGAGCTCTGACTGCAAGGCATCAAAAACGCAGGAGGCGGCAAAGACAGGGAAGGTTGCTAACCATCTGTCTGCGCGTGGATTAATTTAAGGGGAGGAACCAAATCATTTCTGCAAAATTCTGCCTTTTTACACCCTTGTTATGCAGGCAATTCTTTCTTGGCGCGTTCCTGAGTAGTCCTTGATTTTACAGCAGTTCGTTTGGTGACCCTGTGAAGTTACAACGGCACTGGGAAAAAAATGGATTGATGATCGTTTTTCACAATTACAACCATTGCATCATCCCCGTGGTCATGCGATCAAAATCCAGGCACTTGCACAACAGGCTCCTAATTGTGACGGTCTCGGGGTCACATGATCCCTTTTTGCAATTTTCTGACGCACAAAGTCAAGTGGGGAAGCTGGATTCACTGGCCAACATGTTAGTAACTTAAAAACTGCAGTGATTTGTTTAACGACTGTGGCAAGAAAGGCAGTAAAATGGGGTCAAATGTCTCACTTAACAACAGAAGTGTTGGGTTCGATTGTGGTAGTGTTTAATGCTGGGTTGCCTGTCAGTCCCGGGAATGAAAGAGAACTCTGAATTGTTCTTTTTTTTTCCGTTTGTCGGCATGCAATACTGCCTAGCATTTGGAAAATATTACTGGGTGGTGACTTTTCCACCAGAAGGAAGGAAGGGAGGGAGGGAGGGAGGGAGAGCAATGGAGGGAGAAAAGGAAGGAAGGAAGGAAGAGAAAGTGGAGGGAAGGAAGGAAGGTGGGAAGGAAGGAAGGAAGGAAAGGAAGGAAGGGAGAGCCATGGTGGGAGAGAAGGAAGGAAGAGAAAGTGGAGGGAAGGAAGGAAGGTAGGGAAGAAGGAAGAAAGGAAGGAAGGAATAGGAAGGCCAAGTCTGTGAGGGGAAAAAAGCAAACTAATAGTAACAATAAAGATGGCAAAAGAAAGCAAAGATAATACACAGAATTCCTCGACTTACGACAGTTCATTCAGTGATTGCCTGAAGTCACAACAGTTGTTAAGTGAATCGCTGCAGTTATTAAGTTAGTAACATGATTGTTGAATGAATGTGGCTCCCCCATTGACTTTGCTTGTCAAAAGGTTACAGATATTATATATACTGCAAAATCCCCATTCCTTTCACACCCCACTAACCTGCTTTCCAGCTCCATTCTCCTGTGCAAGGCAACCAAAGAAGACCCAGCCGACCCAGTGTATATATATATATATATATATACACACACACCAGTTGACAAGTGTCTGAATTTTGATCACATGAGCACAGGGATGTTGCAATGGCTGTAAAGTGTGAAAAAGACCATCAGACACTTTTTGGGGTGCAGCTGCAATTTCAAACAGTCCCTAAATGTATTGTTGTAAATTGAGAATTAGCTGTATAGAATAGGTGGTGCCTGAGCCAATAGCAGTAACACGGAAGAGATCGCCTGAGCCAGCCGTATTCTGCACCTGCCAAAAAAGCCAACACAGTCCTAGGTTGGATTTACAAAGGGGTAGCATCCAGAGGTGGGTATTCAGCCGGTTCTGACCAGTTCTGGAGAACTGGTAGCAGAAATTTTGAGTAGTTCGGAGACCTGGCAAATCCCACCTCTGACTGGCCCACCAGCCCCATCTCTTCTCTGCCTCCCATCGAATCCCAGCTGATCGGCTGGGTCTTCTTTGGTTGCCCTGCACAGGAGAATGGAGCTGGAAAGCAGGTTAGTGGGGTGTGAAAGGAATGGGGGATTTTGCAGTATCCTCCCCCTGCCATGCCCACCAAGCCACACCACGCCCACAGAACCGGTAGTAAAAAATTTTTTTGAATCCCACCACTGATAGCACCAAGATCACATGAAGTGTTAATACCACTTTATAATGCCTTGGTAAGACCACTCTTGGAATACTGCATCCAGTTTTGGTCAACACATTACAAAAAAGATGTTGAGAATTTTGGAAAATGTGCAGAGAAGAGCAACTCAGATGATTAAGGGCCCGGAGACTAAAACATATGAATAACGGCTGCAGGATTTGAGTATGTCTAGTTTAATGAAAAGAAGCATTGGGGGGGGGGGTGTTGTGACATGATAGGCAGTCTTCCAGTATTTGAGGGCTTGCCATAAAGAAGAGATGGGGTCAATTTATTCTCCAAAATACCCAAAGGCAAGATAAGAAGCAATGGATGGAAAATAATCAGGAGAGAAGCCATCTAGAACTATGGAGAAACTTCCTGAGAATGAGAACAATTATCATAACCAGCGGAACAACTTGCCTCAAGAAGTTGTAGGTGCTCCATCACTGGAGGCTTTTAAGAAGAAGACTGGACAGCCACTAGGTTTGGAAGGGGAGTTGGATTAGAAGACCATTAAGGTACCTTCCAACTGTTATTCTATAATTTTTGTAAGATTTGCACAAAATTATGATCTCCAAAACTGCTCTCTGGGGTGAGAATGAGGAGGAGGGGTGGGGTCAAACTAAGTTCTGTGAAAGGGGAATTAATCCTAGGCCAAAGGCAATACCGGTCAGGCCAGGAAACATGTTTTTTTTTCTGGACGTTGGCCCTTTCCAAGGTTAAACTGCCTTCAATCGTTGGCTTCGGTGTTCTCCCCAAGCGAGCCTGAAATCAATGCTAAGAAAATAAGTAAAAAAGAATGAGTGCCAGAAAGCGGAGGATAAGGCAGTGTGGGAGAGAACCGGGCAATAACCTAAGGCCAGGGGAAATATAATCATTATCTCCAGATTTTGAAGGTTATAAGGAAACCAAGTTTCATCCGAGAAAAAAAAAAGTTTTCTGCATGGGAGAAAAACAATTACGGAGGTGATTTTCCTTCTTGTAATGGGACCATTTCCGGGCAGTATTTTGTTCAGCTGAACAGCTTGAACTTCCTGGATTTCTGCCCCCCCCCACTCGGGGGGGTGTATTTCTCTCCAGATTTTGTAAATCGGAAATATCTGACTCCCGACTGAGGGAATGTGTTTGGGAGGGAGGGTAGGGTATGGTAGGGTGGGATGGATGGATGGAAAGAAGGAAGATGAGTGGATAGGCAGGTGGAGAGATAGATGGGTGGATGGATAGGCAGATGGATGGATGGATGGATGGATG
>CM019155.1:4813701-4847982 GCA_009733165.1 Naja naja
CCACGGCCCGGGCATTGGGGACTAGTACTCCCTGAGCTTGGTAGTTTTCTTGCAATCATTTCATTACCAAACTAGATAATATCATTAATGACAGAAGTCAGTGGAATTTGCAGGAAGGGGGAGGGCGAAGGGGAGGGGGGAGGGGAAGAGGAAATTGTGGAGTCCTTGATGCTCTCTAAGCTTGGCTGTTTTCTTGCAGACACAAAGGTGCTTTTTCAAGAGGTCGCTGGACTTTCTGGTTTTTCTCTGAAGACATTTCACTTCTCATATCCAAGAACCTCCTTCAGCTCTGACTGGATGGTGGGGAATTCAGTCAGAGCTGAAGAACCTTCTTGGATGAAGAGCGAATTGTCTTCAAAGAAAAACAAAGGAAGTCCAGTGGCCTCTTGAAAAAGCACTTTTGGGACCACCATGACCTGCAGGGCTGAGAATCTCCATAGACATTTTCTTGCAGACATTTCATTACCAAACTAGGTAACATCATCAGTGCTAAGCGAGTTCTGGATCAGTGCAAGACGATTACAACCCTAAAGCTGCAGCCTTTGTTTATTGACCTAGTACAGGAACAAGATTTCAGTCTGGTAGTTGGAATCGCCTTCTCAGGGGTTTCCTTTAACCAGTTTTTGGCCCCCTGTTGCCACAGTGATCACAAAACTGTTGATAGAGAAAATGGATTTTACACATCTCCCCTCCACACACACACACACACACACACACACACACGTGGAAATCCATCCTGCATTTCCTCCAGAAGCTCTGGAATCTCAGCTTGCCTGTCAAAACTCACCCAAGCGTGGTTAGCAACACAACCGTTGCGTCGAGTGGCTTGATGTAGGCCAAATGATAACAGCTTCTTGTGAGATTTCTTCGCTCATTCCCTTCTCTGGAGTTTTGTTACCTGATCCAAAATATCTCTATGTGTTGTGAAGCTGGTGTAAACCTCTCGTTTCTGTTTTATTCTGTTTTATTCCGCCAACTTCAGGCTACCAGACAAAGGATTCTTTGACTTCCAGCTAAACAGGTGATCCTCGGCTTCATTTAGTTCATTTAATAACCATTCAAGGACACAACGGCACTGGAAAAAAGGGACTTACGACCATTTTTCATACTTATGACCATTGCAAGCATCCCCCCGGTCATGTGATCAAAATTCAGATGCTTGGCAACTGATTGGCATTTATGATGGTTGCGGCATCCTGGGGTGTGTGTGTGTGTCACAATTTGTGACCTTCTGACGAGCAAAGTTGATGGGGAAGACAGATTTGCTTAACAATTGTGTTATTAATTTAACAATTGCAGCCATTCGCTTAACAACTGTGGCAGTGGACAAATGGGATAAAATTCACTTTAACAACTGTCTTGCTTAGCAACAGAAATTTTGGGCTCCCTTGTGGTCATAAGTCGGGGATTAGTGGTATTTTAATTTGGCAACATTTTACAAGGGTTGGAACTGCAAGTAAATTGAACTTTTTATTTTAATTGTTTCAGTGGTTTAACCTTTTAAGCTGACCACCAGGACCTGCGTTTTGAAAAGCCTTTATGTATTTCAATTAAGCTAGATACTAGAGATAGTCCTCAGCTTACGATCACAATGGAGCCCAACATTTCTATTGCTAAGTGAGACATTTGTTAAGTGAGTTTTGCCCTGTTTTACGACCTTTCCTGCCACCGTTGTTAAGTGAATCACTGCAGTTGTTAAGTCAGTCACATAGTTGTTAAATACAATTCAATTGCCAAGCAGCTGAATTTTGGCCATGTGGCCATGGAGATACTGAAATAAGTGTGAAGAACATTCATATGTCCCTATTTTTCCAGGGCCGTTGTAACTGTGTACGGTCACTAAATGGACTATTGTAAGTCAAGGACTACCAATGTTTATCATCGTTGTCGCGATCAAGGTATAACCCAGAACAAGGAAAAAGAAAAAAAATTGTCCTATTTGTTTGGAAATACAAATTCACGGCGAGGAACGTGGAAATTATCCGAGCAACATTGCAAGATATAAAAGGTGTTTGGCAAGGTGCAGGTATGTGATTATAATTTTTTTCTTTGTAGATTGTCAGTTAATGTAGTGGAAACATTTTGTTCCTGTAGATTTTGTGATGTGCCACTAACTATTTTACTAATAGTCGTGGTATATTTTCCTCAAGGTCATCGCGACAATCTTCTAAGTTCCTTTTTCAGCTCTTGCGTTAATTCTACTACAGGTCGTTCTTGAGTTAAGACCATAATTGATACCAGAATTCCTTTTGTTAAGCGAGGTAGTTGTTAAGGGAATCAACCACAATTTTATGACTTTTCCTGCCTTAGATATGAAAGCTGGCTGGGTGATTATGGGCCAATCACCAGGATATAGTGAGGGGGTGGGACTAGAACTCACCGTCTCCTGGTGATTGGCCCAATGTCACCTAGCTGACTTTCATGCCTAAGGCGGGACTAGAATTCATATTCTCCTGCTGATTGGCCCAAAATCACCCAGCCAGTTTTCATGCCTAAGACAGAACTAGAATTCACCATCTCCTGGCCCAATGTTACCCAGCCGTCTTTCATGCCTAAGGCAGGACTAGAATTCACTGTCTTCTGCTGATTGGCCCAAAATCACCCAGCTGGCTTTAATGCACTAAGGCAGGACTAGAACTCACCATCTCCTGATGATTGGCCCAAAATCAACCAGTTGTTAAGTGAATCATTGCAGTTCTTAAGATAGTGACATGGTTGTTAAATGAATCTGGCCTCCCCATTAACTTTGCTGGTCAGAAGGTCACCAAAAGGTGATCACATGACCCCTGGACACTGCAACCGTCATAAATAAGAGTCAGTGGCCAAGACTCCGAATTTTGATCGCCTGTCCAAGAGGATGCTGCAACAGTTGTAAGTGTGAAAAACAGTCAACTTTTTCAGTGCCGTAGGGACTTCAAACTGTCACTAAATGAACTTTTATAAATCGGGGACTATGTATATAGGTTTCAGCTCCCTGTATAGTTATGTTCTCTGCATCATAACCCAAGAAAATAATCTAAATTTAGCTGTTTCTCAAAGGCTTTGACATTCAAACCCTTGCCAATATTTTCTCTCCCCTGGAAATTTTTAAATTCCCATCCTGCCCACTGAAATTTTGTGCCAAAATCCCACAGCAACATCTATCAGGCCTGGTGTGAAAATTAAACAGTTTCTCCCTCCATCCAATTAACTAATTATCCCGGGTGAATTTCACTCTGCATTTTTCACCTTGCACTGTTTTCTAGCTGCCAAGCAAAGAACACAAACTAAAGAGACCTTTATGGATAGAGGCACATAATTATTATTTCCCACCCTTCTAACTACAGGTAGTCCTTGACTTATGACCACAACTGAGCCCAACATTTCTGTTGCTAAGCGGGACAGTTGTTTGGAGAGTTTTGCCCCATCTTACCACCTTCCTTGTCCCGGTTGTTAAGTGAATCGCTGCAGTGGTTAAGTTAATAACATGGCTGTTAAACGAATCTGGCTTCCCCCATTGACTTTGCTCATCAGAAGGAGATCACATGACCACCGCCCCCCCGGACATTTCAACTGTTGTAAATATGAGTCAGTTGTCAAATGCCTGAATGTTGGTCACATGACCACGGAGATGATGCAACCGTCGTAAGTGTGAGAAATGGCCTTAAGTCACATTTTTTCAGCACCGTTGTAACATTGAGCAGCCACTAAACCAATGGCTATAAGTCAAGGACCATCTGTAACAAATGAGGAATTTTAAGGAGCTGTCCGTGGTCCTGGTTCCTTTAGCCTTCCAAATCGCCGTTCCATGGTTGCAAACAGGTAGTCCTTCACTTACAACCATTCGTTTAGTGAATGTGAAATGTGGCAGTGACAAAAGAGTCTTACAATCAGTCTTCACACTTAGAACTCAGTGGTGGGATTCAAAATTTTTTACTACCGGTTCTGTGGGTGTGGCGTAGCTTGGTGGGCGTGGCTTGGTGGGCATGGCAGGGAAGGATACTGCAAAATCCCCCTTCCCTCCCCACCCCACTAACCTGCTTTCCAGCTCCGATCTCCTGTGCAGGGCAACCAAAGAAGACCCAGCCAATCAGCTGGGACTCAATGGGAGGCAGAGAATAGATGGGGGCGGGGCCAGTCAGAGGTGGGATTTGGCGGTTCTCTGAACTACTCAAAATTTCTGCTACTGGTTCTCCAGAATTGGTTCGAACCGGCTGAATACTCATCTCTGTTACACCTGTTCCAGCATCCTCACCATTAAAATAATTAAGAAATCTGATTTTTTTGCCTTATTAGGTTTGAGGGATAAGGAATTTGAAAGAAAATGTGGAAATTTGTTTCTCTATAATAGGTTGACAGCAGGTAGTCCTCAACTTACAACCATTTTGTTTAGGGACCATACAACGTTACAATGACACTGGAAAAAGTGACTTATGACCGTTTTTCACACTTATGACTCTCTCAGCATCGTCATGTGATCAAAATTCAGAGCTTGGCCACCAGGAAGCTACAGGTAGTCCTCGGCTTACAACCCACAATTCAGCACCAAGTTGCTAAGTGAAACATTTATTGAGTTTTGCCTTATTTTACGGCCTTTCTTGCCACCGTTGTTAAGTGAATCACTGCATTGTTAAGTCAGTCACACAGTTGTCAAATACGAATCAGTTGCCAAGCAGCTGAATTTTGGCCATGTGGCCATGGAGATCCTGAAATAAGTGTGAAGAACATTCATATGTCCCTATTTTTCCAGGGCCGTTGTAACTGTGTATGGTCATTAAATGAACTATTGTAAGTCAAGGACTACCAGCGTTTATCATAGTTGTCGCAATCAAGGTATAACCCAGAACAAGGAAAAAGAAAAAAAATTGTCCTATTTGTTTGGAAATACAAATTCACGGCGAGGAACCTGAAAATTATCCGAGCAACATTGCAAGATATAACAGGTGGCAAGGTGCAGGTATGTGATTATAATTTTTTTTTTGTAAATTCTCAGTTAATGTAGTGGAAACATTTTGTTCCTGTAGATTTTGTGATGTGCCACTAACTATTTTACTAACAGTCGTGGTATATTTTCCTCAAGGTCATCGTGACAATTTTCTAAGTTCCTTTTTCAGCTCTTGCGTTAATTCTACTACAGGTGGTTCTTGAGTTAAGACCATAATTGATACCAGAATTCCTTTTGTTAAGCGAGGTAGTTGTTAAGGGAATCAACCACAATTTTATGACTTTTCCTGCCTTAGATATGAAAGCTGGCTGGGTGATTATGGGCCAATCGCCAGGATATAGTGAGGGGGTGGGACTAGAACTCACCATCTCCTGGTGAATGGCCCAATGTCACCTAGCTGACTTTCATGCCTAAGGCAGGACTAGAATTCATACTCTTAGTCACCCGGTTATTAAATGAATCTGGCTTCCCCCATTGACTTTACTCATCAGAAGGTTGCAAAAGGGGATTGTGTGACCCTGGGACACTTCAACCGTCATAAGTACATGCCAGTTTCCAAGCATCTGAACTTTGATCACGTGACCAAGGGATGCCGCACTGGACTTAAGTGTGAAAAATGGTAATAAATCACTTTTTTCCATGCCGTTGTGACTAAACAGTCACTAAGCAAAGTGGCTGTAGGTCGAGGACTACCTGCATATAAAATAGGGACAGAGTCCCGGAGCCACATGGTCTCCATTTGCGACCTCCCCATTCATCTCCCAGCAAGCCGAATCAATGAGAGGAAGACCAATTCACTTAGTGACTGTCTGATTCACTTAACAACCATCAGTGATTTGCGTAACTACCGTGGCAAAAAAGATCATAACATCTGGCATGCATCCCTTAACAACGGCATTGCTTAGCAGCAGAAGTTCTGATGTCAATTGTGGTCGTAAGTCGAGGATAAAAACTGTCTTCATGACACGAGGGTGTTTCCAAGTGCGTAGGTGAGATCTACGGCAATTTAAAAGCAGCCAATGTTCTTTTCTGAAATTTCACAGAAGTTGCAGAAAATCAGCAAAAAGCTCTCTTAATAACGAGGTGTGTAAGAATAAACCCCATTGAAGTAAACCCAGATCCCAGCCGGTCTCGGATTTTGATGAAGGTTTCAAATGCAGAAATGGTGCTTTGCTCTCTGAGACAGACACATTTTGCAGTCTGTTGATTTTAATTAAATACATTGCACATTAATCCATATTTTATCAGCCAGAGGATTATTTTTATGACTTTCTCTTCCCAAACTCCCCCCTACCATCCATCTCTGCTAAATCCTGATTTAGTGTAACAGCAGAGGCATTTAAAAACCAGATCCACAATTAATTGTTGTGCATTGATTAAGGGATCACTTGATGTAAATGCTCCAGGTTGGTATGTGAAATACCGGGAAGCAATTTCGCTGTTGCTTCTATATGAGCCTGCTGTATTTCTCTCTCTCTCTCTCTCTCTCTCTCTCTCTCTCTCTCTCTCTCTCTCTCTCCTCCTCCTCCCTCCTCCCTCTGTGTGTATGTGTATGTGTGTCTATTTTTAGAGACAGACCCACAATTTCTAATGAGTAGAACTTTTCATAACTACAAAATGTTGTGTTTCTTTTAGGATTGTGCAAAGATTCAATTTGGCAATGTGATTCTTGAAGTCCCTGTCATGGAAGGACTCTCCAAATTAAATCAGAAAGTGAGTTTCAATTGCAAATCAATTTTGAGGGCCCCCCCCGAAAATCAACCGGATATCTGTATTGCATGCTTGGAAATGACATTTTGAAAGTCAGGTTAGAAATTTCAACCTGTTTGTCCAGTGAAGTCCAGCATCCCCACTGAATGGATTTCAATTTCCAAATTGATTTGAATTACTAGACAGAAAAAAAATCTTTCCTTACTTGAGTTATTATGATTTTGCCTGATTTGCACAAATGGCATTTCTTCCCTTCTTCACGTCCTTCCTCAATAGTCCTTGACTTACACCCATTCGTTTAGTCACCGTTTAAAGTTACAAAGCACTGAAAAAAAGTGACTTATGATCAGTTTTCACACGACCATGGCAGCATCCTCGTGATCAGGTGCTCAAAATTGGAGTGCTTGGCAATGGGTACCTATTTATGACCATTGCAGTGTCCAGTGGCCATCGGGTCCTCTTTTGAAAACTTCCCAGCCAGCTTTCAAGAAACAAAGTCAACGGGGAAAAGCCCAGACTTCACTTTACAGTCACGTGATTCACTTAACAACTGCAGGATTCTTTTTTTATTCATATTTATATGCCGCCCTTCTCCGGAGACTCAGGGCGGCTTACAATCTTTGGAGCACAATCCAATGTGCTCAGCAATAGCCTTCATTCCATTGTATATGCCTGCTTATTACTAAGCGGCATTTTTACAAAGTCAGCTTATTGCCCCCAACAATCTTGGGTCCTCAGTTTACCTACCCCGAGAGGATGGAAGGCTGAGTCAACCTTGAGCCTGGTGGGATTCGAGCCTGCAGTAATTGCAGGCAGCTGGAACTTAAGTGCTAGGCGTTTAACAGCCTGCACCACCAAGGCTCTTAACAACTGGATTCGCTTAACAACTGTGGCAAAAACATGATAAGGTTATAAAGATCATCACTTAGCCATTGCCTTGTTTGACAATGACATTTTGGAGCCCAGTTGCAGTCATAAGCCATAATCAGGTCCCTCTCTGAAGTTATAGAAATAGAATGGAATAGAGGAATGAAGAATAGAATAGAAAATAGAATAGAACAGAATAGAATTCTTTATTGGCCAAGTGTGATTGGACCCACAAGGAATTTGTCTCGGTGTAAATACTCTCAGTGTATATAAAAGAAAAGATACATTCATCAAGAGTTGAGAATCATCAGGTGAAACACTTAATAATAGTCATAGGGTACAATAAGCAATCAAATCATACTAGGAAACAGTCAGTATAAATTGTAAGGATACAAGTGACAAAGTTATAGTCATGCAGTCACAAGTGGGAAGGGCTGGGTGATAAGAAGTGATGACAAGATTGACAGTAATAATAGTGCAGACTTTGTAATAGTTGAACAGTGTTGAGGGAATTAGTTGTTTAGCAGAGTGATGGCATTGGGGAAAAAACTGTCCTTGTGTCTAGTTGTTCTGGTGTGCATTGTGCTATAGCATCGTTTTGAGGGAAGGAGTTGAAACAGTTTATATCTGAGGGGTCTGTAAATATTTTCACAGCCCTCTTTTTGACTCGTGCAGGATACAGGTCCTCGATGGAAGGCAGTAATTGGTAGTAATTGTTTTTTCTGCAGTCCTAATTACCCTCTGAAGTCTGTGTCTGTCCTGTTGCATTGCAGAGCCAAACCAGACAGTTATAGAGGTGCAGATGACAGACTCAACCATTCCTCTGTAGAACTGGATCAGCAGTTATTCAGGTGCCCTTATGAGGAAAAGGCAAGGACAAAGCAGAAGATAACCTCGTGTGTGTTTTTTGTTCTTTAGAATTAGAATAACAGAGTCGGAAGGGCCTACTCCAACTCCATGCTCAGAAAGAAAACTGTCCAATCCCTTCCTAAAAACCTCCGATAATGGAATTTCTGGAGGAAGCCATTCCTCTCATTAGTTGTTCTAATTGTCGGGAAATTTCTCCTTAGTTCTAAGTTGCTTCTCTCCTTGATTAGTTTCCACCCATTGCTTCTTGTCCTGCCTCCAGGGGCTTTGGAGAACAGCTTGACTCCCTCTTCTTTTGGGCAGCCCCTGAGATACTGAAAGACTGCTATCAAGTCACCCTTGGTCCTTCTCTTCACTTTCTTTGCAAGTTTGTTGCCTTTCGAGCAATTGCCAATCACCCAGCTAGAGTTTTTCACAGAAACCCTGGCTATTATTCCCTGGTTCCTTTGAAAAGGCAGAATGTCAGCAGCTGTCTAGGAAACTGGAGTGCCATGGAGATGTATTCATTCCCAGCACACCAACGAGCCCTGCAGGAGACAATTTCCTAGCAAAAGTCATTATAGGCCCAGCCTGGCTGCAGGAGCTTGAATTGGTACAAGAGGAAGGGAAAATAAGCAGCCCCTGTTAACGCCTCTACCCTTACACAGAAGGACCAGAAGTGGGGAGGGAAAAAAAAACCCCCAGTTTATTGAAAAGAAAGGAAGGCAAAGCAGTTCCACTTGCAGCCAGTAGGGGGAGCAAGGTGATCCAGACCTCTGCTCATCTTTTTATAGGGTTTTAAACATGTTTTTATATTGTCCAGTGTTATGGAAATGGTAAATGAGAAGTTAAGGCTGGAGAATTCTGGGAGTTGAAGTACAAAAGTCTTAAAGTTGCCAAGTTTGGAGACCTCTGAGTTAAGGCATCTGGTGAGAAACCAGGAGACCAGGAGTTCTAGTTTTGCTTTAGGCATGAAAGCCAGCTGGGTGACTTTGGGCCAATCAACAGGAGACTTGGAGTTCTAGTTTTGTCTTAGGCATGAAAGCCAACTGGGGGACAACAGAAGACAGGGAGTTCTAGTCCCACTGACCCACTTTGGCAAATCAGTGGCAGTCTGTGAGTTTTAGGCCCTGCCTTAGGCATGAAAGATGGCTGGAGGATTTTGGGGTCAATCATTTTTCTACTCTTATTCCATGCATTTCTGGTAGCCCTCGACTTCTGACAACAATGGAGCCCAAAGTTTCTGTTCCTAATTAAGGCGGTTGTGAGTTTTGCCCCAATTTTACAAACCTTGTTTTTTGCAACAGTTGTTAAGTGAATCACTGCAGTTGTTAAGTGAATTGTATGGTCATTAAGTGAATCTGGCTTCTCTCAGTGACTTTGGCCGTCAGAGGCTGGCTGGGATGGTTACAGATGGCCATCACGTGACCCCCGGGGCAATACAACCATCATAAATATGAACCAGTTGCCAAGCGTCTGAATTTTGATCACGGTGACTTACGGGGATGCTGCAACGGTTGAAGGGCAAAGCACAATCCCAAGTCATTTTTTCCAGTGCTGTGGCAACTTCAAATGGTCACTAAAGGAATGGTTGTAAGTCGATATAAGGCAGATCGTGCTGTTGAGGTGCTTAAGTTTTCCACTCAAGGCCAAATGATCGTCTACAAACAGTCCTCGAATTACGACCACAATGGAGCTCAAAATCTCTGTCCTTAAGCAAGACAATCGTTAAGTCCATTTTATTACCTTTCTTGCCACCATTGTTAAGTGAATCACTGCAGTGGCTAATGGTTGCTAAGTGAATCTGGCTTCCCCATTGACTTTGCTTGTCAGAAGGTCGCAAAAGTGGATCACATGACCCCGGGATACTGCAGCCGTCGTAAATATGAGTCAGCTGAATTTTGATCATGTAACCATGGGAATGATGCAATAGTGGGAATGATGGTCGTAAGTCTCTTTTTTGAGTGTCGTAACTTCAGTCACTAAACAAACTGTTGTAAGTCAAGGACTACCTGAATAGGGAATATCTAGTGGAATCTTATAGTGGTCAGAGGGCTGGACTAGATGGTCTTTAAGTTCCTATCCAATTCCTGCCATGACTTCGCCAAATTTTGTTTTTTTTTCAGGAGACTTTGCATAAAGATTTCTAACCGGGCAATTTCTGTTTGTTCTTTGCATGACCAGAATTGTGTTTCTGTTATTAATAGAAAGCCCAAAGGATCACATTTATCATAAGCCCAACAATACATTAAATACTTATTTGGGAATCACCCACTCCGACCCTGCTGTTATTCAAATTACTTGATTCATTAATCAGCCCTGGCTGTTTGAAAGAGGGAAAATGCCAGCATGAGTTATATTCCTTTTGATATCTCAATGAAGAATGAGGAATTTGCATTCCATGAAAAAAAAAAAACAACGAGCAATCAGGCCATCCATCTTGAAACATCTTTAACAGAATAACAGAATTGGAAGGGACCTTGGAGGTCTTCTAGTCCAACCCCCTGCTTCAGCAGGAGATCTTATACCATTCCAGACCTGGTGGCAAGTCATTCCACTGGTTAATTGTTCTCGCTGCCGGGAAATTCCTCCTTTGTTCCAAGTTCCTTCTCTCCTTCATGAGTTTCCATCCATTGTTTCTTGCCCTGCCTTCTGGTGCTTTGGACGATAGATGAAAAAAAAACTCCTTCTTTGTGGCAGACCCTCAAATTCAGGTAGTCCTTGACTTACAACAGTTCATTTTGTGACCGTTCAAAGTTATACAACGGCACTGAAAAAATTCATTTAATAACGGTGGCAAGAAAGGTCATAAAACGGGGCAAAACTCAATGTCTCACTGAACAACAAGAACTTGAGCCTCCATTGTGGACGTTAAGTTGTGGATCACCTGTATAAAATACAAGATGAAAAGACGTACAGGTTAAACAGATCTTGCCCAGAAACTAGCCACGTGAATTGCATTCTGTGGTCCTGGAAGTCTTCAAATGCACATCAATCAGTGTGGGCCGGTATACATAGGTGTTGTTGTCGGTGTGTGTCACCACAATCGTAAAGAGCAGAACCCACCAGCTATCCCCACTTGTCCAGATCATCTCTGGATTGTTGTACCCGTGTGCAGTCTATTCAACAATTTCCATACTTCCCAGTTTTCGCCAGACCCAAATTACTGGCTCCTCTGACGGTCCCATCCAGTGGTGGGATCCATTTTTTTTAAACTACTGGTTCTTTGGGTGTGGCTTGATGGGCGTGGCTTGGTGGGTGTGGCAGGGGAAGGATACTGCAAAATCCCCATTCCCTCCCCACCCCACTAACCTGCTTTCCAGCTCCATTCTCCTATGCAGGGCAACCAAAGGAGACCCAGCTGATCAGCTGGGACTCAATGGGAGGCAGAGAATAGATGGGGGCGGGGCCAGTCAGAGGCGGTATTGGCTGGTTCTCCCAACTACTCAAAATTTCTGCTTCCGGTTCTCCAGAACTGGTCAGAACCGGCTGAATACTAACCGCCCTGTATGAAGTCACAGACAGGGACTCCTTGGGGTCCCATCAGCCGGGCAAAGCCGGCTGGCGGTCCCCCGATGACGTGCCTACTCTGTCGCGGTCCCTGAACTCTGGAACCAACTTCCCCTGGGGCTCCGCTTGGCCCCTGACCTCCGCACCTTCCGCCATGACCTGAAGACCTGGTTATTTGACCAATCCAGGCTGTGACCCATGGGTGGGGTGTTTTTAGATTTTGGTGGTTTTTAAGTTTTGTATTAATTGGGACCATTAGTTTAATTCTTTTTTAAATATTTATTGTGTTTGTTTTTATTGTAAGCTTGAGTCTTCGGAGATGGGGCGGCATATAAGTCCCATTAATAAATAAATAAATAAATAAATACCCACCTCTGGTCCCATCCAGTGTTGGTTCTTGATAGCTTTCCAGAGGTCTTTTCTGCTTTCATAGTCTTCCGGTAAGGGCAATGCAGAAAGCACAAGAAGAGGGAGAACAGTCAGGTTGTCAACTCAAAAGTATTGACACAGGTGACACCCTCACACACAAGAGGTTATGGAATGCAGCGTACCTCGTAATCCCTGAAACGGTGCTACTTGTACCACACACACACAAACAAGGAGAATAATTGTAGCTCAGGAATGAAATGAGGGGGTCCTTGGTACTCTCTGAGCCTGCTTGTTTTCTTGCAGACGTTTCATTAGCACAAGTGCTAGCTGTGAATGACTGTAAGGAAATGTCAGAATAATTCGGGGGTGGGTCCATAGCCATGCTAGGGAGATGACTTAATTTGGGTCATGAAACTTCTGCAAGCACACAGCCAAGCCGACAACACACCAAGGGCTCCAGAGAAAAGAGGAACCCAGATAAGCATGGATTAAACCCAAACAAACAAACGAACAAGCAAAAAAGGAGAAAAATCACACTTCCAATAACACAGGCAGGACAATACTCTATATATGCAAGAGTGCATCTCACTATCTCAGCACTGATGATGTTCCCTAGTCAGATCCATTCCCTTCTAGTACTGATGATGTTACCTAGTTGGGTCATGAAACACCTGCAGGCAAACAGCCAAGTTCAGGGAGCACCAAGGACTCCTCATTTCCACCCTGAGCTACACATATTCTCCTTTATTGGTACATGATGCCCATCTGAAGCCAGGGGTTGATGTTGAAGAGAAACTAAACAGCCCACCTTGATGTTAGCAGATGCCAGACCTCTGAGATGAGTTAGATAAGGCCGGCAGCTTTGCCGACATATCTGGATTTATTTTTATGTCATGTACCCATCAGGTTTGCTTATCATGCCCATCCCAAACCCAGACAGCTGCCTTATCATTTCTTTGCTCATAAACTGCCCTCCAGCCTACAGTCTTTCTCATAAATTAGGAAGCAGGCTAGGAAAATATGTCTCTGTTTTATTAAACACAGGCTGGCAAGAACACAACCAGCCTGAGCAAACAGCCTCTCCCAGATCAAATAATCTGGACTGGAATGGCTGCCATCTAGTGCAGTGGACAGTTGGAGTTTGGGGGGTGGGGTGGGAAAAACCAGGAACAAAGTTGAAGGCAGAAGACTTGGAAGGGACTTTTGAGGTCTTCTAGTCCAACCCCCTGCTCAGGTAGGAAATCCTACACCATTCTGCATAAATGGCTGCCCCAGTCTCTTCTTAAAGACCTCTAGTGTTGCAGCATCTACACCTTCTGGAGGCAACTTCCATTCCATGGATTAATTGTTGTGACCGTCAGGAAATTTCTCCTTAGTTCTAGTTTGCTTCTCTCCTTGATGAGTTTCCATCCATTGCTTCTTGTCCTGCCCTTCTGGTGCTTTGGAGAATAGCTTGACTCCCTCTTCTTTGGGGCAGCCCCTCAAACACTGGAATATTGCTATCATGTCACCCCTAATCCTTCTTTCAACTAGCCATAGCCGTCATTCTTCATATGTTTTACTCTCCGGGCCCTTAATCATCTTAGTTGCTCTTCTCTGCACTCTTTCTAAAGTCTCAACATCTTTTTGGTATCATGGCAACCAAAACTGGATGCAGAATTCCCAGCGTGGTCTCACCACTGTGATACAAAGGAGTAGCATCCAGGATTAGGAATGTTTATTTCTTGAAGGCTACGATAGATCTTTGGAAAAAGCTGCTTGGGAAAAACCTGGGCTGCTGCCAGCAATTACTTTGTTTACATAACAGCATCGTGGCTACTAGTCAGGTTTTGCAAAAGACAGACCGAAGTGCAACAGGGAAGGGAGAGGACAGGTTGAGAGTTAAATAGGAGCCAACAGTGTGCAGTGACAACCAAAAAAGCCAATGTAATCCCAAATTGCATTAACAGATGAAATTCAATGTAGAGAAAAGTCAAGTCTCACACTTAGGCAAGAAAAACCAAAAGTACACATATAGACTGGGTGAAACCAGGCTCAATAGCAGTAACTGTGAGAGGGATCTTGGAGTCTTAGTGGACAACCAGCTAAATATGAGCCAGCCGTGTGTAGCAGCAGCCAAAAAAGCTAATGCAATCCTAATTTGAATTAACAGAGGGATACAATTGAGATCAAGGGAGGGACTAATACCACTCTATAAAGCCTTAGTAAGGCCACACCTAGAGTCTTGCATCCAGTTTTGGTCACCACACTATAAAAAAGATGTTGAGATTCTAGAAAGAGTGCAGAGAAGAGCAACCAGGATGATGAGGGGGCTGGAGACTAAAACATACAATGAACAGTTACAGAAACTGGGCCTGGCTAGTCTAGGGAAGAGAAGGACCAGGGGAGGCAGGATCGTGGTCTTCCAGATTTTGAGGGGCTGCCACAAGAGGAGGAGGGGGTCAAGCTATTCTCCAAGGCACCTGTAGGCCAGACAAGGAATAATGGATGGAAACTGAACAAGGAGAGATTCAACCTGGAAATAAGGAGAAACTTTCTGACAGTGAGAACAATCAACCCAGAAGTTGCCTTCGGAAGTTGTGGCAGCTTCATCACTGGAAGCTTTCAAGAAGAGACTGGACTCCCTTCTGGACTCCCCTCTGTCAGAAATGGTGTAGGGTCTCCTGCTTGGGTGGAGGGGATTGGGCTAGATGACCTACAAGGTCCCTTCCAAGTCTGTTATTCTGTATCTGTTTCAGGGCTTCAGCAGAGACAAAGCAACAGTCAGAGTTGGCTGCTATGTTAGGAGTCGTATTCAGTTTGCAGAAAAGCGAATTTGCAAACGCCCTTGACCATCACAAGGGAGAATTTACAAAGCCTAGACAGTCGCTGGAGACAAACGGAGACTTTAAATGATAGGCATAGAATAACAGCAACAATAGTAGGGAACAGTGGTGGGATTCAACAATTTTTACTATCGCTTCGGTGGCCGTGGCTAGGGGGCATGGCCATGTGACTGGGTGGGTGTGGGTTTTTTGGTGCTTTCTGCAGCAAACCCCCCACCCCTGTTTTTTGGGCCTTCCTGGCCTCAGGCAAGCCTTCTGGGCGAAGCAGTAAGACAGTGAGGGGAATCCCAGCACAGCTGATCATAGGAACAGCTGATCGTCGGGAGGGGAAAAAATAAGAAATACCTTAAGGGGCGAGCATCAGGTAGGCAGGGCAACATGAGCAAGCATCAGGTGGATGGGGCAAGTGAGCGAGCGGTGATCGGGTTGGGGGCATGGCCAGCCAGAAGCTACTACCAGTTCACTGACCCACACCAAATTCTTGCTACCAGTTCGTGTGAACCAGTGCAAACCGGCTGAATACCACCACTGGTAGGGAAGGCCCCCAGTTTTATTTGCTTACAGGTGGGTCCTCGGCTTACATCCACAATTGACCCCAAAATCTCTGTTGTTAAGCAAGACATTTGTTAAGTGAGTTTTATCCCATTTTACGATTCTTTTGGCCACAGTTTTTAAGTGAATCACTGCAGCTGTTAAGTGAGTAATCTGGTTGTTAAGCAAATCGGGCTTCCCCATTGCTAAAGGTTGCTAAAGGGACTCACATGACCCTGGGACCGTCATAAATATGAATCAGTTACCAAGGGTCCAAATTTTCATCATGTGACCCCTGGGATGCTGCAACAGTTGTACGTGTGAAAAGCTGGTCATAAATGATTTATTTTTCAGTGCTGTCATAACTTCTAACAGTCACTAAATTGTTTAAGTCAAGGATTACCTGTACTTATGATTCAGTACACGACAAACGACTCCTAAAACTAAAATCTTATGGTATCTCTGGACACCTGCATAACTGGATAGAAGCATTCCTGTCAAACAGACAACAAATGGTCAAAATTGGGAGTGTCCTATCAAATCCTGTACCTGTCAACAGTGGTGTCCCCCAAGGCAGCGTTCTAGGACCAACTCTCTTCATACTCTACATAAATGACCTCTGTGATCATATTAAGAGCAACTGTGTTCTCTTCGCTGATGATATAAAGCTATTCAACACCACTGACAATACTGCTACCTTTCAAAAAGACCTTGACTATGTATCAGAATGGTCAAACAAACAGCAACTTCAAAACTCAACAAATAAATGCTCTGCCTTACATACTGGCAAAAAAAATCAGAAAATAAATACAAGCTGAATAGTCAAGACCTTGTTGATGATCCAAACTCTGTCAAGGTCCTCGGAGTACTCATCTCAAACGATCTAAGTGCTAGAGCCCACTGTAACTACATAGCCAAAAAGGCATTAAGAGTTGTTAACCTAATCCTGCATAGCTTTTTCTCTGGTAAGATCACACTACTAACTAGAACATACAAAACATTTGCTAGACCAATACTTGAATACAGCTCATCAGTCTGGAACCCACATTACATATCTGATATTAACACAGTTGAGAAAGTCCAGAAATATTTCACAAGAAGAGTTCTCCACTCCTCTACTCATTGCAGGATACCTTATGCCACCAGACTTGAAATTCTAGACCTAGAAAACCTAGAACTACACCGGTCTGATCTAAGTATAGTATATAAAATCATACACTGCAATGTCCTTCCGGTCAATCAATACTTCAGCTTCAACCATAATAATACAAGAGCACACAATAGATACAAACTCAAGGTAAACTGCACCAAACTTGATTGCAGGAAAAACGACTTCAGCAACAGAGTGGTCAATGTCTGGAATACGCTACCCAACTCTGTGGTTTCTTCCCCAAACTCCAAAAACTTTAACCTTAGACTTTCTACTATTGACCTTACCCTTTTCCTAAGAGGTCTGTAGGGTGTGCATAAGCACCAACGCCTACCGTCCCTGTCCTATTGATTGTTTTTATTTTTATTTTTCTTATATGTATCCATTCCATGTATTCATAACTATGTTTATACTTATACCTATTATCTTGTAAGCGATTGACAAATCAAATAAATAAAAATAAAATAAATAAATAAATAAATAAATAAATAAATAAAAAATAATCTTTCATTGGAATTCTCCCTTATACACTTGAGATCTGCGGTTTCAGAGACCACGAAACCTATAATGCTGTGTGTCTCAAACAGAAAACAAATGCAGAAAATAAAATCAGCACCTTCGGTTAGAAAGGCAGAATGCGGAATGGAGCAAAGTGGCTGAAATGTAATATAATCACCGAACTTTTTGGAAGTTGTAAAACAGAACTGAAAATTTATTAATTATTTATTTGTTTGTTTGTTTATATGCCGCCCTGTCTCCCGAAGGACTCAGGGCGGTTCACAACATTAAAAATATACAATACAAAATTTAAAATTATTAAAAAATTATTAAATCATGATCCCAAACAAATCTCTAAAACCCATAACGACAATGTACATAAAAACAAATAAGAAACTCCTTAAATCCACTCCTTCGTGTATCCCGCTTCAGCAATGATCTGTTTAAATTCAACATTTTCTTTTCTGTTGAGGCAGACACCCCATCAAATTTTTTAACGCCTTACCCTGGGAAGAGCTTTAATTCATTTCCAAAATAGTTCTCTCCTTCTGTTCATCTAAAATTTTGATCACGATGCATCGGCTCTTTGCTCCTTTGATTTGCTGCGAGGATTTTTATGTTTCCTTTTTTATTGTTTTCCATCACAACTTATTAATGTAAGTGTTCTTTATAGGCAACCTAGTTAAGTGAACATCTCTGACAAATTTTCATTTTTATGTGGCATATGGAGGAAAAAATTTTTTAAAGCATCATTTCCAGTAAATGTGTTTGCCCAGCGAGAGGGACCCGGACTGGAGAGAATCAGATAATGAATTGTTGATGCCATTAAAAAAAAAATTAGGGTTTGTTAGCATTTCCTAGGCTTGGAATACAATCCATTCAGGTATCAAAGGGCAACAACGGTAGCCTTTAGGGATGCCTATTATGTGTGTGGAAAGAATGTCAAAATCATAGAAGAGAAAAATCGTAGCTGAGGGTTGAACTGTGGGGTTCTTGGTGCTCTCTGAGCGTGGTGGTTTTCTTGCAGATGTTTCATGACCCAACTAGGGAACATTATCAATGCTAGGAGAGGTGGGGGTTGTGAAGAGGAGGAGGAGGAGAAAGAGAAGGAAAAAAGAGACATGGGGGGAGGAGGAGGACTATGGGGGTCTTCGGTGCTCTCTGAGCTTGGTTGTTTTCTTACAGACCTTCCATAACTTAACCAGGTAACTTCATGATTACTGGAAGGGAGAGCCCTATTTTACGACCTTTCTTGGCACAGTTGTTAAGTAAACCCCTGCACTTGTTAAGTTAGGCAAGCTGTCCACTAACTATTCTCACTGTCAGGAAATTTTTCCATAGGTCTAGATTGGCTCCCTTCTTGATTAGTTTCCATCCATTGCTTCTTGTCCTGCCTTCGGGAGATGTATTGTGTTTTATATCGTGGTGACCAAAACTGAATGCAGTATTCCAAGTGTAGGAAGTTGGCACCCAACTCTCCTAGAAAAATGAAGTATTCTGGTAGATATTTAAAAGGCAGAATATTTCTTCTAAAAAGAGTAGAACCCCAGAAGCAGAATCTCACCCCCACCTTTGTTAATGGGTGGGCCATTAAGGCCTGAGCCAGAATACTTTACATAAGAAAGGTCTCCAGGTAAAGCTATAGCAATTGCCAAAAGCCCTTTTAAGGGCATAGATCATCCAGCAAGGGTCAACCAAGCTTGGAACTCAGGACAGCCTACAGAGTTGCCCCTCATGGGAGTCTGACAACCAATTAGAAACAAGCTTCAATTCAAATCCCAACAAAGGTTATAAAACCCAGATACTCTCAGCACCTCAGCCCTTTTTTTCTTGATCTTCTCCTTCAAGCATGTGATCATCTTTCTCTGGAGCTCCAGACCATGTGGTCCTGTTCACCATTAAACTTTCCAAGCAGCCTCCATGTTTCCAGTGTCTTTTTCCCCACTTGGAACTGAACCCAGAAGGATATTTCTTTCAACACAAGTGTGGCCTTACCAAGGTATTTATAAAGTGGCATTAACACTTCACACAACCTTGATGGTACCCCTCTGTTAATGCAGCCTAGGATTGTGTTAGCTTTCTTGGCTGCTGCAGAACGTGGCTGGCTCATATTTAAATGGTTGTCCACTAGGATTCCAAGAACTCTCTCACAATTACTACTCTTGAGCCAGGTATCACCTATACCTTTGCATTTGGTTTTTCTTGCCTAAATATAGAACTTTATTTTTCTCACCACTGAATTTCAGTTTTTTAGCTAGGGCCCAGTGTTCAAGTCTGTCAAGACCCTACTGTATTCTTGAGTCTATCTTCTGGAGTGTTGGGTAATCCTGCCAGGTTTGTGTCATCTGTAAATTTGATGAATTCTCCCTTGTATCCCCTGTTTCCCAGGCTGGGAAAAATTGTCATGGGCAAAAACAGAAAGAAAAATGAAACTTATTTTGCAGCACAGATGCTTCCTATTTGTTACAGCTGTTCCTGGATGCAACCCAGTGCAAATTCATTTTCCTTCTGAACTATTCAAATGCAAAGTTATTGTAGCTCTGCTCCTTCCTTTCCATCATCAAGTTGGTAAATAATCCCCAAACTTCTTTTATGCATAGATTTACAACCAGCAGAAGCAAGCAATGGAAAAAAAGAGAACACTAAAATATTTATCTTTTTAATGAGAACATCCGTTTATAGCTTCGTTGGCTGCTAGAATTTCATGGCTGGGAATTGAACGGATGTGTCTATATTTTTTTGGGCAAACCACTGAATTAAAGTGCCTAGTCCAGCATTTCTCAACCGTGGCAATTTTCAGATGTCTGGACCTCAACTCCCAGAATTCCCCAGGTAGCAATTCTGGCTGGGGAATTCTGGGAGTTGAAGTCCAGACATATGAAAGTTGCCACGATTGAGATCCATTGGCCTGGACCAGAGTCCTGGAAACTTGGCAACTTTAAGACTTTTGGACTTCAATTCCTAGAATTCCTCAGCCAGCCATGTTTAGATTTTAAGATTGCCAAATTAATCCCTAGATTAATCAAGGGTTTAGACTGATAAGTGTCATTCTACTTATTTCTTGCTTATAATATAGACATAGCATAACAGAGTTTGAAGGGATCTTGGAGGTCATCTAGTCCAATCCCCTGCTCAAGCAGGAGAGTCTATTCCAAATATCCCTACCTGGGATCAAACTCACAGCTGGGATTAAGCCTGGGGCATCCTTATGGTTAAGCTGATGTAAATTAATACGCTGTCTACCAAAACGTATTGTTTTTTATTTATTTATTTATTTCATTGTTAGCCATAAATTGGTAAGATAAGGTTCTTTAGCTCAATGTGCCTTTGGTTAAATTAGGAGCCCATCCAAAAGATTGTCTATCTATTTCTCTGTCTATATTATCTGTCTGTCTGTCTGTCTGTCTGTCTGTCTGTCTGTCTGTCTCCTCATCCATATCTTTCTATCTATCTCTATTCATCTCCCAATCCATCCCTCTTCTCTCTCTCTCTGTTTCTCTCTCTCCATCAATTTCTCTCAATCTTTCCATCCATGTCTTTTTCTATCAGTTTATCTCCCTGATCATATTTATTGGTCTGTCATCCATTTATCTGTCTGTCCATCCATCCATTCATCTCTCTGTCTCTCTTGCTCTGTGTCTTTCTCTCTCTTCTAACTACCTATCATTATTCTCTCTCTCTCTCTCTCTCCCTACTTATCATTTCTATCTACCAGTATTATCTTTTTTCAATACTTCTCCCTCCCTCTTTCTCTCTCATTATTATTTATCTATCATGTATCATTATTATCTGTCATCTATCCATCCATCCATTACCTACCTATCATTTTATCATCTTTCCATCCTATCTATCCTATCTATCTATCTATCTATCTATCTATCTATCTATCTATCCATCCATCCATCTATCTATACTATCTCTCTCTCATTATCTCTCTCTCCTCTAACTAGTTCTTAGTCTTACTAGTTCACTACAATCAATCTATCTATCTATCTATCTATCTATCTATCTATCTATCTATCTATCTATCTCTACCTCCCCATTCTATTTCTTTGTCTACCTGTCTACCCATTATCCATTTCTCTGTAACACTTCTCTCTCTCTCTCTCTCATTATCTTTTATATGGCTTTCTATGTCTTTATTATGCTTTATCATCTATCTTGTTTACCTGTTAGAACTTTCCCTTCCTCTCTGTCTCTGTCTCTTTCTCGCTCTTCTTTCTTTTTCTTCAAAAATCCCCCTCAAAAATGTGACATTTTTGTTCCAAGAACGATATAAGAACAAACATTAAAAAAAAAAACAATTTCTCTGACATAGAAATATCCTACCTTTAACATGCAGAAAAGATAACAAGGTTTTAAAGCGACATGTGAAAAATGAGTTTGGCGTTCGGATTATGAAACAGGACAAATGGAACAGGGGAAATTAGGTTTTGATTAATCTGCTTTTTGTACATTTTGTCAGTGAGAGAGACACACTTCTGCAGCCGAGTTCTTCTTAGCAAGGGCTGCAAAATGTCAGCCATTTTAATGATCCATAATTGAATTAATTCTCGCTTCAGGTACTGATTAGAAATAATTATCATTCTGGGGTATGGAGGATAAATGAAATGGTGGTTTGCCAGCACACACACACACACACACACACACACACACACACACACATCAACAGTGGGTCCCTTTGGAGAGAAGGTGGACATTAAGCAAGACAAGGAAATGGGATGATGCAAGACTGTTCGAAATTACTACAGTGCTGGAAAAAAAACACGAGATTTATGGCCGGTCCTCACACTTATGACCGTCGCAGCATCCCCACCATCACGTGATCAAAATTTGGAGGCTTGGCAACTGTTGTGTATTTAACAACAATTGCAACATCCCGGGGGTCACAGCCAGCCTCCCACAAGCAACAATGGTGGGGGGGGGAACCTGGATTCGCTTACTGACTGCTTGATTCGCTTAACAACTGTAGTGGTTTACTGAAGAAGTGTGGCAAAAAAAAGGTAAAATCAGACATGACTCACTTAATGACTGCCTTGCCTAGCAGTGGAAATTCTGGCTTCAGTTGTGGTCGTAAGTTGAGGACTACTTATCCAGGATTGCCTGGGCCTCTTCTTGACAGATTGGACTACAGGCCATCTTCGACTTATGACCACAATTGAGCCCAAAATTTATGTTTGTTAACTGAGTCATTTGTTAAGTGAACGTTGTCCCATTTTACAACCTGTCTTGCCACAGTTGCTAAGTGAATCATTGCAATTGTTAAGTTAGTGACACAGTTGTTAAGTGAATCTGGGCTTTGCTTGTCAGAAGGTCGCCCACTGTCATAAATATGAGACAGTTGCCAAGCGTCTGAGTTTTGATCATGTGACCAAGGGGTGTGTGTGCTGCAATGGTCATAAGTGTGAAAAACAGCCATAAGTCACTTTTTTCAGTGCCGTTATATCTTTCTTTCCTTTCTTAAAAAAATAAACTTTATTAATCTTTTATACCTTTAAAAAAAACGAAGAATGTAAATATCTTAACTTCAACTGATTGTAACAGACATCTTATACTACTATTTTGTGCATTATTTACAAATATATACAATTTATGTGAATGTAAATATTTAACTTATATGTTGCTTATCATTAATTTTTTCATCATCCATTTATCTATTTTTGCTCAATCCAGTCATACCATGTTGTTATATCTTTCAAAATGAACTGTTGTAAGTCGGGGATTATCTGTATTTCAAAAACAAAATAGAAAAACTCTCAGCTACTTTATAAAGTTCAGAAACTCCGTTTTTCCCTCTAGACCACCAATAAGGTACCATCCACTGGTCACTTGTCCTATCATGATAATCTCTGGTCAATCAATTAATTAACATTAATTCATAAACATTTAGACTTTTCCTCCAGGTAACCACTGTGTTCACATAGAAACAGAGAGTTGGATGTTATACCTTGTGGTCAATGTTGCTAGTAGTTTGGTGTGTTGTTCAACTTACAGGTGGCCCTTGACTTACAACCATTCATTTAGTGACCGTTCGAAGTTACTACCGCACTGAAAAAAGTGATTTATGACTATTTTTCACACTTAACGACTGTTGCAGCATTCCTTTGGTCACGTGATCAAAATTCAAGGGCTGAGCAACTGACTTGTACTTATGACGTTTGCAGTGCGACCTTCTGACAAACAAACTCAAGGAGGGAACCAGATTCACTTAACGACCATGCGACTCACTTAACAACCGTGGTGATCCACTTAACAACTGTGGCTAGAAAGGTTGTAAAATGGGGTGAAACTCAACAAATGACTCGCTTAGCAACAGAAACATTGGGCCCAATTGTGGTCGTAAGTCGAGGGCTTCCTGTACTTTGCTTCTTTATTAATATTTTGTATGGCTCCCTATCCCCACAGGGAAAGCGCCACCCATTCCACAAAAAGGGGCTCAGGCTGTTAAATGCCTGCACTTAAGATCCAGCTGCCTACAATTACTGCAGGCTCGAATCCCACCAGGCTCAAGGTTGACTCAGCCTTCCATCCTCTCGGGGTAGGTAAATTGAGGACCCGAGATTGTTGGGGGCAATAAGCTGACTTTGTAAAAATGCCGCTTAGTAATAAGCAGGCATATACAATGGAATGAAGGCTATTGCTGAGCGCACTGGGTTGTATCCCAAAAAATTGTGAGCCGCCCTGAGTCTTGGAGAAGGCGGCATAAATGTAATTAAAAAAATTTACTCACGAAATAAAAGGGATTAAAACTCTCCCCTAGCTTTCTTTCTTTCTGTCAGTTCTTGAAGTACCTCCTATAAAGTCCTCCATGGTCAAAGAAGGGTACTATAAATAGAGACAATTTCCATGCTTTTTAATTGCTCGTTCAATCAGCAGATTCTGCAGGTATTCGTTATTTTCATCCCTCCAGACTTCAAAGTGTGTTTAACAGCAGGGAGTACCACTACCTGAATTTCTACCCATCAAGACTTCTGAGAATTTAAATTAGTTCCCAATTTTCACTTTTTGTAGCTCTGGATCTTTTGGTAGAACCCAAAAAAAGCTTCTTTGAAGCAATCACCCCCTTGGTGTGGTTACCTCTCCACCGCTTGATACTTCCAAGCTTTTGTTGACATCCTGTCATGGCCAGTGGTGGGATTCAAATTTTTTTTTTACTACCGGTTCTGTGGGCGTGGCTTGGTGGGCGTGGCAGGGGAAGGATACTGCAAAATCCCCGTTCCCTCCCCATCTCACCGACCTGCTTTCCAGCTCCGTTCTCCTGTGCAGGGCAACAAAAGGAGACCCAGCCGATCAGCTGGGACTCGATGGGAGGCAGAGAATGGGGGGGGGGCACTCAGAGGCGGTATTTGCCGGTTCTCCAAAACTACTCAAAATTTCCGCTACTGGCTCTCCAGAACTGGTCAGGACCTGCTGAATACCACCTCTAGTCATGCCCCATCAGAGTCTGAATCAGAGGGGGGAGACAAACAGCTGACAGGGAGCGGGAGAGTGGCTCCATTGGCTGTGGAGGAAACGGGGGAAGGGCAAAGTCCGGCTGGGCAGAGTAGGGGAGAGGTAGAACAAGGGAGAGGGAGTTCAGAGGAAGACCAAGGCCCACACCCTCTTCATCCTAGGGCACACAGGGAGGAACGGAGAAGAGAGCAACGTGGGTTGCGTGGCTCACGAGGGAGGAAAGGGCAGGTGGGAGGCTGCCATATTTATTACCTTAGCTTACCTTGTTGGATTTATTTATTTATTTTATTTTATTTTATTATGAGATTTATATGCCGCCCCATCTCCTTAAGGACTCAGGGCAGCTTACAATACTAAAAACCATGAAATACAAATATTAAAAATAAATTAAACCCCAGAAATCTCATAATCGCGAAAGTCTAAAATTTAACACCTGATTAAAAGCCCTCCCCCTCCCCATCAGTCTGGGTAGGCCAGTTGAAATAGCCAGTTCTTTAGGCCACGGCGGAAGGAACGGAGGTCAGGGGCCACCTGGAGCTCTAGGGGCAGCTGGTTCCAAGGGGTGGGCGCCCCCACAGAGAAGGCCCTACCCCTGCGGGTCGCCAGCCGACATTGCCTAGCTGACGGCACCCCAAGGAGGCCCTGCCTGTAGGAGCACACTGGACGTCGGGAAGTCATTATCGGCAGCAGGGTTTCCTGCAAGTACCCCAGTCCAATGCCATGAAGGGCTTTATAGGTCAACACCAGCACCTTGAATCTCACCCAGAGGGCAACTGGTAACCAGTGCAGCTCACGCAGGAGGGGTGTAACATGGGAGTATCGGGACGCTCCCATCACAACCCACGCTGCTGCATTCTGGACAAGTTGAGGCCTCCGGGTGGTCCTCAAGGGCAGCCCCATGTAGAGAGCATTGCAGTAGTCCAGACGGGAGACAACGAGTGCATGAGTGACCGTACATAGGGCATCTTGGTCCAGGAAGGGTCGCAACTGGCACACCAGGCGAACCTGGGCAAATGCCCCCCTGGCCACGGCTCCCACCTGCTCTTCTAAACTGAGCCATGCATCCAGGAGGACACCCAAGTTGCGAGCCCTATCTATGCGGGGCAACACCTCTCCCCCCATAGTTAATGATGTATTGTCCTGGCAAACCCAAGATGCCGGTACGTATAGCCACTCGGTCTTAGTCGGGTTGAGTCGGAGTCTGTTCCTCTCCATCCAGACCCGTACCGCTTCCAGGCACCTAGACATCACTTCGAGGGCATCACTGGGTTGGTTAGGGGTGGAGATGAAGAGCTGGGTATCATCAGCGTACTGATGATACCTCACCCCAAAACCATGGATGATCTCCCCCAGCAGCTTCATGTAGATGTTGAACAGGAGGGGCGAGAGGACCGACCCCTGGGGCACCTCACAAGTGAGGGGCCTCGGGGCCGATCTCTGCCCCCCTGCCAACAATACCTGTGTACGACCAGAGAGGTAGGAGGAGAACCACCGTAAAATGGTGCCCCCCACTCCCAACCCCTCGAGGCATCGCAGTAGGATACCATGGTTGATGGTATCAAAAGCCACCAAGAGATCTAACAGGACCAGGACAGAGGAATGACCTCTGTCCTGTGCCCTCCAAAGATCATCCACCAGTGCGACCAACACTGTCTCCATGCTGTACCCGGGCCTGAAACCCTATTGGTACGGGTCTAGGTAATCGGATTCCTCCAGAAACACTGGGAGCTGACAGGCCACCACACTCTCAACAACCTTCGCCACAAAGCAAAGGTTGCAGACCAGACAAAAGTTGTTTAAATCAGCTGGGTCCAAGGCAGGCTTCTTGAATTTGAAGTTTTCTGTTTACAATGTTTGGACTGAAGTATCTGCAGCCAAAGGCTGTTGCAGGTTCGTGGGTGAGTTTTTCTCCAGACCGGAGAATAATGGGAAAATTGGGGGCAAAGTTGGAACTAATAAAAGAACTCATACTTATTCTCTGGCTGTGTTGCCTTCGTGCCATGCCCCAGGTCATCATACCTCCCTTGACCACACAACGTAGATGCTGGCATTTTCATCCTTTCAATATACTTGCTGCTAGGCCATCTCTGTTCTCACAAATACAGGTAATCCTCGACTTAACCAGTTGGTTTAGTGGCCATTCAACGTTATAATGGCACTGGAAAAAGTGACTTATGAGCATTTTTCACACTTACAGCCTTTGCAGAATTCCCCATGGACACGTGATCAAAATTCAGATGCTTGGCAACTGGCTCGTACTTATGACAGTTGCAATGTCCTGGGGTTCACCCACTCCCCTTTTGTGACCTTCTGACAAGCGAAATCAAAGGGGGACCCAGATTGTCGGAACAACTGTGTTACTAAGTTAACAACTGCTGTGATTCCCTTAACAGCTGGGGCCAGAAAGACTGAGGAAAAGGGGCAAAAGACTCGCCCAACAAATCATGTCTCGCTTAGCAACAGAAATGTCAGGCTCCGGTGTGGTCATAAAATCGAGGGCTACCTGTATCTCGACAACTTACTGTACTGAGTTGCAGAGTGTTGGACTACAGTCTAAAACTGACAAACCTTCCCTTAATGCTTTTGGAAAGGTGACTGTGTACTCATCACATCAGGAAAATTAGGGTGACTCAGGCAGAGATGTTCATTATCAAGGTGGTGTTTTTTTTTTAATGAGGTGTTTTTCTAATTATTATTATTATATTTTTTTGTCAGATGCCTATAATTATGCTGGCTTGCGGATGAACGTTGTCTGATTCTGAAATGATTCAGTGACTTTTTGTGTGTGCTTTCTCTTTGATGGGTAGAGAACAAGTGGGGGTAGATATTTCTTTCTTTCTTTCTTTCTTTCTTTCTTCCTTTCTTCCTTCCTTCCTTCCTTCCTTCCTTCCTTCCTTCCTTCCTTTCTCTTCCTTCCTTCCTTCCTTCCTTCCTTCCTTCCTTCCTTTCCCTTCCTTCCTTCCTTCCTTCCTTCCTTCCTTTCCCTTCCTTCCTTCCTTCCTTCCTTCCTTCCTTCCTTCCTACCTTCCTTCCTTCCTTCCTTCCTTTCTCTTCCTTCCTTCCTTTCTCTTCCTTCCTTCCTTCCTTCCTTCCTTCCTTCCTTCCCTTCCTTCCTTCCTTCCTTCCCTTCCTTCCTTCCTTCCTTCCTTCCTTCCCTTTTCTTCCTTCCTTTCTTTCTTTCTTTTCTTTCTTTCTTTCTTTCTTTCTTTCTTTCTTTCTTTCTTCCACCTATCTTCCATTACTCATGGTTTCCTTCCTTCCTATTTATTTTCCTTCCATGCATTTTAGGACCATTCTTCTTTCCTTCATTTTCCTCCTTCTTCTTCTTCTTCCTTCTTCTCCTTTTTCTATCTTCTCCTCTACCTCCATCTTCTACTCCATCTTCACCTTTGCTGTCTCCATTTTATCTTCACTCTCCTTCTCTTTCCATCTTCTCCTCCTCCTTTCTCTTTATCCTCCCCTTCTATTTTCTCCATCTCCATTTTCTTTTCTTCCTTCTTGCCTTCTCCTATCTTCCTCTCTCTTCTCCTTCTCCATTACCATCTCCTCCTTCCCTTCTTTCTTTCCTCCGTCTCCTTCTTCTATTATAGGGATTCTATTTCTTTCGTTTATTGGGTTATTGAGATGTGTTTTGTGTTTTGGGGGCCGCACCAAGGAAGGCTCATTTCAATTTCATGGTTACACAATGTTGTGCACAGACCATAAACATTTGATTCGATTTTTTTTTTAATTACATTTATATGCCGCCCTTCTCCTGAGACTCAGGGTGACTTACAATTTGGACACAACCCAATGCTCAGCAATAGCCTTCATTCCATTGTATATGCCTGCTTATTACTAAGCGGCATTTTTACAAGGTCAGCTAATTGCCCCCAACAATCTTGGGTCCTCAATTTACCTACCCTGAGAGGATGGAAGGCTGAGTCAACCTTGAGCCTGGTGGGATTCGAGCCTACAGTAATTGTAGACAGCTGGATCTTAAGAGCAGGCATTTACAGCCTGAGCCACCAAGTGGCTTTCTCCTCCTTCCCTTCTCCCTCTATCAGAATTCAATTCTGGGAGTTGAAGTCCACGCATCTTTAAAAAGTTTTTTTGAAGTTGGGAAGCCCTGTGTAGCACATCAAAGCACCCGCACTTCGTTCCCAGCTAACGCTAAAAGCAAGCACGCAAACACAAAAACAAGGAGAAAATAAGCTATTTGGGCATTAATCAGGCAAGAACGGTCGGGAACAGTGGGTCCTTCTGATCTCCATTGCCCGATTTCAATACCAAATCGGTGTAAACAAACTCACCTACTGTACTTTCCACGATGCACATTCAGTTACTTGCCATTGTCAAGGAAACCATTTCACGGCCTTGTCATTTCCACGCTCGGCACAACAGGAGAAAACCAATTTGCCTCTCTTCTTTGTGACAGCTGCAAAACCAGTTTCTTCTCCTCTGAAAAGGAACACTAAAAGGAGAAAATAAGGATGACTATCCCTTATTTATCAGAATGGGGGGTGGTGGTGGTTTCTTTTCCATTTCCACCGCGAAATGAGAAGATTGCGTGACAGGTTTTGTTTCCATTGAAACACAAATGCTCACACCTCAGGTTTAATTGCCCGCTAAGTAGAAGGCTGTTGAATTTGAGTGGTGAGCCAAAGAACAGTTGAAAAATCACAAAAAAAAAAAAAAATTGGCTGTTTTCTCTCAGATCTGGCAGAGCTATTTCGTTCCTAAATTCAAGGAGAGAATTTGCTTCTGAAATTTCAGTCCAAAGGAATAACAGAATAACAAAGTTGGGAGGGACCTCAGAGGTCTTCTAGTCCAACCCCATGCTCAAGCAGGAGAGCCTATGCCATTTCAGACAAATGGTTGTCCAGTCTCTTCTTGAAAGCCTCCCAGTGGTGGAGCACCCACAATTTCTGGAGGCAACTCGTTCCATTAATTAATCATTCTCACTGTTAGGAAGTTTCTCCTAAGTTTTAGGTTGGATTCTCTCTTTGATTCGTTTCCATCCATTGCCTCTTGTCCTGCTTTCAGGGGCTCTGGAGAATAGGCTGACCTCCTTCTTCTTTAGGGCAGCACTTTAGGAGAACGAGGTGTTGTGATACTCAGCAAAAAAAAAAAGGCTACGAAACTCCAAAAAGGCCAGTGCAGTCCTAGGTTGCATCAACAGAGCGATAGCAGCAGTAGTGGGATTCAACTTTTTTTTTAGCCACCTGTTCTGTGGGCATGGCTTGGTGGATGTGCTTTGTGTGTGCGCAGCAGGTTTGCTACGGACCTCCCCCTGCAATCCTGCACTCTCCCTGTTCTTCAAAAGCTGGCACGTGGCAAACCGCTGTGCTGCACGAAGCAGCTGAGATTCAAAACCGGGAAATAAAGATCAGTATAGAGACAGGGTGGGCAGGCGGGCCCAGGCGTTGATTGTCAGAGCGAACCAGTTCACTCACAGATAATCCTTGGAGCTACCAGTTCGGCCGAACCATGCCGAACCGATAGAATACCACCCCTGGATAGCAGCCACATTGTGTGAAAGGTGCAGAATGCCTTGAGCTCAACCAATGATCCGTCATCTCTTCCTCTCCTGGAAGGGTTCCTTACCGGAGTGAATCGCATGACTTCACCATCAAGGGTCAGCGCATCAAGTGGACGGGCCCAGAAAATCAGTTCTGGGGAAGGCTCAAGTTATTTTAATCGAAGTTGGCTGGAACCCCATAATCTCACAAGGACTGGCTCAACTGTGGAAACCATGAGAGGGATCTAAGTGTCGTAGGGGGCCACCACTTAAGTATGAGTCAGCGGTGTGCTGCAGCTGCCAAAAAAGCCAATGCAGTCCTAGTCTGCATTAACAGTGGGATACAATCAGTGATGGTATGCTGACGGTTCGCACCGGTTCTAGCGATCCAGTTGTACCAGTCAGCTGTCAGTCCTGCCCACCCACCCCTGTCCTTTTGTGTCTTATATTTCCTTTGTTTGTGGCTCAGCTGATAGGTGCGCCCATGAAGCGCCGAACGGTAGTAAAATATTTTGAATTCCATCCCTGGATACAATCAAGATCACGTGAAGTGTTAATAATTGCTTTATTAGGCCTTGGTAAGACCACACTTGGAGTACTGCATCCGGTTTTGGTCGCCATGACACAAAAAAGATTCTGAGACCCTAGAAAGGGTTGCAAAGAAGAGCAACAAGGATGATAAGGCTAAACTGTATGATGAATGGTTGGGGGAACTGGGAATGTCTAGTCCAGGGGTGTCAAATTCAATTTGATTGAGGGCCGCATCAGGGTTGTGTCTGATCTCGGAGGGCTTGGGTGGTGGTCATGGTGGGTGTGGTCATGGTGGGCATGGCCAGCTCAACATCACTCATGTTGAGGGTGATTGTGGTGGCCAAGACCCTCACTTACTCTCATTATAATCTCCTTCCTTCCTTCCTTCCTTCCTTCCTTCCTTCCTTCCTTCCTTTTCTTTTCTTCTTTTTCCTTCCCTCTTCCTTCTCCTTTCTTCTTCCTTCCCCTCTTCCCCTCTTTTTCCTTCCTTCCTCTCTTCCCATCTTCCCTTCTTTTCCTTCATCTTTCCTCTTTCCCTTCCTCCTTTCCTGTCCCTTCTTGCATGCTAAAATGCAAAAGGGGAAACATTTCTCCTTTTGTTTTGATTTTTGTTTGTTTTTGTTAGCCCTCTGCCAGCAAAACAGAGCTTGGGGAGGGGGCGTGTGCAGTCCCCCCATGCCCCGTTTTCAGCCTTGACAGCCTCCTGCAGGCTCTGCCAGCAAAAACAGAGCCCGGGGGGCAACACAGTTTCTCGCCCGCAGCCTTGAGTTTGACACCCCTGGTCTAGTCTAACAAAGAGAAAGACTAGGAGTGATACGATAGCAATCTTCCAATATTTGAGGGGTTGCCACAAAGAAGAGGGGATTGACTTATTCTTCAAAGAACCATAGGGCAAGACAAGAAGCGGTGGCTGGAAGTCCCAAAAGTCCTTTTTCAAGAGAGAACTGGACTTTCTTGTGCCACACGTTTGTGAAATGGTTGTTTTGTTGCCCAATGTACATTGGGGAAACAAAACAGCCACTCCACAAACGCATGGCACAGCACAGGAGAACAAACCCACCAGGACAAGATTCTGTGGTCCATCTGCATTTGAAAGACAAAGGCCACTCTTTGGAAGACAGCAAAGTCCACACTTTGGACAGAGAGGACCTCTGGTTTGAAAGAGGAGTCCAAGGAGTCATCTATTGAACAGCCCTCTCTCTCAACAGAGGCAGGGAGCGATATGACATCGTCTATCTCCAGATTGCAACACAGTCCATTCAGCAGTTTCAAGAAGGCTCCACATTCATTTGCACCACTCAGGTGACCCTGAGGACACAGATAAACCTCCAAGTGGCCTCAAGGACTCTCTCAAAGGATGCAAATGACCAGCTGTCTATAAACCCTTCCATTCCACCATCCAGTCAGAGCTGAAGAAGCTTCTTGGATGAGAAGCAAAATGTCTTCCAAGAAAAACAAAGGAAGTCCAGTTGCCTCCTGAAAAAAGCACCTTTGGGACAACCATGACTTGGGTGGCTGAGAATCTCCGTAGACAATGAGTGGAAAGTTATTAAATGGAAGAAGGAAGGAGAAATGTTCGGACAGTGAGAACAATTAATCAATGGAACAGTTTGGCCCCAGAAGTTAGGGACCCAGTTTGGCTCCATCAGTCCTCCTCCTCCTTCTCTCCACAAACCCCTCTCCCTTTTAGCACTGATGATTGTTAAATTTGCATGAAGAGTCAGAGGCGGAGTGCTTCAGTGAAGAGTTTATTAGTGACTACAGCTCATAACAGACCTGATTTGGCTGGGCTGCGGCTGCTACTTATAGCCAGCAGCCGCAGTTGCCAGCCAATCAGAGTGCAGGGTTTTCCCGCACTTTTTAAACCAATCATTTCTGACATTTTACAAGAACAGTTCAAACTTAACCAATGACATTCAAACCTGCATACATAACAGTTTCCTAGCTGGGTCATGAAACAACTGTAAGGAAACCATGAAGCTCAGAGAGCACCAAGGACCCATTGTTGTTGTCATTGTCATTGTTGTCATTGTCTTCCTCCTCCTCCTCCTCCTCCCCTCCTCCTCCCCCCCTCCTCTCCTTTCTAGCAGTGATGATGTTTCCTAACTGGGTCATGAAACACCTGTAAGGAAACCATGAAGCTCAGAGAGCACCCAGGACCCACACGGTTCAACCTTGATTCTTTCCTATCAACTACTATGGGCTAACATTTAAAGCTTATTACAGATCGCGAGCTTTCTTCTATCTTTCAGAGTATTTCCATCCTTGACAGCAGAGAGACTGTGATTGACAGATTCACTCTTCTCTGGAAAGCCTAATTACAATGCTTTTGTGTGTTCTGGATGCTTTGCTTCCAAAGTTGCTGAACACCTCCCGGTTGAGGGTGTGGGAAGGTCGATAAGCAGCAGCAAAAGTGCTTTGAAGCTTTCTTCCATCCATATTTTTTCCTTTTTTAAGAGCTGAGCCCTGCCCTGACAGAAAAAAGAAACAAGACCTTTGAGGGTTTTTTTGAATTTTATTTTTTATCTATCTTATTGATTATGTTCAGGTTGATTGATTAAAGATTAAATTAACAGAAGAAATAATAGAATAACAGAGTTGGAGTTCTCCTGGTCCAGGACTGTCAAACTGGATTTCTTCGAGGGCCAGATCAGCATTCTGGTTCTCCTCTGTGGGCTGGCGGGGGGGTGGCAGTGTGTGTGCGGGACAGATGCCTCCTGCAACACCCTGCCAGCCAAAACGGGTTGTGGGGAGTTCTGCACATGGTCCCCGAGTCTCATTTTCACCCTCCATGACCTCTTGCAGCACTCTGCCAGCCGAAAATGGGCCGCGTGGCCTGTTTTCAGCCCATTTTTTGGCCATTTTGGGCCCACTTTTTGGCCATTTTGGGCCCATTTTTCGGCCATTTTGGGCCTGTTTTTCGGCCATTTTGGGCCCATTTTTCCACCATTTTGGGCCCATTTTTCAGCCATTTTGGGCCCAGTTTTTTGGCCATTTTCAGCCAGATTTTTGGCCAGTTTCAGTCCAGTTTCTGCCGGCAGAGTGCTGCAGGAGGCCATGGAAGGTGAAAACAAGGCATAAGGGAGCCCCCCCCCCCCGCAGCTCATTTTAGCCTCCAGAGGCATCGCAGACCGGTCTCTTGATGGTTCCAGGCCAGCCCACAAGCCGGATTTAAGCACCTTTGAAGGCCTGAGTTTGACACCCCTGTCCTCGTCCGACCCCCTGCTCAAGCATGAAACCCTGTTATACCATTTCAGACAAATGATTGTCCAATCTCTTCTTTATAACCTCCAGTGTTGGAGCACCCACAACTTTTGGATGCAAAAGTTCAAAGTAAATAAAGGTGTTGACTTCAACTCCCAGAATTCCCCAGCCTTGAGAAAAACTATTATTAAAAACTATTCCTTCCTTCTCTCCCTCCCTTCCCTCCTTCTCATTTCCTCCTTCCCTCCTCCCTTCCCATCCTCCCTCCTTTCCACCCTTTCTTCTCTCTCTCTCCCTCCCTCTTCCATCCTTTCTTTTTCCTTCCTCCTCTCCCTCCTTTCCTTCTTACTCATTCACTCCTTTC
>CM019155.1:5051814-5064041 GCA_009733165.1 Naja naja
CTTTCTTGAGTCTAGCTTTTCAGCAGTGGTGGATTCAAAAATTTTACTACCGTTCTGTGGGCATGGCTTGGTGGGCGTGGCTTGGTGGGCGTGGCAGGGAAGGATCCTGCATCCCCATTCCCTCCCACCCCACTAACCTGCTTTCCAGCTCCGTTCTCTTGTGCAGGGCAACAAAAGAAGACCCACCCAATCAGCTGGGACTCAGGAGGTGGAGAATAGATGGGGGCAGGGCCAATCAGAGGTGATATTTGTCAGTTCTCCGAGCTACTCAAAATTTCTGCTGCCGGTTCTCCAGAACTGGTCAGAACCGGCTGAATACCCACCTCTGCTTTACAGGGAATTGTTGGAGGTGAACAACTTTTGGGGAACCTCCAAAATGAATCTCTGCCTCTTTGGGCCTTTCAGGTGGAAAGGAGCCAGGGTCATTTGGAATGGCACAGAGCCTATTTTGTGACCGACGTCTTCCAGCAAAACCAGGCTCCACCCCCAGAGGGAACCCCGGGGCATTTCTCGTCGCCTGGCCCCCGATCGGATGCAAACCCTCTGAAGGACCTTTGTCGTGGACCACCCCAGCCGTATCCCTCCTTGCAACATCTGAGAAAAGGTGGCTGGACTTCTCCTTTGAGCCTCCAATGTTATGGAAATGAGAAGGTCAACCCGAACCAAGGGGGGAAAAAGAGTAAATCTGTCCACATCCCATCAAATTCCGTTGCTGAATCCCTGCCACATCCTGTGATTATATTAGTTGAACAATACCGATGGCAACCCCCTTTCTTGTTTAAAAAAAAAAGTGATGACAACAATCTGTGGGTCCATTTTAAAGCTAGGAAGCCAAAATTAAACAAATAAGAGCACAATTAAGCTCTTGTTCCCACGGACGTTTCGTTTGGGTAGCCTAAAATGGTTTGGAACCAAAAACATCACTGCCGATTCTTTTTTCTTTTCTTTTCTTTTCTTTTTAAATAATTGAATTGTCACCTATTTTTAATTCGGTCCTTGGAACTCTCGGCTACTAGAGAACTAAACTGGCAGGGCCATTTCTTCTTTTAAACTTCTGTAACCAAAGGTTGCCTTTTTTAGGCTCGAAATGTAGTTTGCCAAGATGGTCCTGGACCTCTGGTTCTGTATTGTTGAAATAAAAGGTCTGTAGTCTATTTATTATTTTATCTTCATGGAGAAACTATTTGAATAACTCATACTGGAGTTGCTCTCCGTACATGAATTTTTACTATTTAGGGCAGGGGTCTCCAACCTTGGCAACTTTAAGCCTGGAGGACTTCAACTCCCAGAATTCCCAGCCAGCCTTGCTGGGGCTTAAACTGCCAAGGTTGGAGACCCCTGATTTAGGCAGTGCTTCTCAAACATGAGAACTTTAAGATGGTGGACTTCAACTCCCAGAATTCACCAGTTCAAATATTGAAGCCGACTCACGCCTGGCTAGGGAATTCTGGGGTCTGAAGTCCACTCTTGCTAACTGTGGAATTCTAGGAAGTCTATCTAGTCATGCTGGCTAGGGAAATTGGGAGTTGAAGTCCGCACATCTTAAAAGTTCCCAAGGTTGAGAAACACGATTCAGGATAATCTATGCCCCAACTGTACTAGTAGTGATGAAGTTGATAACGGGAATTATTATGGCACGAACTGCCGATTTTTCTTCCTCACCATGCAGATGTTGACATATTTCACAGATAAATCAACTGAATAAATGTTCCAAATAAATGCTGGGAATTTTGGGGCGCGCGATTGGAGACCTAATTTGGCATAAAAGCGATTCCGTTTTTATTACAGAAGCAGAGTTATCATCCTCCCGCTGGCTATCTGTAGGAATAAAATGATCAAAGAGAGAAATTGGTAACTGGGATGACAGTGCAATGCAATAAATTCTTTCCTCATTCCCTTCCTAGGTTCATTTGGGTATGAGAGGCACCTTTCAGGACAAGAAAAGTCATTAAGGGCTTCCCTTGATTTTGAGAAGGGACAAGATAGGGTAAAATAAATGCAAACTAAATTACATGCTCCTTTCTGTGCCTTAAGTTTCAGAACCGCAATAGAGCTGCCTCTGCATTTTTTTCAGTCACGTTTGTCTTGAGCTTCTTATCCCAGTAAGATTAAAATTTTTTTTTTCCTCCAGCTGCAACAACTGTGTTAAAAAAGATTGCAAGACTGTTGTGTATAATGTAAGTGGTGCTACCTGGATCTTCCTTTCCCCATTATTGTAGACTTAAAAGGAATGTAGAGAATATTATGTGTCACGGTGTAAATAAAAAGAAGGCTTAATATGAAAAAATGGAGCTTTTCTTTTTGTTAAGTTTGCATGAAGAGTCAGAGGCGAGTGCTTCAGTGAAGAGTTTATTAGTGACTACAGCTCATAACAGACCCGATTTGGCTGGCTGCGGCTGCTACTTATAGCCAGCAGCGGTTGCCAGCCAATCAGAGTGCAGGGTTTTCCCACTTTTAAACCAATCATTTCTGACATTTTACAAGAACAGTTCAAACTAAACCAATGACATTCAAACCTGCATACATAACACTTTTCTCTTCTTTTCCCCCAGAAGAGAGGGTTGTTCAGGAAACCAGATCACACAAAACAAATCCCAAACCCGATTAGGGGTGGCTGCAGAGGGGAGGGAGGTCAAAAGAGTCAAGATGGTTGATACACCTGCATAATTGACGCTCAGGGGGAAAGGAGAGAGGCTTAATCTCTCTGTAGTCATGGCTGCCATCTGCCTGTTTTGACACCTTGGGCTCCCCAATGTTCTGAAGGCTGAGATTTTCTGAAAGTAAAATCCATCCACCCTAGTTTTAGGGAGACAGGTTGTCCAGATAAAGCATTTTCAGGCTATTTCTAGAGTTAATTTATAAATCACAATGGAGAGCTTTTGCCTGTTTACAAAACCCTGTTTGAAAAAATGCTATTTGAGTTACTGGTCTGGCAAAACCCTTGTCCCAAATGCCCACAAAGTTTACAGGATAACAGAGTTGGAAGGGACCTTGGAGGTCTTCTAGTCCAACCCCCTGCTCAGGCAGGAAAGCCTATACCATTTCAGACAAATGATTGTCCAATCTCTTCTTAAAAAACTCCAGTGTTGGAGCACCCACAACTTAATCAGTCATTCCACTGATTAATTGTCCTCGCTGTCAGGAAATTTCTCCTTGTTTCTTTCCTTGATTAGTTTCCATCCATTATTTCTTGTCCTGCCCTTCAGGTGCTTTGGAGAATAGCTTGACTCCCTCTTCTTTGGGGCAGCCCCTGAGATATTGGAAGACTACTATCATCTCCTCTGGTCCTTCTTTTCATTAAACTAGACATACCCAGTTCCTGCAACCGTTCTTCATATGTTTCAGCCTCCAGTCCCCTCATCATCCTGATTGCTCTTCTCTGCCCTCTTTCTAGAGTCTCAGCATCTTTTTTATATCGTGGCAACCAAAATTGGATGCAGCATTCCAGGTGTGGCCTTATCAAGGCATTATAAAGTGGTACAGGGATTCCATGACTTACAACAGTTCACTTAGTGATCGTTCTAGATTACAGCAGCACTGAAAAAGTTACTTATGACCGTTTTCTGACTCATAACCATTGCATTATAACCCCATGATCAAATGATCAGAATTCAAACCGTGGGCATCTGACTCAATTAATGACGGTTGCAGAGTCCTGGGGTCATGTTAACCATGTCAAGTGAACTACCTTTAAATTAAGCGTGTTGGACTAAACTTGTATTACAGCCTTTTGAACTGAGGACTTTCCAGTCTCGTTGTGAAGTCCTCCAGCCACTAATCCCCTTTCATGTCCTGTGGCAGCCTGTTCTGGCTAACAGCTTGAACAATCCAAAACTCTTGCTGCTAGTTTGCACCTGCAGTGCACAGCTGCTTTTCACAAATCCATTTCAAGCGTGAGTCCAATTGACTCAATCAACTGTTGAATCAAATTTCAAAAACACTGGAGCTTTTCAAGAAAAGATTGGATTTGTCCAGGATGGGGGTTGCTCTAGAAGACCTCTGAGGTCCCTTCCAACTCTGTTGCTCGGTTAAATTTCAAAGAATGAGTTGAAAACTCCGCAATCCTCAGCACCATTGGCGTGACTGATCTTTAAAATCATTCTTGCACACTTTTGAGCTTCTGTTGGGTTGCATCATCCAGACAACAAACCTTTGCAAAAGTTTTCATGCCACCAAATCCGTCCCTCTTTCTTGGTCTGTTTTCTGAATTAACCACATGAACCAGCCTATATTATAATTGCTCTGTTATATGCATTGTCAAGGTTAGGCCAAGGCCAATTCACCGTATGAGAACAATCCTCCTCCTATCGCTAAACACAATACCAAGTTCCTGTTTGCTATACACACTGGAAGAGGATGTTCCCATTGGCATCTGTTTAAACGGACACCCTATGTAGTAGCAGCTGTTTTATATACCTTGTGATTAAAAAAAAGATTACCAGGAACTGCAAACATAGAAAACAATTTACGCCGGTGCAGGAATTAGAAAGTAAATGTCAGTTTGAGTTCATGGTGTTTGGTGCTCTACCACTGGAGGTTTACAAGAAGAGTTTGGACAGCCACATATCCAGTAGGGTATAGGGTTTCCTGCTTGAACAGGGGGTTGGACTAGATGACCTCCAAGGTCCCTTCCAAATCACTCCTACTCCAAGCAGAACAACCAAAGTATAACAGAACCCAGGCAGAGCTTTGCACTTAGCTTCCCTGAGTAAGGTATGATTCTATACAGATCTTTGATTTATGAGGATCATGGATCCTGTCTATTATGATCATAAGTCATGACGTTTGTGAACTGAGTGACAGACTTAGTGTTATGACTTTTTTCTTTTGCTTTGGTTGTTAAGCGAACAAAATCGGTAGTATCTACTGAGAGACTAAAAAGAGCAAGATAGGAGTAGATCATCATGGGGGAAAAACATCTGTTTTTGGGACTGCCAGGAGTTGAAAACAACTGGATGGCACATAATTGATTAATATGGTCACCCCAAATTATAAATACAGGCGGGCTTATAACCATAACGGAGCCTGCATATTATACTTATAAGTCACGACGATCATAAGGGTGTCACCACATGACTGGACCTGTTATTTATGGCACTTTTTTCCAGCAGGATGTTAAGTGAACACAGTGATTGTTAAATGAATCCATGGCCATTAAGCTAACCCCATCATTCACAATGTGGTGTTTTGTGGGAAACCGGAAGTAAGTGCCAGGTTTTTTTAGCAAAAAATATAAATCGTGGACATCCAGGCCAATTTCTGAGTGCCCCAAATACAATCACGAGACCAAGGTGGTGGCCTTTGGAACTGGGCCATAGGCATATTTTGGCGTATGTTCAAATGGTCACTAAGCAACCAGTCGTAAGTTGAGGACCTACCCATATATGCTGCCTCTAGATATGGAGATTTCATTACTGATATAATTTAGAAATCTCCACTACAACAGCACCTTGGACCAAATCTAATTTGATCTTCGTTCTTCAACTCCAAATATGCAGCCTGCAAAAAAAATCTGGTTTATTATTACCCCTGCCTCTCCTTTCACTGTCTTCAATCTTTATCAAAGCTGAACTGGCTAAACGAAAACTCTCCTGAATTTCTTTCAGATCAAGCAGGAACCTCAAAAATTTGTCTCTTCAGAGAGGCACAAAGCAGTGAATAATTTATTAGGGTCAGAGACCAGGTCATAAAAATTAAAACAGCCCAATGCCGTCTGAAAAAGAACAAGCATCTGGCTAAAATGATAACCCTTGACAAACAGGCTGCGAACAGAGCCCTGGGTTTCGCCAAAGTTTTTGAAAGCTGCTTCTTGCAATGTTTGAAGGAGGCACTTTTTTTTTCAACCCCAAAGCTTCAAAACACGAGGGGGTGTTCGTCTGTCTTTGTGTGGGCTTAGGCTCCATTCCAAATTTTGAAAAACCTTCCTGGCCCATGACCCCTTGATCATTAGTGAGATCTGCCCTGTTCCTTAAGCCGCAAGGAATTCATAAAATGCATGGGAGAATGTACAGGACAAGTTTGTCCTGTCCCCTAAACTTGTATGCATCCAACCGCATGAAACATTTATTTGGTCCTGGTTATTTGGGTTTGAATAACTGGTAATGATGCCAAAATGAAATCTTGAGAGGCATAATAAAACCGCATTTCTTTGGGACTTGAAAAAGCTCCTACAAGTAGTTCTGTCATATCCTTCAGCGTGAAAACACTCAAAGAACGGATAACCTTCCCTAAAATTTCCTTATCCTTCCTGCACACATTTTAAAACAATTCTCTTATCTTAACAGTCCAACCAACACCCTGTCTGGCCTTCTTACTGTCGGTATGTTTAAATAATGTTTTAATTGTTAGTCTTCCTATTCTTTGCCCTATGCTTAAAAATCGTCCTCTGCCTTCTTTATTTCATGCCTGAATTCTTTGTTAATATCTCATGGATGATAGAAACATAGGATGGTGCAATAGGAGGGGTAGCCAGAGTTCATCTAGCTTATCCCTCTGCATCCCTGCAGAAAAAGCAATTATACAATCCTCAAGATTGGCGATTATTCATTGCTTCATCCCTTCTCTGAAGAGACAAATTATTGAGGTTCCTGCTTGATTAGAAAACTTTGTGGAGAGCTTTTGTTGGCCACTTCACCTTCTCGGATAATTTTGATAAAGATTGAAGACTGTGAAAACTTAAAAACCTCCAGAATTGGAAAAACCTACAAATTTCCTTACAAAGATTCTTGCATTGCTGTATGGATAATTAAATTGTCTTTCAATATCAAAAGAGTAGAGACATCTTCACCTTGATAGACAGGGCACGTTCCTCCAAATTAAGAGGGTCACAGTCAATGTTTTTCCCCAGCATACTTTTCCTTTTTCCAAATCAAACCACAGATGGTTAAACATAATCGTGGTTTGACCTTCCTTTGGCCAAAAGACCATATGGAGACAGCCATCTTCTGATGATTTCAAATGAAGAAATCCCTGATGGGCATGTCCATTGGATATCTTTGAACATGGACATCGTAATGATTTAATTTAATTTAATTTAACATTTAATTTAACATTTAATTTGCATGTAGCATAGAAGAGTTGGAAGCCCCTGCTTAGGCAGAAAACCCTACACCATTTCATATAGTTTTATTAGAGGAAATGGCACAGCTATGGGAGAAGGTGTTTTAATAATTTTAATGATATATCAAGTCTGGTGTAGTGGTTAGTGCCATTAGCTGGTAAGTTCCAATCCTCCATTTGGTCTTCTTCTCAACTAAACCAAGTGCATAGCCGTATTGCAGGATCCAATCTCAGTCAGTCACCAGGCCTAGAAAATCTTTATTGCTAAATGAGACATTTATTTCTTTTTATATGTTCGCCACCCTGAGTCCTTTGGGAGAAGGGCGGCATACAAGTCTAATGAAATAATAATAAAATAATAATAATTTTTTAAAAAGTCAATTTTGTGCCATTTTACCTTTCTGGCCACAGTTGTTAAATGAATCACACCATTGTTAAGTGAATCTGGCTTCCCCGTTGACTTTGCTGGTCACATAAAGGGGACACTGCAACTGTCATAAATGTGCAACAGCCGCCAAACATCCGAATTTTGATCACATGACAAGGGATGCTGCAATAGTCATTAGTGTGAAAAATGATCATAGGTCATTTTTGTACCATTTTGTACAAAAGGGGCTAATGACCATATGACATCTGTTTTCATTTCCTGGGATATGCGCCTAGATAAATATTAGTTTAGTTTAGTTTACTTTATGGCCAATGCATCTCGTGCAACGAAATTAAATGCCACCTTCAGTGTATGTTATTACTAAAAAATAAAACACAAACACACATCCTTTGCATTCTATGCAATTGAATGGAAAACCGCTAATATTGTATTATTATTGCACTATACAGTAGAATTCAATAGAGTTACTGCCCTGGGATAGAAGCTGTTTTTCAGCCTATTCGTCCTTGTTTTTATTATCCTTATATATTATATTATAGGATTACAATAGGAATAAAATTTCATATTTGGTTTTACTGGAGATTCAGGGAAGCCCTTCCTGACCTGATGGGAATTTCAGAAACGTTTCCATGAAAAAGAAAGAAAGAAAAATGTTGACGAAAATATAATGGTTGTATGGCTTCTCACACGCCATATATGGCAAGGGATTTCATTATGGGGATGTATTTATTATTGACTGTTTCCTAGTATGATTTGATTGCTGATTGTACCCTATGACTATCACCAAGTATTGTATGTTATGATTCTTGATTCTTAATGAATGTATCTTTTATGTATACTGAGAGTATTTACACCAAGACAAATTCTTTGTGTGTCCAATCACACTTGGCCAATAAAGTATTCTATTCTATTCTATTATCAGTGGATGATCTGATTTACAAAGGCAGGCCACCAAGTCCCCGAAACAGAAAGGAAACAGATTGTTAAAATGACACAAAGGTATTTAGTGCTTTATAAACAAAGTTTAGTCATATTTATGGTTTACTCACACACACACAAAAGGACACAATGACAAAAAGAAAAAAAATGTCAGCCAATCCATGGCTCAGGAAGACGAAGAGAAATTATTATTATTATTATTATTATTATTATTATTATTATTGTTATTAGTGTACAGGAAGGAAACTACCTAGGGATAGATTTCAGATGCCTTGGCAAACTTTTGGGAAAGACCATTAAAAATACATCAATGCTTTATGATTTCAGTTTCCTGAATCAAGGCTTCCTGGCATGACATGAAGTGAGTAAGGGCAATAAAATTAAGTATGATGCCTTTTGTTTTTTTTTTTCTCAATGCGTCCAACTCCTGCAGGCAACAGGCGGATCACGTGTGATTCAAAATGTAATGGTCAAGAATTGTTCTTAAATTTAATTCTGGCATTGGGAAAAGTGAACTGGCCCGAAATAAAACTTTGAAGTGAGACAATCTTTGATTGCAATCCTAAGTTGCATTAATAGAGGGATGCAATCAAGATCAAGTGAGGTACTAATACCACTCTATAAAGCCTTAGTAAGACCACACCTAGAGTACTGCATCCAGTTTTGGTCACCACACTATAAAAAGATGTTGAGATTCTAGAAAGAGTGCAGAGAAGAGCAACCAGGATGATTAGGGGGCTGGAGACTAAAACATAAGAAGAACGGTTGCAGGAACAATTCATTTAGTGACCATTCAATGTTACAACAGCACCGAAAAAAGTAACTTGTAACTGGTTTTCACAGCTATGGCCATTTCAGCATCCCTATAGTTACATGATCAAAATTCAGATGCTTGGGAACTGACTCACATTTACGATGGTTGCAGCGTCCTGGGGTCACGTGATCCCCTTTTGCAACCTTCTGACAAGCAAAGTCAAAAGGGAAAGCCAGATTCATTTAATGACTGTGTGACTAAGTTAACAACCGCAGTGATTCACTTAACAATGGTAGCAGGAAGGTGGTTAAAATGGAGCAAAATTCACTTAGCAAATGTCTCACTTAGCAAAATGGGGGCATGATTGTGGTCCTAAGATAAGAAACTACCTACCATGCATTTTGTTATATTTCTTCTCTGATTTTCTTTCTTTTTTGTTTTAACTCTGATTATGATAAACGTTGTTCTTGTTCTTGTTACTTGGGCTCAATCTATGAGAGAGCTGTGAAAAGGCAAGGGAAAAAATTGCTCTACTGCTGAATATTGACCAGCTGGACTGAGCAGAATGTTGGATCATTTTGAGTTGTTTGAACTCAGTTGGAAGAAAAGAAGAAAAGAAGAAAAGGAAAAGGGAAGAAAAGGAAGGGAAAGAGGAAGGGAAAGGAAGGAAAGGAAAGAGGAAGGGAAAGGAAGGGAGAAGGGGACAGGGAAGGGAAAGGAAGGAAGAAGGGAAGAAGGAAGGGGAACCTGCTCTCTATCTGTAAAAGAGACAGTTCATTGCCAAAAATATCGAGTTTCCTAGCTCAAAATCATGACCCTGGTTTTTCTATCCATGCAACCAAACTGTTGTTTTAAAAATTAAGAGCATGATGAATTTGTGGCATGAACCCACATTCCTAATAAGTGCATGGATGCGTCATTTATGGCAGTGCTTCTAAGTCTGCAAGAACAACTAAGAATACACTTAGTCCTCGGCTTCCAGCTTACAATTTAGTCTATTCAAAATTACAACGGCACTGGAAGAAAAGGCGGATGACCATTTTTCACACTGACAACCGTTGCAGCATCCCTATAGCCATGTGAGCAAAATTCAGATGTTTGGAAACTGGTTCACATTTATGACCATTCCTGTGTTCCCGGGGTCACATGATCCCCTTTGTGACCATCTGACAAGCAAAGTCAATGGAGAATCCAGATTCACTTAACAACTGGGTTTATTTATGTCAGCTTGGAAGCCATATTAGCACCAGACACTTCCACACTGCCACATTCTTGAGCCTGGGAAAATGGGAGGGGGGAATTTCTTGGAGCCGTGTGGTTAGACATATAATAGCATTCTTCTAAGTCAAGGTCATGTTATTTCTGCACCTGGTTGAGAGGACATCTCCAATTGGGACCGATGGTGATTGGGGCATGTGATGCAATGATGGGCTCAGGGATTTGATTTGTAGTTTTTACTTATTACAAAAGAAAACCAGAACTTTCAGATTTGGGATTTCCCAGATGTGCCAGTTCACTATCCAAATAAAACAGAACTTTTGAGAGGACGTCTGTCTCGGAGTTATTTCTTAGAGTGGAGGTTTTCTGGAGCATGACAACTTTATACTTGCTTGCAGTGTTACTGTGTTTCCCAAAATAAGACCTACGAAAGTAAGACCTAGCACTATTTTCTAAACCTGCCCTGATATAAGACCTACCTAATAAGACCTAGTGTAAATCTCAGTTCCAGGAAGACTTTCAGGGAGCAACCGTTACCCACGAAACACCACCCCCTACACACTCATACCCACTATTTGGCACCATAAATATATAAGACCTACCCCGAAAATAAGACCTAGTGTATTTTTGGGAGCCAAAAAAATATAAGACAGTGTCTTATTTTTGGAAACACGGTAAGTTGTTAACACGTGTGGCTTAGAAAGGCAGTAAATGGGGCATATCTCACTGAACAAATGTCTCATTTAGCAACATAAATTTTGGGTTCAGTTGTGGTTATAAGGTGAGGACTACCTATATAATGAGCAACATGGGAGAATTTCAGGCATTCTCAACTTAGACCAGCCAAAGTTATGACAGAGCCCACAAAACCTACTTAGAACCGGCTTCCAAGTTTCCAACATTGTTCCCATCTTATGGTTATTTGACTTTATATTTAAGAGCTTAGCAGCAGGATCCACTTTGGCTGTTTTAAGCACTGAAATCACGATTTCAAACTATTATGTTTTTCCCAGAAACTGGCATTTATTACTAGCTTCGCAAAATCACCTCATTTCATTTAACACCCTCATTGTTCTCTAAATGATTGTGGCATTCGCTAATGGTCACAGTGTTCATACCATGGCATGGTGTTTGCTTAATGACTATCACCAAAAAGGGTATAAAACCAGGACAGGTCACATTTATGTCTGCCAAGACTTATGACCATAAATGCCAGGTTCAGTTAAGGTCATAACTCAAGGACCGCCGATCGCACTTGCTTCCTTTTAACAGATAACAGGTAATCAGAGTTGGAAGGGACTTGTAGGTCATCTAGTCCAACCGCCCACCCAAGCGGGAGACCCCACCATTTCTGACAAATGGCAGTCCAATCTCTTCTTGAAACTTTTATGTGTGTCTGTATTGGGAGGAGGAAAAGGAAAAGCTGATTTAATACAACTGTAGAAAAAGTCACAAATCTTTAGTACTTTCAGCATTGCCCAAATTACAGCTGGCCTTGATGACTGAAAAAAATATTGGAGGGATGCACTAATAAGAGTGTTTGCGTGCACAATAAGTAACAGGCACAGCACATGCACAAAACTCAGTGAGGACTAGTGAAGTGTGAAGGGTGGAGAGACTTTGAAATACCCATGAAGGAGGAACTGTTGGGGAAGATGACAGAATTAGCAGAGAAGGAAAAAAAGATTTGTGATTAGAGAAAGACAATAGCTATGTTAGAGAGCGGAAACCTTCAATGAGCTTTTGCTGAAAATGGGGGAAACAAGCTTGTGATTTATGGGTTCAAGGATCAGAAAGGAGAGAACGGAAAGAAGAGATCCACAATATAACTATAAAAAGAATAAAATACCAAAGCATGTGTAACTGAAA
>CM019155.1:5065041-5154401 GCA_009733165.1 Naja naja
TTTGGTGAGGTATCATCAATATGATGATACCCAGCTTTTCATCTTCACCCCTGACCACCTCAATGATGCCCTCTCCGTGATGTCCCATTGCCTGGAGGCGGTACAGATCTGGATGGGGAGGAACAGGCTCCAGCTCAACCCCGACAAGACTGAGTGGCTATGCCTACCGGCATCTCGGATTGTCCAAGAAATTCCATCTTTAGTCATAGGGGGAGAGGTGCTGCCCCCCGTGAATAGGGCATGCAACTTGGGTGTCCTTCTGGATGTACAGCTTAGTATGGAGGAGCAGGTGGGAGCTCTCGCCAGGGGGGCATTTGCCCAGGTTCTCCTGGTGCTCCAGTTGCACCCCTATTTGGACCGAGATGCCCTATGCACGGTCACTCATGCGCTCATTGCCTCCCGTCTTGACTACTGCAATGCTCTCTATTTAGGGCTGCCCTTGTGGACTATATGGAGGCTTCAACTGGTGCAAAATGCAGCCGCACGTGTTGTGATGGGAGTGATCCGATACTCCCATGTGACACCCCTCCTGCGCGATCTGCATTGGTTGCCGGTTTCCCTCCGTGTAAGATTCAAGGTGCTGGTGTTAACCTATAAAGCCCTTCATGGCTTGGGTCCAGGGTATTTGCAGGAGTGCCTCCTGCCACCATCGAGCTCCAATTGCCCAATGCGCTCCCACCAGCAGGGCCTCCTTGGGGTGCCGTCGACCAGACAATGTCGGTTGGCGGTGCCCCAGGGGAGGGCCTTCTCGGTGGGAGTGCCCACCCTGTGGAACCAGCTGCCCCTGGGGCTGCAGTTGGTTCCTGACCTGCTGCAGCCTTGCCCGCATGATCTAAAGACCTGGTTGTTTTACAGGCTGGCCTGGCTTGAGAGTGGTTGGGGTTTTAATTGGCTATTTTAGTATGTAATTTTAGGTTTTATTTGGATTGGATTAACAAATTTTTAATAATTGTATATTTAATTTTGAGTCCCCGAGATGGGGTGGCATATAAATCCAAAAACAAACAAACAAACAAACAACTTCTGGAGGCAAGTTGTTCCACTGGTTAATTGTCCTCTCCATTAGGAAAGTTCTCCTTAGTTCCAGGTTGCTTCTCTCCTTGATTAGTTTCTCTCTATTGTGGCAGCCCCTCAGATTAGCACAAATGCAGCAGGCTGCAAAAAAATAAAAAAAAGACAGTGGAAAACTTGTACTTTTAAACTTGCAAGATTCTGTTAATGCCGCCCTGTAATAAAGTAGAATTAACTCATCATCATGTTTTCTCTCTGGTCTACCTGCGAAGGCCGATATTCTTGACATAATAGGCTCCTTTGCTGCCAGACAGCAGCAATAAAACTATCCCTTCCACATGGTTGTGTCAACATCCAGGAAATCATTTTATTAAGAGGCAATAAAATCAGGTTTACGATGTCCCTGAATAGCCTTAACCTTGACCTCGTTTTTATAGGGAAGTTGTGGATTTACAGCAGAAGGTACATCTGGTTGGACGATGCTTTTGGGAGAGAAAAGGAGGTTTCTTTCTTCTTGGACTAGCAAAAAATAAAAATAGCAGAACAACCATCGTAACATCAGATAGCAGGGAGTGGGGTCCCCAATATCGTGAGACTTTGATTTTATGGGGTTTGGTTTTGCATGTGGCACTGAGCCTTTGAAACTCAAGAGATGGACAGATGGATCCAGAAGACAATGGCTGTTGGATCACCTGAGGCTTCAAATTCTCTTCTTGGTGCTATAAACCAGGGGTCCCCAACCTCCAGTTCCATGGACCGGCACTGGTCCATGGCATGCCAGAAACCAGTCCGTGAAAACAAGTAAAGTCCCATCCATGGGATGTAGGCAGCACATAAAACCACACTACAGTCCAGAGAAAAACCTCTCTCCATAGAACCAGTCCCTGATGCCCAAAACGTTTGGGGCCACTACTATAGACAAAAGACTTCGCTCCAAATATCTGACCTAATACAACAGCCAGAAACTTGCTGGACAACCATTTTGAACTGCTTCAGTCTTGGACACAAGAATTGTATCAGAATGGTCAAACAAATGGCAACTTCAAATCTCAATAAATAAATGCTCTGTCTTACATATTGGCAAAAAAAAAATCAGAAAATAAAATACAAGCTGAATAGTCAAGACCTTGTTGATGATCCAAACTCCATCAAGGACCTTGGAATACTCATCTCTAATTATCTAAGTGCTAGAGCCCACTGTAACTACATAGCCAAAAAGGCATTAAGAGTTGTTAACCTAATCCTGCGTAGCTTTTTCTCTGGTAATATCACACTACTAACTAGAGCATACAAAACATTTGCTAGACCAATACTTGAATACAACTCATCAGTCTGGAACCTGCATTACGTATCTGATATTAATACAGTTGAGAAAGTCCAGAAATATTTCACAAGAAGAGTTCTCCACTCCTCTACTCGTTGCAGAATACCTTATGCCACCAGACTTGAAATTCTAGACCTAGAAAACCTAGAACTATGCCGCATTTGGTCCAATCTAAGGATAGTATATAAAATCATACATTGCAATATCCTTCCAGTCAATGAATACTTTAGCTTCAACCATAACAATACAAGAGCACATAATAGATACAAACTCAAGGCAAACCGCACCAAACTTGATTGCAGGAAATACAGCTTCAGCAACAGAGTGGTCAATGTCTGGAATACTCTACCTGACTCTGTGGCTTCTTCCCCAAACCCCAAAAACTTTAACTTAGACTGTCTACTATTGAGCTCACCCCTTTCCTATGAGGTCTGTACGGGGCGTGCATAAGCGCACCAACGTGCCTACTGTCCCTGTCCTATTGTTTCTTTTATTTTTCTTATATGTATCCATGTATTCATAACTATGTTTATACTTATACCTATTATATTGTAAGCAATTGACAAATCAAATCAAATAAAAAAATAAATAAAATAATTGCCTTCTACTACAGGTCTCCCCCATCCCTGGTCTGTGGCTCAGTACTGGCTGTGGCCAGTGGTGGGATTCAAAATTTTTTATTACCGGTTCTGTGGGCATGGCTTGGTGGGCATGGCAGGGGAAGGATACTGCAATATCCCCACTCCCTCCCCACTCCCTCCCCACCCCACTAACCTGCTTTCCAGCTCCGTTCTTCTATGCAGGGCAACCAAAGAAGACCCAGCTGGTCAGCTGGGACTCAATGGGAGGCGGAGAGTAGATGGGGTGGGGCCAGTCAGAGGCGGTGTTGGCCGGTTCTCCGAACTACTCAAAATTTCTGCCACCGGTTCTCTAGAACTGGTCAGAACCGGCTGAATACCACCTCTGGCTGTGGCTCATTTGAAACTGGGCTTCTGGACAAGCATGGATGCATAAGTGGAGTTGCCCCCGGGACCATGTGCACCCACTGCTTGCCTGGAACCATACCCTCCCCCCTTCCACCAGTCTGCAAAGCTGGAAAGGCTGAAGACCCCTCCTTCACTGCTCCTCCAGAGTGTCCCAAGTGGACACTTGGGAGTGGACAGAAAGGACTGCTGGTTTGAAAGAAGGGTCCAAGAAGCCATCTATGTTAAAATTCGATACCAGCTATTTCCAGTCTATAAAACAGGCTTTCAGCAGTTCCAAGAAGGCTCCACACCCATTTGCACTACTCAGATGAACCCGAGCTCACAGAGAAACCTCCAAGTGGCTTCTATGACTCGCTAAAAGGATGCAAATGACCAGCTTTCTCTACAAGGAATATAAATCCTTCTGTTCCTCACCATCCAGTCAGAGGTGAAGAAATTTCCTGGAGGAGAAGGGAAACGTCTTCAAGGAAAAACAAAGGAAGTCCAGTCTTGAAAAAAAAAGCACCTTTGGGTTCCCCTTCAGAATGCAGCTATGGTACTCCAAAGCAGACAGTGCAACATAGGGTGGAACAGGGTCCTCTGAGGGCACCTCAGGGGAACCCCAGAGACATTCTGTATGCAACTCTATAGGCAGACCTTTGGGGTCTCTTCCTTGACCTGGCCTCCCACACGGTGGCCACTGATTTCTCCCCTCTGTCTGTCTGTCCGTGTGTCTGTCTATCATCTATCTTTCTCTCTCAATATCTTGCTATCCATCTCTTTCTCTCTCTCTCTCTCCATTTCTCTCTGTCTCTGTCTCTCCATCTCTCTGTCTCTGTCTGTCTGTCTATCTCTCTCTCCCTCCACACAAACACACACACACACACAAAAATAAATATCAATTTCTTCTTGCTGTGTATGTGGGAGGAGGTAGAGACAGGATGAGGAAAAGAAGAACATGGAGGAGGAGGAGCTAAGGAAGAAGGGAAGAACATAAAAGGAGAAGAAGTACATAAGACAGAAAGGAAGAATATGGAGGAGGAGGAGGAGGAGGAGGAGGAGGAGGAGGAGGAGGAGGAGGAGGAGAAGGAAAGAAGAAATAAAAGGAGTAGAAATAAAAGGACAAGATGGGAGAGGAAAGAAGGAAGCTATCCTGAGCCTAGCAATTAAGGTCAAGACAACCACTAGTGCAGGAATTCAAGCACATTCACAATGGATGCCAACAATTACAAAAAAAAAACCCAGGAAGCCCATTTTGACATCAGCAGAAAATTGTATTTAAAAAGGTCATCTGTTTCCGTTCAGCTTCATACCTTCGTATTGTCAAGTCAGTGATGGATAGTGTTCTTAAAAACATGTTTTTAATATTATTATTCTTATTATTATATCCATATCCACCTCCAAATGTCTTGGGAAAAGTAGATTGGACGGATGGGGTGTGTCCTTTTCTGTTCCAGGTCATTTCAAATGAGTGGATAACCTTTCCTAGGAAGTTCAACAAACAGAGTCTTTAGGATGCTTGCCAGAGAGTGTTAACCTCAGGGCCCGGCATTTCTCTGCGGCTTCACAAAAGCTACGTGCAGTGGTGGGATTCAAATAATTTAACAACCGGTTCTCTGCCCTAATGACTGGCTGTGTTAAGTTTCCATGAAGAGTCAGACGCGAAGAGCTTCAGTGAAGAGTTTATTAGTGACTACAGCTCGAATGGACCCGTCTTGGCTGGGCTACGGCTGCTACTTATAGCCAGCAGCCGCAGTTGCCAGCCAATCAGAGTGCAGGGTTTTCCCGCACTTTTCAAACCAATCATATTTGACATTTTACAAGAACAATTCAAACTAAACCAATGACATTCAAACCTACATACACAACAGGCTGGGTGGGCGTGGCCATGGCGGGCATGGCCAGAGGGTGTGACAGGGAGCACTCGGCCTCCTGCACCCCACTGGGAGCAAAAACGGGCTATGGGGGGATGTTGCCCCTCTGTGCCATGTTTTGGGCCTAGTAGGCCATACCTGGGAGCCAAAATGGGTTATGTGCTGATCCTGGAAAGGGCAGGGAGTGGAGGGGTGGGGTGTGGCCAGCCAGCAATTTAACAACCAGTTTGGCTGGTCGATGCGAACCAGTTGAATCCCACCACTGGCTACCAAAAATGGCACCCCAGGCCTTTATTTCCTTGTTTATTTCTTTAATTTACTGGGATATTCTGTCTGTCCAGTCATCATCTGTCCGTGTAGTTTGACACTGTCTGGTTTGATTCTGCAACCCAACAGGACAGACACAGACTTCAGAGGGTAATTAGGACTGAAGAAAAAACAATGGCTACCAACCTGCCTTCAATGAAGGACCTGTATACTGCAGGAGTCAAAAAAAGGGCTGTGAAAATATCTACAGACTCCTCACATCCCAGACATAAACTGTTTCAACTCCTTCCCTCAAAATGACGCTATAGGGCACTGCACACCAGAACAACTAGACCACAAAAACAGTTTGTCCATCACTCTGCTAAACAAATAATTCCCACCACACTGTCAAACTATTTACTAAGACTGTATTACTATTATTCTTCTCATCCTATTACCTATCTCCTTATCTTCTTACTACTATAATTTTGTTGCTGTTGCTCGTATCTCACGAGTTACATTTCACTTACGAGAACAATATATCTTAAGAAGTATATTGTTATATTTAGTATCTTAGTATAATTTATGTTGATTGCTTATTTAGTATCCTATGACTATCACTAAGTATTGTATCTTATGATTTATAATGAATGTATTTTTACAATGAATATGATCATGATTTATCACTTATTGCTTGTATGTACAGAGAGCTTATGCACCAGAGACAAATTCCTTGTGTGTCTAATCACACTTGGCCAATAAAGAATTCTATCCTATTCCTATCCCTATCCCTAACCCTATCCTATCCTATCCTATCCTATCCTATCCTATCCTATCCTATTCTAATCATTGTGGGGAGCTCATAACAGTCAAACCCAATATATATATAAATTAAACCTTGAAAGAACATGAAGAACTGGAATGAAGACCTGTCACTCAACTGTGCTAGAAGACTTTGTTAGAGTTTGCAGCAATCCAACCAGCACACAAGTAAATAAATCAGCAGGATTCATTTATAGAAGAAACTTGTTTATATGCAATAATATAAAACATGATGCATGTATACAATTCCCATGCAGCTCTTGCAATGTGGTAGCAAATACAAGAAGCAGAAGCAACCAGAACCATCAGAACTCAGAATTCACAGAAGCTCTATATTTATACATACCTGTTATCCTAAGCCAAGTCCAGTTTCCACGCTGTCTGGCATGGCTCACAACAGGTGCTTTTTCTTAGTCACCAAACAGTTCCCATTGGCTGACTTGTTGTTATGGCTATCCCAGCTCATAATTTCTTATATACCAACAGACTTTTAACAGAAGATATTTTTCATCTTCTAATACAGGTAGTCCTTGAGTTACAACCACAATTGACCCCAAAATTTATGTTGCTAAGTGAAATATTTGTTAAGTAATTTTGCCCTATTTTACTACTTTTCATGGCACAATTAAGTGAATCACTGCAGTTGTTAAGTTAATAACACAGTCGTTAAGTGAATCTGAATTCCCCATGGTCTTTGCTCTTCAGAAGGTCACCAACGGGGATCACATGACCACAGGACACTGCTCATGTTCTGACCCACTCCTTTTTCCAACAAATCAGACACAATCCAAAAGGAACAGAAACCTTGTAATGCTTTTACAAAATAATTAGCTATAATAAGCACAAGCCTTGCCAAACTGTGGGAGACTTGCCAAAAGATAACAGACAAGAAATAATTTGCAATACAAAAATGTTCAAATAAAAACTCAGGATACTGGAATGTCCATGAGGCTGGAGTTTCAAAACGTCTTTGCCTTCTGCAAAGTACGTTCGTTCACAGCTGGCTTTTATCTTCTTGAAGGAGGAGCCATTACCTTGCAGCCTTACTCCCAAGTTGCCCGTGCTGTTGCAGCTGCTCTTTCCTGCAAGCAATCCTGCGCACACACGCACTTGGCACAGGCTCCTCGGGAACCTCATCATTGCTGCTGCCAACCCCCACAATCTCTGAAGGCAGCAGTCCAATCCCTAATGGTCCTGGCCCCTCATCTGAGTCCTTGCTCTCCTCAGCCGTCTGCACCTGCTGCCAGCTAACCACATGTCATAAGTATGAACCAGTTGCCAAGCATCCGAATTTTGATCCCATGACTATAAGGATGCTGCAATGGTCGTAAGTGTGAAAAATGGTCACAAGTCAATGATGATGTAACTTTCAACAGTCACTAAATGAACTGTTGTAAGTCGAGGATTACCTGTATTATGAAGGGAACTACAGGTAGTCCTCAACTTACAGCAGTTCATTTAATGACCATTCTAACTTACAATGGCCCTGAAAAAAGTTATTTATGATTTTTCACACTTACGACCATTGCACCATCCCCATGGTCATGGGATCAATATTCAGGTGCTTGGCAACTGACTCATATTTATGACGGTTGCAACATCTTGGAGTCACGTGATCCCCCTTTGCGACTTTCTGACAAGCAAAGTCAAAGGGGAAGCCAGATTCACTGTTGGTAATTGCAGTGATTCATGGCAAGAAAGTTTGTAATACAAGGCAAAATTCACTTAACAACAACAGAATAACAGAGTTGGAAGGGATCGTGAAGACTTTCTAGTCCAACCCACCCCCCCTGGTTCAAGGGGGATACCATTTCAGACAAAGGGCTGTCCAGTCTCTTCTTAAAAACTTCCAGTGTTGGAGCATTCACAACCTCTGGTGGCTAGCAGTTCCACTGGTTAATTGTTCACATGGTTAGGAAGTTTCTCCTTAGTTCCAGGTTGCTTCTCTCCTTGATTGGTTTCCATCCATTGCTTCTTGTCCTGCCTTTATTTGGAGAATAAGCGAAGCTCCACCCTCTTCTTTGTGGATACCAACCAGATGACCAATTGTTGGTCAACCAATCAGTCAAAAAAACTATCCTGCCCTCCAGATCAGTATGTGTAAAATAGGATGGGCACACCCTTCTTGGGTAACATGCCTTGGAGTTCACTGAATCTTCAATGAAAGCTCAACAGGAGATCATTTCTGTTTGCCTGGAGCAGCGAAAGGGATGCGGTGGCTCAGTGGCTAAGACGCTGAAATCAGAAAGGTTGGCAGTTCAGTGGTTCGAATCCCTAGCACCACGTCACGGAGTGAGCTCCCATTCCTTCTCCCAACTTCTGCCAACCTAGCAGTTCAAAAGCACGTAAAAATGCAAGTAGAAAAATAGGAACCACTTTGGTGGGAAGGGAACAGCGTTCTGTGCACCTTCAAAGGCATTTAATCATGCCGGTCACATGACCACGGAAACGTCTTCGAACAGTGCTGGCTCTTCGGCTTTGTAATGGAGGTGAGCACCGCCCCCTAGAGACAGAAACAACTAGCACGGATGTGCAAGGGGAACCTTTACCTTTACCTGAACAGCAAGATGGGTGACACATAATTTAGATAGATAGATAGATAGATAGATAGATAGATAGATAGATAGATAGAGGACAGACAGATAGGTAGATGATGAAAGAAAGAAAGAGAAAGAAGGAGGGAGGGAGGGAGAAAGGGGAGGGAGAGAGAAAGGGAGAGAGAGAGAGAGATGATACCATAGATTTCATCTTTTTCCTACTGAATGTTGGGGTGGTGGAATATTTTGAAGGACCTGAAGGATTAGGTTGGGGAAAGATCCTTTTGGAGAATATCTATCTACATGGTTTCTAAGAATTGACACAAACCAGATCAACTAGCTAACCAATCAACCAACTGACCATGCAATCAATCAATTTTTTTAAAAAAAGCAATATAACCCCCAGAACTGCCACAGCCAGAAAATGTTGAATGGGAAGACCCTACTGGAGAATTTGTTCTTGGAGATCACTGAAGACCTCAACTCTAGAGGGTTTTGCAAAGAATTAACAACATCTCAATCTGTAGTCGGAAATTGTTATCTCTTAAAATATCCATGTTGTGTTGCTAAGCCACTAAGCGGAATTAAATTTTTAAATTCAGGCTTGAAATTTTGGACCTGGACAACCTACGGTCTGACCTAAGCTTAGTACATAAAATTGTCTGCTACAACGTCCTACCTGTCTACTGACTACTTCAGCTTCCACCACAATAACACACAGGCAAACAATAGATACAAACTCAAAGTAAACCACTTCAGACTCGATTGCAGAAAATATGACTTCAGCAACAGAGGGGTCAATGCCTGGAACTCACTACCTGACTCTGTTGTCACATTCTCAAACCCCCACAACTTTAATCTTAAACTGTCTACCATGGACCTCACTCCATTCCTAAGAGGTCTGTAAGGGGACGTGCATAAGTGTGCCAGCATGCCTACCGTCCCTGTCCTATTATTCCCATTTATTCCTACTCATTTACTATATTCACTTACACCTGTTTATACTTATATGTTTATACGTTATGTTCATACTTATACCTGTTTTCTCATACATGCTTGACAAACAAAACAAACAAATAAATAAATAATTATCCACAGAGAGGCGGTCAAAAGTTGAATCCAGGCATGCTGACTGGATAATTCTGGGAGCCCACCCATCTTAAAACTGCCCAGTTTGAAAAACAGCGATCCATTTGCGAAAGTTGGCTACCCCTCGGAGGGGGAAGACTGTGGTAGAAAATAGAGAAAGGAATGCAAAACATGCAGCGGCAGCAGCAGAAGAAAAAAAGATCAGCCGAGGACAGGATACACCGATATAAAAAGTGACATTCCCCGTTTCAACTCCCAGCCAGTTAAACTGAGTGCTAAAAAAATGTTCCCATCATTTGTCATAAACAGCTGCAAGAGCGGCAAGGGAAGTGTCTCACAAAATCATTCCTCATTATGTTGACACTCGCAATTTTTGGGATGTAAAAGGTATTTTCTTCTTCGAAAGCGGAGCAATTTTACCACAGCTGCCCCCAAGGACTTCAGAGCTGCCAAATACAAATTTTGTTTGTGTGTGCGAGTGTGGCTGGTGTTTACAGCCTTGCTGCGAGTGTGGGTCATGTCCAAAGTGACAGCTTAGCAAAGGCAAAGGGACATTTTCCCCAGAAATTTAAGGTGAAATTCCTAAATCTTAAGTTGCTGAGAGATTTTTATTTAAAACCTGCTTTCTGGTAAAATCAAGATTCCATCACCTTCAGCAAAAAGTCTCGTTGTCTATTTTCCACAGTAAAATAGCAACCTGGACGATCTAGTCCTTGACTTACAATCATTTGTTTAGTGGCCATTCAGAGTTACAGCAGCACTGAAAAAAGTGACTTAGGAGCAGTTTTCACACTTACGACCGTTGCAGCACCCCCAAGGGTCACGTGATCAAAATTGAAATGCTTGGCAACTGACTCATATTTATGATGGTTGCAGTGTCCCGGGGTCATGTGATCATCATTTGCGACCTTCTGACAAGCAAAGTAAATTAACAACTGCAGTGATTCACCTAACAACTGTGGCAAGAAAGGTCCTAAAATGGGGCAAATCCAGAGGTGGTATTCAGCCGGTTCTGACCAGTTCTGGAGAACCGGAAGTGGAAATTTTGAGTAATTCAGAGAACCGGCCAATCCCACCTCTGACTGGCCCCACCCCCATCTATTCTTTACCTCCCATTGAGTCCTAGCTGATTGGCTGGGTCGCCTTTGGTTGCCCTGCACAGGAGAACAGAGCTGGAAAGCAGGTTAGTGGGGTGGGGAGGGAAGGGGGATTTTGCAGTGACCTTTCCCTGCCATGCCCACCAAGCCACACCCACCACACCATGCCCCCAAGCCATGCCCACCAAGCCACTCCCACAGAACCAGTAGTAAAAAAATTTGAATCCCACCACTGGGCAAATCTCATTTAATAATTGTTTTGTTTAGCAACAGAAATGTTGGGCTGAATTGTGATTGCACGTTGACAACTAACTGTGCTATACTGCCAGACACCTGTTGTCTGCTGGTTGAAAGTATTAGCGTTGCTGGTGGGGTGTTTCCCCCTCTTAAAATCGATTTGTAAAGCAAAGAAGGGCTCTTGACTTGTGAGCCTTGAAAAGCTGCTTCCTCTGTACTCCATCAACCTTTTTTTAAATGTATTTTTATTGAAGAAAAAGTTTTTACAGAATAAAAATAAAAGTGGTAAGTCAAGAAGTAAGTAATAAAGAAATAAAAGAGAAATTAAACATATATATATATTTAGGAAGTGGCTTCCGAACTCCTTTGTTTCAGTTACACATGCTTTGGTATTTTATTCTTTTTATAGTTATATTGTGGATCTCTTCTTTCCGTGTTCTCTCCTTTCTGATCCTTGAACCCATAAATCACAAGCTTGTTTTCCCCCCAATTTTCAGCAAAAAGCTCATTGAAGGTTTCCGCTCTCTAACATAGCTATTGTCTTTTCTCTAATCACAAATCTTTTTTTTTCCTTCTCTGCTAATTCTGTCATCTTCCCCAACAGTTCCTCCTTCATGGGTATTTCAAAGTCTCTCCACCCTTCACACTTCACTAGTCCTCACTGAGTTTTGTGCATGTGCTGTGCCTGTTACTTATTGTGCACGCAAACACTCTTATTAGTGCATCCCCTCCAATATTTTTTTTCAGTCATCAAGGCCAGCTGTAATTTGGGCAATGCTGAAAGTACTAAAGATTTGTGACTTTTTCTACAGTTGTATTAAATCAGCTTTCCCTCTTTCCTCCTCCCAATACAGACACACATAAAAGTTTCAAGAAGAGATTGGACTGCCATTTGTCAGAAATGGTGTGGGGTCTCCCGCTTGGGTGGGCGGTTGGACTAGATGACCTACAAGGTCCCTTCCAACTCTGATTACCTGTTATCTGTTAAAAGGAAGCAGTGCGATCCAGGCGGTCCTTGAGTTATGACCTTAACTGAACCTGGCATTTATGGTCATAAGTCTTGGCAGACATAAATGTGACCTGTCCTGGTTTTATGACCCTTTTTTTGGTGATAGTCATTAAGCAAACACCATGCCATGGTATGAACACTGTGACCATTAAGCGAATGCCACAATCATTTAGAGAACAATGAGGGTGTTAAATGAAATGAGGTGATTTTGCAGGAAGCTAGTAATAAATGCCAGTTTCTGGGAAAAACATAATAGTTTGAAATCGTGTGATTTCAGCGTGCTTAAAAACAGCCATAAGTGGGATCCTGCTGCTAAGCTCTTAAATATAAAGTCAAATAACCATAAGATGGGAACAATGTTGGAAACTTGGAAGCCGGTTCTAAGTAGGTTTTGTGGGCTCTGTCATAACTTTGGCTGGTCGTAAGTTGAGGAATGCCTGAAATTCTCCCATGTTGCTCATTATATAGGTAGTCCTCACCTTATAACCACAACTGAACCCAAAATTTATGTTGCTAAATGAGACATTTGTTCAGTGAGATATGCCCCATTTTACTGCCTTTCTAAGCCACACGTGTTAAGTGACAACTTACCGTGTTTCCCCGAAAATAAGACACTGTCTTATATTTTTTTGGCTCCCAAAAATACACTAGGTCTTATTTTCGGGGTAGGTCTTATATATTTATGGTGCCAAATAGTGGGTATGAGTGTGTAGGGGGTGGTGTTTCGTGGGTGCACGGTTGCTCCCTGAAAAGTCTTCCTGGAACTGGAGATTTACACTAGGTCTTATTTTCGGGGTAGGTCTTATATCAGGGCAGGTTTAGAAAATAGTGCTAGGTCTTACTTTCGGGGTAGGTCTTATTTTTGGGGAAACACAGTAACACTGCAAGCGTTAAGTAAGTTGTCAGCGTTCCAGAAAACCTCCACTCTAAGAAATAACTCCGAGACAGACGTCCTCTCAAAAGTTCTGTTTTATTTGGATAGTGAACTGGCACATCTGGGAAATCCCAAATCTGAAAGTTCTGGTTTTCCTTGTAATAAGTAAAAACTACAAATCAAATCCCTGCGCCCATCATTGCATCACATGCCCCAATCACCATCGGTCCCAATTGGAGATGTCCTCTCAACCAGGTGCAGAAATAACATGACCTTGACTTAGAAGAAGAATGCTATTATGTCTAACCATACGGCTCCAAGAAATTCCCCTCCCATTTTCCCAGGCTCAAGAATGTGGCAGTGTGGAAGTGTCTGGTGCTAATATGGCTTCCAAAGCTGACATAAATAAACCCAGTTGTTAAGTGAATCTGGATTCTCCATTGACTTTGCTTGTCAGATGGTCACAAAAGGGGATCATGTGACCCCCGGGAACACAGGAATGGTCATAAATGTGAACCAGTTTCCAAACATCTGAATTTTGCTCACATGGCTATAGGGATGCTGCAACGGTTGTCAGTGTGAAAAATGGTCATCCGCCCTTTTCTTCCAGTGCCGTTGTAATTTTGAATGGTGACTAAATTGTAAGCTGGAAGCCGAGGACTAAGTGTATTCTTAGTTGGGTTCTTGCAGACTTAGAAGCACTGCCATAAATGACGGCATCCATGCACTTATTAGGAATGTGGGTTCATGCCACAAATTCATCATGCTCTTAAATTTTTAAAAAACAACAGCCTAGGTTGCATGGATAGAGACAAACCAGGGTCGCCACTTGTCTGGAAAGCAGAAAATCAGTTATTTTTCTGGCAAATGAACTGTCTCTTTTCACACAGCAGAAGGCCTTCCCCTTCCCCTTCCCCTTCCCCTTCCCCTTCCCTTCTTCATCCATCAACTTCCTTCCCTTCCCCTTCCCCTTCCCCTTCCCTTCCCTTCCCTTCCCCTTCCCTTCCCTTCCCCTTCCCCTTCCCCTTCTTCTTCTTCTTCTTCTTCTTCTTCTTCTTCTTCTTCTCCCAACTGAGTTCAAAACAGAAAACTCAAAATGACCCAAACATTCTGCTCAGTCCAGCTGGTCAATATTCAGCAAAGTAGTGCAATTTTTCCCCCTTGCCTTTCACAGCTCTCTCATAGATTGAGCCCAAGTAACAAGAACAAGAACGTTTATCATAATCAGAGTTAAAAACAAAAAAGAAAGAAAATCAGGAGAAGAAATATAACAAAATGCATGGTAGTTTCTTATCTTAGGACCACAATCATGCCCCCAATTTGCATTGCTAAGTGAGACATTTGCTAAGTGAATTTTGCTCCATTTTAACCACCTTCCTGCTACCATTGTTAAGTGAATCACTGCGGTTGTTAACTTAGTCACACAGTCATTAAATGAATCTGGCTTCCCCCTTTTGACTTTGCTTGTCAGAAGGTTGCAAAAGGGGATCACGTGACCCCAGGACGCTGCAACCATCGTAAATGTGAGTCAGTTCCCAAGCATCTGAATTTTGATCATGTAACTATAGGGATGCTGAAATGGCCATAGCTGTGAAAACCAGTTACAAGTTACTTTTTTCGGTGCTGTTGTAACATTGAATGGTCACTAAATGAATTGTTCCTGCAACCGTTCTTCTTATGTTTTAGTCTCCAGCCCCTAATCATCCTGGTTGCTCTTCTCTGCACTCTTTCTAGAATCTCAACATCTTTTTTATAGTGCGGTGACCAAAACTGGATGCAGTACTCTAGGTGTGGTCTTACTAAGGCTTTATAGAGTGGTATTAGTACCTCACTTGATCTTGATTGCATCCCTCTATTAATGCAACTTAGGATTGCAATCAAAGATTGTCTCACTTCAAAGTTTTATTTCCATGGGCCAGTTCACTTTTCCCAATGCCAGGAATTAAATTTAAGAACAATTCTTGACCATTACATTTTGAATCACACGTGATCCACGCCTGTTGCCTGCAGGAGTTGGACGCATTGAGAAAAAAAAAAAACAAAGGCATCATGTACTTCCTTAATTTTATTGCCCTTACTCACTTCATGTCATGCCAGGAAGCCTTGATTCAGGAAACTGAAATCATAAAGCATTGATGTATTTTTAATGGTCTTTCCCAAAAGTTTGCCAAGGCATCTGAAATCTATCCCTAGGTAGTTTAGCCTTGTACACTAATAACAATAATAATAATAATAATAATAATAATAATAATAATAATAATAATAATAATTTCTCTTCGTCTTCCTGAGCCATGGATTGGCTGACATTTTTCTTTTGTCATTGTGTCCTTTTTGTGTGTGAGTAAACCATAAATATGACTAAACTTTGTTTATAAAGCACTAAATACCTTTGTGTCATTTTAACAATCTGTTTCCTTTCTGTTTCGGGACTTGGTGGCCTGCCTTTGTAAATCAGATCATCCACTGATAATAGAATAGAATAGAATAGAATACTTTATTGGCCAAGTGTGATTGGACACACAAAGAATTTGTCTGGTGTAAATACTCTCAGTATACATAAAGATACATTCATTAAGAATCAAGAATCATAACATACAATACTTGGTGATAGTCATAGGGTACAATCAGCAATCAAATCATACTAGGAAACAGTCAATAATAAATACATCCCCATAATGAAATCCCTTGCCATATATGGCGTGTGAGGCCATACAACCATTATTTTTCGTCAACATTTTCTTTCTTTCTTTTCATGGAACGTTCTGAAATTCCCATCAGGTCAGAAGGGCTTCCCTGAATCTCCAAAACCAAATATGAAATTTTATTCCTATTGTAATCCTATAATATATATAAGGATAATAAAAAAACGAATAGGCTGAAAAACAGCTTCTATCCCAGGGCAGTAACTCTATTGAATTCTACTGTATAGTGCAATAATAATACAATATTAGCGTTTTCCATTCAATTGCATAGAATGCAAAGGATGTGTGTTTGTGTTTTTTTTTGTAATAACATACACTGAAGGTGGCATTTAATTTCGTTCCGAGATGCATTGGCCATAAAGTAAACTAAACTAAACTAATATTTATCTAGGGCATATCCCAGGAAATGAAAACAGATGTCATATGGTCATTAGCCCCTTTTGTACAAAATGGTACAAAAATGACCTATGATCATTTTCACACTAATGACTATTGCAGCATCCCTTGTCATTGTGATCAAAATTCGGATGTTTGGCGGTTGTTGCACATTTAGACAGTTGCAGTGTCCCTTTATGTGACCAGCAAAGTCAACGGGGAAGCCAGATTCACTTAACAATGGTGTGATTCATTTAACAACTGTGGCCAGAAAGGTAAAATGCACAAAAGTGACTTTTAAAAAATTATTATTATTTTATTATTATTTTATTAGACTTGTAGCAGCCAGTCTCCCAAAGGACTCAGGGTGCGAACATATAAAAAGAATAAATGTCTCATTTAGCAATAAGATTTTCTAGGCCTGGTGACTGACCTGAGATGGATCCTGCAATACGGCTATGCCTGGTTTAGTTTAGAAGAAGACCACTGGAGGATTGGAACTTACCATCTAAGGACTAACCCTACACCAGACTTGATATATCATTCAAATTATTAAACACCTTCTCCCATAGCAGTTCCTTTCCTCTAAGAAAACTATTGAAAGTTTTAAGTTTGCATGAAGAGTCAGACGAGGAGTTCCAGCAAAGACTTTATTAGTGACTACAGCTCGAATGGACCCGTCCTGGCTTGGCTAGCTGCTGCTTCTTATAGCCTGCAGCCGTAGCTGCCAGCCAATGGGAGTGCAGGGATTCTTCCCGCACTATTTAAACCAATACCATTTGACATTTTACAAGAACAGTTCAAATAAACCAATAACATTCAAACCTACATACATAACACCCCTCCCCACTAGGTTCAGTCCATACCAAACCCCAACCTATCTAATGTATTCCTTTAAATAGGTGGGGCTCTTACGTGTACGTTGAGACCTTCGTGGTTCAGAAGTTTTAACGTTCTCACCCAGTGAGAGGGGAAATGTGTCTGCTGACATTTCCCTGTTGGGACTTCCTGTGAAAGGAGACCCTGTTGAATTGTTAGAATCTGGTCTCTCCTCCCAACCCATCTCCATTCCAATGTCAGCACCCAAGTCAGGTAGTGATGTGCAATCTTCCACTTCTAAGGATGGATCTTGGCTTTGTGACAGGGTTCGGGATGGTTCCTGTCGCAATGGCTCGTTACACATGGGGTTGATTCCTGTTTGCTGATTTTCCTCCTGTTCCCCCCCTTCCCCCTAGAAGAAACATCAGGTGAGGGACCTAGAGGGAGACAGGGGCGATGTTCTTGAGGGACCCTGGATCTAAGTTGGTCAATGTGCCTGCTCCAGAGGAGGCCATCCTCTGTTTGTACCCTGTAAGAACGAGGGCCTGTGATGTGAGTTATTTCAGCAGGAATCCACAAGGGTCACCTAGAAGGTTCCTAGCATAGACAGAATCTCACACTAAAAGAACGAACTTTGGAAGTGGAATCAAGTGGTGCGTTGGGTGCGTAAGTGGGATGAGGCGGTCAAGGGAAGACCTAAGTTTCCTGCCCATCAACAACTCTGCTGGGGACAAGTTATGATGGGCTAGGAGTGATGTGTTGAACACTAAGAAGCTTTTCAAGCTTCTCAGTGATGTCCCCAGGACCCAGCTGCTGAAGCTTCTCTTTGGTAAAGCGTACCATGCGTTCAGCCCGGCCGTTGGCCGAAGGGTGCCCAGGGGCAGTGAGGGCATGTCTGATGCCCTGTTGAGCTAGAAAGGATTCAAAAATGTTAGATGTGAATTGAGGGCCATTGTCAGAGCCAGGACATCTGGTAACCCATGGGTTACAAACAATTTTCTGAGCTGCTTGATAACAGCCTCAGTAGTAGTGGATGTCATTGGAATTACCTCTAGCCATTTGGAGTATGCATCTACTATCACTAGAAAAGTGTGCCCTCTGTAGGGCCTGCAAAATCAATGTGGATTCTAGACCATGGGCCCCTAGGACATTCCCATTCCTGTGTGGGGCGTGAGGTGGGGCAGGTCTGACTACCTGGCAATTGGGACAAGAGGCTACCCAGTTTTCAACCATTTTGTCAATACCTGGCCACCATACATAACTCCTGGCCAACCTTTCATCCTTACAATCCCAGGATGACCCTCATGTAACATTTCCAAAACCTCCCTTTGCAGTTTTGCAGGAATAACCACCCTGTTACCCCACAAAATACATCCTCTTAATACAGATAATTCAGTTTGCCTGGACTTAAAAGGTTGGGCAAGGTGAGGTAGATCTTGAAGAGGCCAACCTTTCTTAATCCAGCCCATAACAGGTGCCAACACAGCATCTTTGGCAGTTTCTTTGGCAATCTCAGCAGCATGGACTGGAAGCTTAGCAACGTTCTCCAGGAAAAGGTGTGAGTTTCAAGTTCAAAGTCCTCCTTGTGGCAAGGTAGTGGGCAACGACTCAGTGCATCAGCATGTCCAATGTCCTTGCCAGGCCTGTGAATCAGTTTGTAGGAATAGGCTGCAAGAAATTCAGTCCACCTCAGCATTCTTGGTGACAGGATATTAGGTGTAGGTTTGTCTCCTGCCACAATGCCTAGTAAAGGTTTGTGATCTGTAACAATGGTGAATGACCTGCCATACAGATATTCATGAAATTTCTTAACAGCTGCAACAACACTGCTAAACCTCCTTGTCCAATTGGCTATAATTCCTCTCTGCTTTGGACAGCGGCGAGAGTAAAATGCAATTGGGGCTTCCCGTCCATTGGGAAGCCTGTGACTCAAACCCCCCCCCACTCCAAAAGGGGATGCATCACAAGTCAGAACAACAGGTAAATTCTCAGAGAATTGTATCAACACAGCATCAGACGTGATTAGTCTCTTAATACTGTTAAATGCTGACTGTTCCTTCCGCCCCCAGATCCAAACAGCATTCTTATCAAGTAGGCGATGTAAGGGCTCAGCAATAGATGCTTTGTGAGGTAGAAACATGTGGTAAAAGTTAATAAGGCCAAGGAAGGCCTGCAAATCTGCCTTGCATCGAGGTTTAGGGGCTTCATTGATTGCTTAAACCTTGGCATCAGTAGGATGGATGCCATGCTTGTCAATCATATACCCCAGGAACTCAACTCTGTCTGTTTTGAGTGTACATTTGTCTTCCTTGACTTTTAAACCCGCTTTTCTGAATCTGGTAAGGACTTCTCTGGTAAGGACTTCTCTGAGTCTCTTCTTTTGAAGCTGAGTGTCATTTTCAGCAGAGATTAATACATCATCAAAATAAGGCACTACCCCTGGCAGTCCTTGCAACATTCTTTCCATAAGGCTCTGAAAAATGCCAGGTGCCACGCTTACTCCAAATTGTAGTCTTTTACATTTGAAGGCACCTCTATGGGTCACAATTGTTTGTGCCTCTGCAGTGGCATCATCAACTGTTAATTGTTGATATGCCTGAGCCAAATCCAGTTTAGCAAATACTGTACCCCTGCCAAGGGAATGGAGCAGATGATGCACAACTGGTACAGGATATGCGCTCTGCAGCGCATGGTTAAGTGTCCCCTTGTAGTCACCACAGATTCTCACTGACCCATCAGCCTTGACTGGTGTGACTATGGGTGTTTCCCATCTGGAGTGGTCAGTAGGCTCTAAAACCCCTTGAGCAATGAGTTTATCTAATTGTGCATCAATTTTTTCCTTTAAAGCAAATGGGACCCTCCTGGGCTTTAAACGAATTGGGGGCACCTTGGGGTCTAGGCTGAAAGCAATAGGGGTCCCCATATACTTGCCCAGTCCTTCGCTGAAGACCTCTGGAAACTCAGACTTCAAGGACCTTCCCAGTCAGAACTGCTCACGTGATGGATGCCAGTCACCTCGATGAGTGGCTTGAACCACTCAAGTCCCAGCAAACTTGATCCTTGTCCACGATGCTTTGGTTGGCCTTTAAACTGAATTTTGGAAAGAATTTTCTGTGGATGGTGTCCCATGACACCATAGATAAATAAGAGCCTGAGTCCACTTCCATTTGGCAAGGTCTTCCTTCAATAAACACCTTCACATGAACTTTTCTGCTTTTTAAGGGTGAAGAATGACCAATAGTGATTGTTTGGTGTGTTTCACTCTTGCCATTTGCTTCTAAATTTCGCCCCATTTTTTCAATGACATTGTTGGGCTTAAAGTCTCTATCAGGAATTTCTTCCTAGCTGGTGGAGTTCTGGATGATTTGCAGACTCTGGCTATGTGACCCCGTTTCTCACAACGTAGGCAAATGGAGTCAAAGAACCCCACACAGCCTCTGCAATAGAACCCTTGCCTGCTCTTCCCAGAGTCTTTTCTTTTCTTTTCCATTCTGAGTTTAAAATCCCTCTTCTGCCTCACTGCCATCAGAATCAGAGTCTATTTGTTCGCAATGAGTAGATGTGGATTTATCCCCATCAGAATGGCTTGAGGCCTGGCTTGAAGCCTTGTTAATCTTTTTCATGGCCGCTGCTGAGGACTTGGTGGCTTCCGCTGAAACAGCTTCTTCAATGGCCTCTTTAAACGTGATCTTAGGTTTCATTAATAGTTTGCTTTGTAAAACCTTATCTTAAGGCCTAAAACAAACCGATCACGCATGGCCTCTTCTAAGTTGGTAAAGTCACAAGCACCCCAATGTCCCTTAAACTTGCCACGAAGTCATTAACATTCTCGCTATCCCCTTGATCCCGACGGTAAAATTCGTGTCTCTTAATGAGGCACGATACTTGTGGGGCGTAATGGGCTCTCAAAAGTCTTTCTAAGTCGGGCCATTCCATTACCTTCAGCTCTGCTGCTCCCGCCAACGCCGCCATTTTGAAGACTGCCGGACCGCAGTGCGTGAGAAAGACCGCCCTCTTCCGTCTCTCGGGGATGCCGGCGAGATCGTTCCCTCCAGGAACATGTGGAACGATCCGCGATACGATTCCCAGTCTTCCGTCGCCGGATCGAACGGTGCTGGGGGTGTTCAGCGCAGCCATCTCGTCAGTTGCTTGTTCGTCGTCGTCTTCTCTTCAGGGAAATCCCACCTTTCGCCAGTGTTAAGTTTGCATGAAGAGTCAGACGGAGGAGTTCCAGCAAAGACTTTATTAGTGACTACAGCTCGAATGGACCCGTCCTGGCTTGGCTACGGCTGCTTCTTATAGCCTGCAGCCGTAGCTGCCAGCCAATGGGAGTGCAGGATTCTTCCCACTATTTAAACCAATACCATTTGACATTTTACAAGAACAGTTCAAATAAACCAATAACATTCAAACCTACATACATAACAAAATGGTGTAGGGTTTTCTGCCTAAGCAGGGGCTTCCAACTCTTCTATGCTACATGCAAATTAAATGTTAAATTAAATGTTAAATTAAATTAAATTAAATCATTACGCATGTCCATGTTCGAAAGATATCCAATGGACACGCCCATCAGGGATTTCTTCATTTGAAATCATCAGAAGATGGCTGTCTCCATATGGTCTTTTTGGCCAAAGGAAGGTCAAACCACGATTATGTTTAACCATCTGTGGTTTGATTTGGAAAAGGAAAAGTATGCTGGGGAAAAAACATTGACTGTGACCCTCTTAATTTGGAGGAACGTGCCCTGTCTATCAAGGTGAAGATGTCTCTACTCTTTTGATATTGAAAGACAATTTAATTATCCATACAGCAATGCAAGAATCTTTGTAAGGAAATTTGTAGGTTTTTCCAATTCTGGAGGTTTTTAAGTTTTTCACAGTCTTCAATCTTTATCAAAACTATCCGGAGAAGGTGAAGTGGCCGAACGAAAAGCTCTCCACAAAGTTTTCTAATCAAGCAGGAACCTCAATAATTTGTCTCTTCAGAGAAGGGATGAAGCAATGAATAATCGCGCAATCTTGAGGATTGTATAATTGCTTTTTCTGCAGGGATGCAGAGGGATAAGCTAGATGAACTCTGGCTACCCCCTCCTATTGCACCATCCTATGTTTCTATCATCCATGAGATATTAACGAAAGAATTCAGGCATGAAATAAAGAAGGCAGAGGACGATTTTTAAGCATAGGGCAAAGAATAGGAAGACTAACAATTAAAACATTATTTAAACATACCGACAGTAAGAAGGCCAGACAGGGTGTTGGTTGGACTGTTAAGATAAGAGAATTGTTTTAAAATGTGTGCAGGAAGGATAAGGAAATTTTAGGGAAGGTTATCCGTTCTTTGAGTGTTTTCACGCCGAAGGATATGACAGAACTACTTGTAGGAGCTTTTTCAAGTCCCAAAGAAATGCGGTTTTATTATGCCTCTCAAGATTTCATTTTGGCATCATTACCAGTTGTTCAAACCCAAATAACCAGGACCAAATAAATGTTTCATGCGGTTGGATGCGTACAAGTTTAGGCGGGGACAGGACAAACTTGTCCTGTACATTCTCCCATGCATTTTATGAATTCCTTGCGGCTTCTTAAAGGAACAGGGCAGATCTCACTAATGATCAAGGGGTCATGGGCCAGGAAGGTTTTTCAAAATTTGGAATGGAGCCTAAGCCCACACAAAGACAGACGAACACCCCCTCGTGTTTTGAAGCTTTGGGGTTGAAAAAAAAAGAGTGCCTCCTTCAAACATTGCAAGAAGCAGCTTTCAAAAACTTTGGCCGAAACCCAGGGCTCTGTTCGCAGCCTGTTTGTCAAGGGTTATCATTTTAGCCAGATGCTTGTTCTTTTTCAGACGGCATTGGGCTGTTTTAATTTTTATGACCTGGTCTCTGACCCTAATAAATTATTCACTGCTTTGTGCCTTCTCTGAAGAGACAAATTCTTGAGGTTCCTGCTTGATCTGAAAGAAATTCGCGGAGAGTTTTCGTTTAGCCAGTTCAGCTTTGATAAAGATTGAAGACAGTGAAAGGAGAGGCAGGGGTAATAATAAACCAGATTTTTTTTGCAGGCTGCATATTTGGAGTTGAAGAACGAAGATCAAATTAGATTTGGTCCAAGGTGCTGTTGTAGTGGAGATTTCTAAATTATATCAGTAATGAAATCTCCATATCTAGAGGCAGCATATATGGGTAGGTCCTCAACTTACGACTGGTTGCTTAGTGACCATTTGAACATACGCCAAAATATGCCTATGGCCCAGTTCCAAAGGCCACCACCTTGGTCTCGTGATTGTATTTGGGGCACTCAGAAATTGGCCTGGATGTCCACGATTTATATTTTTTGCTAAAAACCTGGCACTTACTTCCGGTTTCCCACAAAACACCACATTGTGAATGATGGGGTTAGCTTAATGGCCATGGATTCATTTAACAATCACTGTGTTCACTTAACATCCTGCTGGAAAAAGTGCCATAAATAACAGGTCCAGTCATGTGGTGACACCCTTATGATCGCCGTGACTTATAAGTATAATATGCAGGCTCCGTTATGGTTATAAGCCCGCCTGTATTTATAATTTGGGGTGACCATATTAATCAATTATGTGCCATCCAGTTGTTTTCAACTCCTGGCAGTCCCAAAACAGATGTTTTTCCCCCATGATGATCTACTCCTATCTTGCTCTTTTTAGTCTCTCAGTAGATACTTACCGATTTTTGTTCGCTTAACAACCAAAGCAAAAGAAAAAAGTCATAACACTAAGTCTGTCACTCAGTTCACAAACGTCATGACTTATGATCATAATAGACAGGATCCATGATCCTCATAAATCAAAGATCTGTATAGAAACATACCTTGCTCTTAAGATGTCCACAAATATTCAGGGAAGCTAAGTGCAAAACTCTGCCTGGGTCTGTTATACTTTGGTTGTTCTGCTTGGAGTAGGAGTGATTTGGAAGGGACCTTGGAGGTCATCTAGTCCAACCCCCTGTTCAAGCAGGAAACCCTATACCCTACTGGATATGTGGCTGTCCAAACTCTTCTTGTAAACCTCCAGTGGTAGAGCACCAAACACCATGAACTCAAACTGACATTTACTTTCTAATTCCTGCACCGAGCGTAAATTGTTTTCTATGTTTGCAGTTCCCTGGTAATCTTTTTTTTAAATCACAAGGTATATAAAAACAGCTGCTACTACATAGGGTGTCCGTTTAAACAGATGCCAATGGGAACATCCTCTTCCAGTGTGTATAGCAAACAGGAACTTGGTATTGTGTTTAGCGATAGGAGGAGGATTGTTCTCATACGGTGAATTGGCCTTGGCCCTAACCTTGACAATGCATATAACAGAGCAATTATAATATAGGCTGGTTCATGTGGTTAATTCAGAAAACAGACCAAGAAAGAGGGACGGGATTTGGTGGCATGAAAACTTTTGCAAAGGTTTGTTGTCTGGATGATGCAACCCAACAGAAGCTCAAAAGTGTGCAAGAATGATTTTAAAGATCAGTCACGCCAATGGTGCTGAGGATTGCGGAGTTTTCAACTCATTCTTTGAAATTTAACCGAGCAACAGAGTTGGAAGGGACCTCAGAGGTCTTCTAGAGCAACCCCCATCCTGGACAAATCCAATCTTTTCTTGAAAAGCTCCAGTGTTTTTGAAATTTGATTCAACAGTTGATTGAGTCAATTGGACTCACGTTGAAATGGATTTGTGAAAAGCAGCTGTGCACTGCAGGTGCAAACTAGCAGCAAGAGTTTTTGGATTGTTCAAGCTGTTAGCCAGTAGAACAGGCTGCCACAGGACATGAAAGGGGATTAGTGGCTGGAGGACTTCACAACGAGACTGGAAAGTCCTCAGTTCAAAAGGCTGTAATACAAGTTTAGTCCAACACGCTTAATTTAAAGGTAGTTCACTTGACATGGTTAACATGACCCCAGGACTCTGCAACCGTCATTAATTGAGTCAGATGCCCACGGTTTGAATTCTGATCATTTGATCATGGGGTTATAATGCAATGGTTATGAGTCAGAAAAACGGTCATAAGTAACTTTTTCAGTGCTGCTGTAATCTAGAACGATCACTAAGTGAACTGTTGTAAGTCATGGAATCCCTGTACCACTTTATAATGCCTTGATAAGGCCACACCTGGAATGCTGCATCCAATTTTGGTTGCCACGATATAAAAAGATGCTGAGACTCTAGAAAGAGGGCAGAGAAGAGCAATCAGGATGATGAGGGGACTGGAGGCTGAAACATATGAAGAACGGTTGCAGGAACTGGGTATGTCTAGTTTAATGAAAAGAAGGACCAGAGGAGATGATAGTAGTCTTCCAATATCTCAGGGGCTGCCCCAAAGAAGAGGGAGTCAAGCTATTCTCCAAAGCACCTGAAGGGCAGGACAAGAAATAATGGATGGAAACTAATCAAGGAAAGAAACAAGGAGAAATTTCCTGACAGCGAGGACAATTAATCAGTGGAATGACTGATTAAGTTGTGGGTGCTCCAACACTGGAGTTTTTTAAGAAGAGATTGGACAATCATTTGTCTGAAATGGTATAGGCTTTCCTGCCTGAGCAGGGGGTTGGACTAGAAGACCTCCAAGGTCCCTTCCAACTCTGTTATCCTGTAAACTTTGTGGGCATTTGGGACAAGGGTTTTGCCAGACCAGTAACTCAAATAGCATTTTTTTCAAACAGGGTTTTCGTAAACAGGCAAAAGCTCTCCATTGTGATTTATAAATTAACTCTAGAAATAGCCTGAAAATGCTTTATCTGGACAACCTGTCTCCCTAAAACTAGGGTGGATGGATTTTACTTTCAGAAAATCTCAGCCTTCAGAACATTGGGGGAGCCCAAGGTGTCAAAACAGGCAGGATGGCAGCCATGACTACAGAGAGATTAAGCCTCTCTCCTTTCCCCCTGAGCGTCAATTATGCAGGTGTATCAACCATCTTGACTCTTTTGACCTCCCTCCCCTCTGCAGCCACCCCTAATCGGGTTTGGGATTTGTTTTGTGTGATCTGGTTTCCTGAACAACCCTCCCTTCTGGAGGGAAAAAGAAGAGAAAAGTGTTACGTATGCAGGTTTGAATGTCATTGGTTTAGTTTGAACTGTTCTTGTAAAATGTCAGAAATGATTGGTTTAAAAAGTGCGGGAAAACCCTGCACTATGATTGGCTGGCAACTGCGGCTGCTGGCTATAAGTAGCAGCTGCAGCCCAGCCAAATCGGGTCTGTTATGAGCTGTAGTCACTCCTAACCCATCTAATAACTTATCCCCAGCAGAGTTGTTGATGGGTAGGAAACTTAGGTCTTCCCTTGACCACCTTTATCCCACTTACGCACCCAACGCTCGACTAGATTCCACTTCCAAAGTTCGCACATTCAGTGTGGGTGATTCTGTTTATGCTAAGAACCTCATAGGTGAACCTTCCTGGATTCCTGCTGAGATAACTCAAATCACAGGCCCTCGTTCTTACAGGGTACAAACAGAGGATGGAGTCCTCTGGAGCAGGCACATTGATCAGCTTAGATCCAGGTTACCTCAGGAACATTGCAATTGTTCCTCTCTAGTTCCCATACCTAATGCTTTTTCTAGGGTGGAGGGGGAGGAGCATGAGGATAATCAGCGAGCAAGAATCAACCCCATGTGTAACGAGCCATTACGACAGGAACCATCCCAAAATCTGTCACAATGCCAAAATCCATCCTTACAAGTGGAAGAGTGCACATCACTACCTGACTTGGGTGCTGACATTGGGCTGGAGATGGGTTGGGAGGAGAGACCAAATTCTAACTATCAAACAGGGTCTTCTTTCACAGGAAGTCCAACTAGGGAAATGTCAACAGACACATTTCCCCTCTCACTGGGTGAGAACGTTAAAACTTCTGAACCACGAAGGTCTCAATGTACACATAAGAGCCCCACCTATTTAAAAGAATACATTAGATAGGTTGGGGTTTGAGTATGGACTGAACCTAGTGGGGAGGGGTGTTATGTATGCAGGTTTGAATATCATTGGTTTAGTTTGAACTGTTCTTGTAAAATGTCAGAAATGATTGGTTTAAAAAGTGCGGGAAAACCCTGCACTCTGATTGGCTGGCAACTGTGGCTGCTGGCTATAAGTAGCAGCCGCAGCCCAGCCAAATCGGGTCTGTTATGAGCTGTAGTCACTAATAAACTCTTCACTGAAGCACTCCGCCTCTGACTCTTCATGCAAACTTAACAAAAAGAAAAGCTCCATTTTTTTTTCATATTAAGCCTTCTTTTTTATTTACACCGTGACACATAATATTCTCTACATTCCTTTTTAAGTCTACAATAATGGGGGAAAGGAAGATCCAGGTAGCACCACTTACATTATACACAACAGTCTTGCAATCTTTTTTAACACGGTTGTTGCAGCTGGAGGAAAAAAAAAGAATTTTAATCTTACTGGGATAAGAAGCTCAAGACGAAACATGACTGAAAAAAAAATGCAGAGGCAGCTCTATTGCGGTTCTGAAACTTAAGGCACAGAAAGGAGCATGTAATTTAGTTTGCATTTATTTTACCCTATCTTGTCCCTTCTCAAAATCAAGGGAAGCCCTTAATGACTTTTCTTGTCCTGAAAGGTGCCTCTCATACCCAAATGAACCTAGGAAGGGAATGAGGAAAGAATTTATTGCATTGCACTGTCATCCCAGTTACCAATTTCTCTCTTTGATCATTTTATTCCTACAGATAGCCAGCGGGAGGATGATAACTCTGCTTCTGTAATAAAAGCGGAATCGCTTTTATGCCAAATTAGGTCTCCAATCGCAGCCCCAAAATTCCCAGCATTTATTTGGAACATTTATTCAGTTGATTTATCTGTGAAATATGTCAACATCTGCATGGTGAGGAAGAAAAATCGGCAGTTAGTGCCATAATAATTCCGTTATCAACTTCATCACTACTAGTACAGTTGGGGCATAGATTATCCTGAATGTTTCTCAACCTTGGGAACTTTTAAGATGTGCGGACTTCAACTCCCAATTTCCTAGCCAGCATGACTAGATAGACTTCCTAGAATTCCACAGTTAGCAAGAGTGGACTTCAGACCCCAGAATTCCCTAGCCAGGCGTGAGTCGGCTTCAATATTTGAACTGGTGAATTCTGGGAGTTGAAGTCCACCATCTTAAAGTTCTCATGTTTGAGAAGCACTGCCTAAATCAGGGGTCTCCAACCTTGGCAAGTTTAAGCCCCAGCAAGGCTGGCTGGGGAATTCTGGGAGTTGAAGTCCTCCAGGCTTAAAGTTGCCAAGGTTGGAGACCCTGCCTAAATAGTAAAAATTCATACGGAGAGCAACTCCAGTATGAGTTATTCAAATAGTTTCTCCATGAAGATAAAATAATAAATAGACTACAGACCTTTTATTTCAACAATACAGAACCAGAGGTCCAGGACCATCTTGGCAAACTACATTTCGAGCCTAAAAAGGCAACCTTTGGTTACAGAAGTTTAAAAGAAGAAATGGCCCTGCCAGTTTAGTTCTCTAGTAGCCGAGAGTTCCAAGGACCGAATTAAAATAGGTGACAATTCAATTATTTAAAAGAAAAGAAAAGAAAAGAAAAAAGAATCGGCAGTGATGTTTTTGGTTCCAAACCATTTTAGGCTACCCAAACGAAACGTCCGTGGGAACAAGAGCTTAATTGTGCTCTTATTTGTTTAATTTTGGCTTCCTAGCTTTAAAATGGACCACAGATTGTTGTCATCACTTTTTTTAAACAAGAAAGGGGTTGCCATCGGTATTGTTCAACTAATATAATCACAGGATGTGGCAGGGATTCAGCAACGGAATTTGATGGGATGTGGACAGATTTACTCTTTTTCCCCTTGGTTCGGGTTGACCTTCTCATTTCCATAACATTGGAGGCTCAAAGGAGAAGTCCAGCCACCTTTTCTCAGATGTTGCAAGGAGGGATTACGGCTGGGGTGGTCCACGACAAAGGTCCTTCAGAGGGTTTGCATCCGATCGGGGGCCAGGCGACGAGAAATGCCCCGGGGTTCCCTCTGGGGGTGGAGCCTGGTTTTGCTGGAAGACGTCGGTCACAAAATAGGCTCTGTGCCATTCCAAATGACCCTGGCTCCTTTCCACCTGAAAGGCCCAAAGAGGCAGAGATTCATTTTGGAGGTTCCCCAAAAGTTGTTCACCTCAACAATTCCCTGTAAAGCAGAGGTGGGTATTCAGCGGTTCTGACCAGTTCTGGAGAACCGGCAGCAGAAATTTTGAGTAGCTCGGAGAACTGACAAATATCACCTCTGATTGGCCCTGCCCCCATCTATTCTCCACCTCCTGAGTCCCAGCTGATTGGGTGGGTCTTCTTTTGTTGCCCTGCACAAGAGAACGGAGCTGGAAAGCAGGTTAGTGGGGTGGGGAGGGAATGGGGATTTTGCAGGATCCTTCCCCTGCCACGCCCACCAAGCCACGCCCACCAAGCCATGCCCACAGAACCGGTAGTAAAATTTTTTGAATCCCACCACTGCTGAAAAGCTAGACTCAAGAAAGGCTTAAAATGGGCAGGAGTTTGTAAGAGGTTTTAGTCGAGAAGTAGAAGGGAGATATAGATGGTCCTCGACTTATGAACGCAGTGGACCCCAAAATCTCTGTTACTAAGCAAGGCAGTTGTTAAGTGAGCTTTGTCCTGTTTTATGACCTTTTTAGCCACCATGGTTAAGTGAATCACTGCAGTTGTTAAGTTGGAAGCACCGTTGTTAAGGGAATCTGGGTTTTGCCTGTCAGAAGGTCGCAAAGGGGGATCACATTACCCTGGGGGACACTGCAAACGTCATAAATACGAGTCAGTTGCCAGGCGCCTGAATTTTGATCACGTGACCATGGGGGATGCCGCAAAAGTCGTTAAGTGTGGGAAACGGTCATAAATCGTTTGTTTTTTCTCAGTGCCATTGTAACTTTGAACGGTCACTAAATGAGCTGTTGTAAGTCAGGGTCCACCAGTACAGGTATTCCTCAATTTATAACCATTTGTTTAGTGATCGTATAGATGGGCCGGTCTCTGTTTCCCGACCAGCACAACTTAGGAACGGGTTCCATTACAGTCATAAAAAGAGGATTATCTGCAATTAAAAAAAAAACCCCAAACCCACGCTGAGTGTTTCTTCTGAGCAAGGACAGATCATCCTGAGGTTTGTTCTTTGGACGAAACGCATGTGAGATAAATCTATGAAAAAATCAAAGCCAAAAGAATTTGTGTGTGTGTGTGTGTGTGTGTGTGTATTTGCACACTGTGTTCCTGGCTGGCCAGTCCTCTCTTCCATGGATTGGAAGTGAAAGAAAAACCCACCCTTGCAAGGATCCACGATGGCGTTGCACATCTCAGACAGTCTGTTTTACGATTTAGTAAGGCAACCTGGCCTCTGGAGGGAACAACTAAACTGTCATTCAACAGCCCAGCTCCTGTGTCTCAACGGGGAGGACAATAGGGCCTAGCCAGCATCTCCTAATTGGCGCCCTTTGCCTAAAGGATGGAGGCTCCAAGAAGCCAGGACTGGCTGTTCTCTTAACAAGGCCCACCATTCATGCTTATTTATGGCCCCGGCTTCAAGCGGAGCCAAATTGACTAACGCTATTGAAATCTTTCTTGGGAAGCAGAGAAAGAGACAGAAAGTGGGGCAGGAGAACCCAGCTTTTTGGAACAATATTGCTGGCCACCTTAACTGAACCCCAGAAAGATTCTCTGAAGGTTCAGTGGCGTCGAATTCAGCCGCAGTGATCTTCCCTCCCAGCCTGTTGTAACTTCTACTGTTTTAAAAAGTCATGGAAAGCTGCAAAAAGTTCAGGTCTCTGTCTGGACTCTCATGTCTGCTGTAGGAGACATTGTACACGATGATGATCGTGTTTGTATTGGACGGTGATTTATTCCTCCTAGAAAAAAGAGGACTTTATTCTCCGGGCAAATAAAAGGAATGCAGAAATAATTCAGTTCCCTGGCACAGATGAGGATTTTTTTTTTTAAACTAAAGCCAAACATATCAGCATGCCATTCTTGGTTTTTATAAAAAATAATAATAACTTTATTAGAATTTTAAAGCGAAAGGTGAAAACTAATAAGAACAAATATTGAGAATGAAAAAAAGAAAAAGGAAAGAAGAAAAGTACAAAGGTTCAGAAATCAAAGAGAAAGGGAATATTTAAAAAATGACTTCTGATTTTCTTTTGGAGAAACCACTGGAAGCTTTAAAAAAGAGACTGGATATATTCTATTCTATTCTATTCTATTCTATTCTATTCTATTCTATTCCATTCCATTCCATTCCATTCCATTCCATATTCTATTCCATTTCCTATTCTATTCTATTCCATATGCTATTCTATTCTATATTCTATTCTATTCTATATTCTATTCTATTCTATTCTATTTATTTATTTATTTATTTAATTGGATTTATATGCCGCCCCATCTCCGGGGGACTCAGGGCTTACACAAAATATATAAACAATAAATACAACGTTTATCAAATTATCTAATCCAATTATAATAAAATCTAATTAAAATACCCTTAAATTAAAATTCCCAACCCTCCTCAGTCCAGGCTGGCCTGTGCAAACAGCCAAGTCTTGAGATCACGGCAGAAGGAGAACAGGCCCGGGGCCAAGCAGCTCTAGAGGTAGCTGATTCCAAGGGTGAAGCCCCAACAGAAGACCCTCCCAGGGGGACCGCCAACCGACATTGTCTGGCTGATGGCACCCCCAGGAGGGCCTGCCTGTGGGGCGTGCCGGCGGGACCTCGATGCTGGTAGGGGCTCCTGAAAGTACCCAGGACCCAAGCCATGCAGGGCTTTATAGGTTAATACCAGCACCTTGAATCTATTCCAAATTCTATTCTATTCTATTCCATTCCATTCTATTCTATTCCATATTCTATTCTATTCCATATTCTATTCCATTTTCTATTGCATTCCATTCTATTCCATATTCTATTCTATTCCATTTCCTATTCTATTCTATTCCATATTCTATTCCATTTTCTATTCTATTCTATTCCATTCCATATTCTATTCTATTCTATTCTATTCCATGTTCTATTGCATATTCTATTCCATTTTTTATTTTATTCTTTTCTATTCCATTCCATTCTATTCCATATTCTATTCTATTCTATATTCTATTCTATTCTATTCCATATTCTATTTTATTCTATTCCATATTCTATTCCATTTTCTATTCCATTTTCTATTCCATTCCATTCCATTCCATTCCGGGCACCGTTCTTCGGTGGTTCTCCTCCTACCTCTCGGTGCTTGTCAGTTGCTGACAGGGGTCAGGTTAGTCCCCTAGGGTGCTCTCTTGTGGGGTCCCTCGGGTGGGTCCCTTTCCCTTTTATTTTTATCTACATGAAGCGCTGGGTGAGATCATCCGTGGTTTGGGGTGAAATTCCATCAGTGCGCTGATGATACTCAGCTGCATACCCCAGGCCAGATCAGTGATGCCCTCTCCTGATGACCCGGTGTTTGGATGCGATGCGAACTGGATGGCGGAACATGCCGACTCAACCCGGCAAGACTGAGTGGCTGTGCATACCGGCGTCCGACCCAGTCAAGATTGTCCATCTTTGGCCATAGGGGAAGTGTGCCCCCTGTGGATAGGCGCGGAATCTGGGGGTCCTCCTGGATGCGGCTCGGTTGGAGGAGCAGGTGGGGGCCGTTGCCAGGGGCCTTTGCCCAGCTCCGTCTTGTTGCGTCAACTTAGCCCTGGATGTCGGGGCGCCCTGCATACGATCACTCATGCCCTTGTTACCTCTAGGCTTGACTACTGCAGCTCTCTATTTGGGACTGCCCTTACCATCCGGAGATTGCAGCTGGTGCAAAATCTTGCGGCCTGTGGTGATAGGAGTTACCGGTTCTCCCATGTGACCCCTCCTGCTGCGGCCTACATTGGTTGCGGTTCGCTCGGGTGAGATTCAAGGTTTTAGTGTTAACATATAAAGTCCTTCACGACATGGGTCCTCAATATTTAAGGGAGCGTCTTCTTCCGATGTCAAACACCGATCGCCCTGTTGAGCTCATAGGCAGGGACTCCTCGGGGTTCCGTCCAGGCCAATGCCGGCTGGTTCCCCGGCGAGCCTTTTCTGTAGCTGCCCTGACCTCTGGAATCAACTGCCTTTGGAGCTCTGCCTGGCCCCTGACCTCCGCACCTTCCACCGCGAGTTGAAGACCTGGTTATTTGACCAACCGGGCTGTGACCCTTTGGGAGGGTTATTTTTAAATTTTAATTCATTTTATAAATATTTGGGCTTATAATTTTGATCTAATTGTTTTTTAATGTATTTATTGTTCTTTGCTTTTAGTTGTAAGCCACCCGAGTCTTGGAGATGGGAAGTGACATATAAGTTCAAATAATAAATAAATAAATAAATATTCTATTCTATTCCATTTCCCATTCTATTCTATATTCTATTCTATTCCATATTCTATTCCATTTTCTATTCTATTCCATTCCATTCTATTCCATATTCTATTCTATTCCATTTCCTATTCTATTCCATTCCATTCCATATTCTATTCTATTCCATTTCCCATTCTATTCTATATTCTATTCTATTCCATATTCTATTCCATTTTCTATTCTATTCTATTCCATTCCATTCTATTCCATATTCTATTTTATTCCATTTCCTATTCTATTCTACTCCATTCCATATTCTATTCTATTCTATATCTTATTCTATTCCATATTCTATTCCATTTTCTATTCTATTCTATTCTATTCTATTCTATTCTATTCTATTCTACTCTACTCTACTCTACTCTACTCTACTCTACTCTACTCTACTCTACTCCATTCCATTCCATTCCATTCCAACATTAGAATATTGTTCCAAATTGTCAGAAATGGTTTAGGGTCTCCTGCTTGGGCGGGTGATTGGACTAGATGACCTACAAGGTCCCTTCCAACTCTGATCTGATTTTTTACAGCAGCCAAAAGAATAAGTGCAAATTTATACAACTCTGCGGTTAGGACATTATTTATCTCTTTTCTACAGTCTATTTTTTTTTCTAATCATGAAAGCCATATATAATTTTACTTTTTTCTATTTCGTGCAAAAAGTCAACAAGTCAGCATGCAGTTCAAGTCCTCCCAGAATTCCTCAGCCAGAATATGTGGACATCAATCCCAGCATTCCCAAGGAATCGTGTATAGATCAATTCCCAGATTTCCCAAGCCAGAATGTGTGAACATCAAACCAAAATCGATCCCTTTAATTCCCAAAATTCCCTAGGTGGGCAGCACCCAGAATTCTGCCGCACTCTCAAAATTCCTAGCCTATTCAGATTTCAAGTCCCAGAGTTCCCCCAAACTTATCTGAAGAGAGAAAAATACACAAAGTGTAATTTATCTGGTTTCATCAAACCCTGCTAGGAAGCATCAGCCATCAAATTATATATTTTTTTAATTTCTCCCTTTAGGCCTGTCAGCCTTGATGGGAATTTTTATGGAACATTTATTGTCCCTGGAAACAAATCTTTTGCATCACACAGATTTGAATTCAAGCAAGATAAATGCTAACAGAGGCAGGTCTTCATTTGTGGGGCAGCGGAATCCAAGTTTGAGAAAAATAAACAAAAATAAAAAACCGTAAGTAGCCTTTTCTGGATAGGGTAGAGTTAACCTGAGTTATTTCCTCCCTTGGAGAAAGAAAAGAAGGAAGGATTAAGAGGGCAAGACGAGTCTTCCTTTGGGCAATGAAATGTATTTGTCTGATCAAAAAAGATCAAGGAAACCCACATTCCATTCTCTCTTCGATCTTAATTCAACTTCTTAAGCATATCAACTTCTTAAGCATATTTATTTGAATTAACAAGGACCTTAAGCCAAGGAATCTGAAGGTGCTAATGACCTTGCAATGGTGTGTGATTGGAGCCCAGGGGTGAAATATTTCCAAAAGGTTATCATTCACAAGGAGATCAAAAGTTAAAGTTTCCCCAGGCTGGGTGTGCAGACATTCTAAGAAGTGTTGCGGAAGTAAAAAAAAAAAAAAAAACAGCCCTGTTTTTGTGTTTATTTTTATTTTTTTTTTAAATCCATTTTGCAATCTGCAAGCTCCGGAGACCATTATGAAATTTATTATATTTTTCTCCCCATTAAATCAGCTGCGACCACTAAACGCCCCAGCAATTCCACCACCCCCCCTTCTTCCCCTTGTAGGATTCTAAATAATAACAATAATAAAATCCTCAGGAAATAATTGGCAATGGAGGTGATTGGAGCCATGCAACTTCCCAGTTGCCATAGAAGCCAATTTTTAAAAAATATATTTTAGCTAAAGGGGATCTGCTGTGTATGTATATCTTTAATGTATGTGGGGAATTAGAATGAAGGAAAAAGTTTAATTTATCTGCACCCACATTTGCAAGGAAAAGGGAGGGGCGTGGCCTGGAAAGCCAAGAAGAGATTGTGATTGTGCGATCTGCATCAATGCTGCGCGCTGGTACAAAGGGACACAGATGCAACAGTATAGTAATTGTATAGTAGTGGGGTACAGAACAGAGAAGAGCAGAACAGAACAGGATATTCTGCATAAGGGCATGGAAACCACATTGCATACATACACACGCACACACACACATGTAAATTGTAAATTTACACGTGTGGGTAAATGTAAATTTATATGTGTGTATATGTGTATATATGTATATGTATGTACGCACACCCTAAGATAATTAGGGGACTGGAGGCTAAAACATACAATGATAGGTCTACTCTAACTAAGAGGAGTGACACGATAGCAGTTTTCCAATATTTGAAGGGCTGTCACAAAAAAGAAGAGGTCAGTTTATTCTCCAAAGCCCCTGAAGGCAGGCCAAGAAGCAACAGATGGAAACTCATCAAGGAGAGAAGCAACCTAGAACTAAGGAGAAATTTCCTGAGAGGGAGAACAATCGACCAATGGAACTGCTTGCCACCAGAAGTTGTGGATGCTCCAACACTGGAGGTTTTTAAGAAGAGATTGGACAGGGATTTGATTGCAATGGTATAGGGCAGTGATGGCTAAGCTTTTCCATGAAAGTGCGCGTGCACACACACGCGCGTCCATGCTTGCGTGCTTTCACCCATGATGCAATGCACGTGGATGCCCCCTCCCCCTGCGCATGTGATCCTATGCATGCGCCCTGCCCCCTGCATATATGCACGCATCTCCCGTGCGCGCGTCTCCCCCCACACATGCACGGCAGATCCCTGACAATCAGATGGTTGGCAGGGGCGCGTGCGCGCATGTGCAGTGGGGCTCTTCCAGGCGACCTCTTGCGGGCCGGCAGAAATGGCTCTGCGTACCACTTCCGGCACACGTGCCATAGGTTTACCAGCATGGGTATACGGTTTCCTGTCTGAGCAGGGGGCTGGACTAGAAGACCTCTAAGGTCCCTTCCAACTCTGTTATTCTGTTAGGATAAACCTGGGGGGAGTAGCACTTACTTCGTCCGAATGCAGTGCTCCAAAGGGGAAGTGAGGTCGTCCTCTGGGCTTTCCACATAAAGCTGCGAGGTGTCTGGGGAGACAAAGGAGGTCAGCATTCATTGTCATCAATTAACGATCCCATCTTGATCCATCTGCCCACAACGACATGGCAAGTGACGGCGGAATTCACCCGCCCCTCATTCAAAGGAAACAGGGACGACGACTGGAATACCACCAGCGGTTATGAATCTAGTAGACAGATTTACAGGTAGTCCTCGGCTTACAGCAGTTCAGTTACTGACCGTACAAAGTTACAACAGCACTGAAAAAATGATCATTTTTCACACTCATGACCACTGCAGCATCCTGTGGACCACTGGTGGTATTCTATCGGTTCGGCCCGGTTCGACTGAACTGGTAGCTCCGAGGATCATCTGTGAGCAAACTGGTTCTCTCCGACAATCAGCTGTTGGGCCCGCCTGCCTGCCTCGCTTCCATACTGATCTTTATTTACTGGATTTCAAGCTCAGCTGCTTCGCGTGGCACAGTGGATTGCCACGTGTCAGCTGTTGAAGACACAGGGAGAGGGCAGGATTGCAGGGGAAGGTGAGTAGCAGATCGTCTGTGTGCACACAAAAAGCGTGTGCTCACCGAGACGGTTGTTACACTGGTTGGATAATACCCCTGAGCCACGCCCACCATGCCATGCCCACAGAACCAGTAGTAAAAAATTTTTTTAATCCCACCACTGCCATGGACATACAATTAAAATTCAGACACCTGGCAACTGACTCATATTTACGGCGGTTGCAAATGTCCCAGAGGTTAGGGTAATAATCCTCTTTTGTGACCTTCTGACAAGCAAAGCCGATGGGAAAGCCGGATGCGCTTCACCGTCATTTGACTACTTTAACCACTGCAGTGATTCAGTTAACACGTGTGGCAAGGGAAGGCTTAAAACAGGGGCGAGACTTGCTTAACAAATGCCTCACTGACCAATGTTGGGCTGAATCGCAGACGGGGTGGTGGGGGGTGCTGGCATGATCCTCAGGTTTTGCACAACTCGGGTTTGGCCAAGCGGGCATCTTTCAAAGACCAGGAGAAGCTGGGAGAAGCTGGATGCAATTTCTGGCCAGAAGTTTGCCCCAAAGCTAGAAAGAACGAAAGCGAATTGCAGCGAGCGAACAAGCAAATCCCACCCTATTTCTTTCAAAACAAGTCATGCCCCCCACACCCTCCCCCCTCTACCAGGAGGTTTGAGGGTGTGTGTGTGGGGGGAAACAGACGGCACAGTTAGATCTGTGGGCGTCCTATGAAAACAAAATTTTCAGGCTGCCAAAGATGTAGAGAGGTTAAAAAGGGGGGGGGCACAAGGAAGGCGGAAATGTCAGGTTCCACAGCTCTGCAATTACACCGCGGAGGTGAGAAATAAACAGGAGGGCATGGAAGAAAACAAGGGCACCTGACAGCAGAACAACAGAGGAAAATGGGCCAGGAGAAGCCGTTTTTGATAAACGTCTTTCAAACAGGGCCGCCCGTTTGGAATTGCGAACTAATGGACAGCGGAGGTTAAAAAGAAAAAGGAAAAAACTGCCTGAAATTTATTGCCATGGATGTTTAAAAAAAAAAATTAATAGCTTGCCATTTTCCTGTATTTCCGTAAAGTCCTCGAGTTAATGACTGTGACTTACGGATTGGGAGCAGAACTTCTACTGCTCAGCAAAGCAATTGTGGAGCGAGTCCCATCCAAATTTATTCGTTTTATTTATTTATTAAAATTTTTATGGTGCCCCCCCCGCCCTTCTCCACTGTAAGGAGACCCTCCATTTTTATGACCTCTTTTTTTTGGTGGGCGGGCACGGTGGTTAAGCAAACCACTGCAGTTGCTAAGTGAGTTAATTGCCTGGTCGTTACATGAAATCCAGCTTTCCCCCCCGGTTGACTTTGCTGAGTTCCCGCGGTTGCGTGATTGCCACCTGGGTTCTTGGCAACAAGTTCGCATTTGCGATGGGATTACAGAATTGTGTGGTCAGGTGAGTTTGAGATCCTAACACAGCTGGCCCTCTTACAAGTCGGTGAGGAAGTCAGGAGGAAATTCACCCATTGCGATCAGGCAGTGTCTTGCTTAATGACTCTGGTGACTTGCTTAACAACAGTGGCTAAAAAGAAGCTGGTAAAACTGTGCAAAGCCTCACTTAACAACCACATCACTTTAACTGTATATTTTTGGTCCCAACTGAACAGGTGATCCTCTACTTATGACCACAAACTGAGCCAAAAATTTATTTTGATTAAGAGGGGCATTTGTTAAGTGAGCTTTGTCCCATTTCACGACCTCTGCTGCCTCGGTTGTTAAAGTGAACCATTGCAGTTGATTAAGTTGGTAACTTGGTCGTTAAGTGAATCTGGCTTCTTTCACGCACTTTGCTTGTCAGAAGGTCGCAAAAGGGGATCACATGACCACCACCCTCCGGGACACTACATCCGTCATAGGTATGAAAGGGTTGCCAAGCATCCGAATTTTGATCACATAATAACAGGAATGCTGCCACAGTTGTAGGTGTGCAAAAACAGTCACACCTTTCCAGTGTCATTGTAATTTCAAATAGTCACTAAATGAATAGTTGTAAATTGAGGATTAGCTGTATTAACAACTTGCACCTGTTGACACTCATATTTGACTATTATACATACACAGGAGAGAGACACAGAGAGAGACAGAGAAGAGATGATAGATAGATAGACAGACAGACAGACAGACAGACAGACAGATTTTATATATATACATACATACATACATACATACATACATACATACATACATATGTTTTCTTAAGTTTTCGCGAGTATTTATATGTATGGTATTCAGCTTTGTTTGAGTATTTTCCCACGTCCTTGTAGTTGTGCTTTTAAAGTTGTAGCGATTCTGCGCGTGGCTACAACTTTAAAAACAATATAACAGGAAAACTAAAACTGGCTCTCCATACTATATCCATCGCGTGCGTGCGTGTACATATATGTATGTATATATATTTATACACACACACACACACACACACACATACATAGAGAGAGAGGGGAGGGAGGGAGAGAGAGAGACAGAAAGAAAAAGAAAGAGGATAGATACAGAGAGAGATGAGAGAGACAGAGACAGAAAGAAACAGAAGAGATGATAGATTGTCTGTGTGTGTGTGTGTGTGTGTGTGTGTGTGTATGGTATTTAGCTTTGTTCGGGTATTTTCCCATATTGTCGCTATAACTTTAAAAGCACAACTATAAAGACATGGGAAAATACCCGATATATATGTATGTATGTATGTATGTATGTATGTATGTATGTATGTCTTGGTGTATTCGGGTATCATCAAACTCAGAAGGTCATCCCACAGCCCACTACCCAGGTAGCTAAAACACAAAAGGCTGAAGGACACACAGCCACTACCTCAGCCACACAGGCTCTTGCAAAAAAGCCAACCAATCAGCAAACACCAATTCCATCAACCAATCAAGAAGCGACAACACAGCCAAAAACACAGCCAACCAACCCGCTTACAGCAGAGCCAGCACACCACCTCCCTCCAGTATTTATAGAGAGGCAGCTCAGATCACGCTTTGCTGGCAGAAGCACAAAGCCGAAGACACCAGCCTGAAGATGGAGAGTGGGATCTCGTCAGCGTCGCCAAGGTATTCTCAATCTTACATGGGACAAGACCGAATACACCAAGACCTACATACCTTTACCCATGAAAATCTACAAATATATATATGTATGTATGTATGTATGTATGTATGTATGTCTTGGTGTATTCGGGTCTTGTCCCGTGTAAGATTATCTTGTGACGTTTCAGCGAGTCCCACTCGCCATCTTCAGGCTGGTGCTTTTGGCTTCATGCTTGTTCTGGAATTTGGTTTGGCTCTGAGTTTGAGGTCTGGCTATGTGTTCATGGCGTGTGTCAGTTTGCTTAGTTTGGGGGTCGAAGGGTGTAGCAGCTGGTGATGCAGCTGTGGTTCGGTTTCTGGACGGTGGTTGTCTTTTGTCTATGGGATGGGTTTGGGTTTGAGTCTGGTGAGGGAGATTGGTAGTGGCGTCATGTGTTGTTTTGGGTCCGGTGTTGGTTTTCGTGGCTGGGACTCATTTGTTGATTAGGGCTAGTTTCCAGATGCCTGGTAGGCGGGAAGTATCATCCCGTTTATTCATGTTATGGGGGTGTTTCTCTATTTGATGGCTTCCTAATTATTCTCTTGTTGAAGTGTTCAGTATTGGAGATAAGTTTGGATCCCTCAAAATCAATTTCATGTCCTGTGGCTTTAAGGTGCTGGAAAAGGGAGGAAGTTTTTCTTCTTTTCTGACTGCGTTCTTGTGTTCTCGATCGTGTATTTATTCTCCTGTTGGTTTTGTCCAATGTATGTGGCTGGGCAATTTTGCATGGTATTTCATAAACTCCTTGGTTTTGTAGCTGGATCTTGTCCTTGAGGTTTCTTAAGATGTGGCTATTTTTTGGTCAGTGCCGAAGGCTGTCCTGATATTGTGTTTGTGGAGAATTTTGCTGATTTTATCTGTGGTGCCTTTGATGTAGGGGAGGAGGGCGATACCGTTATCCTGTTCTGTGTCTCGGTTTTTTTGGGTATCTCCCTTAGGATTAGGTTGGTAATTGTGTTTCTTTGGAATCCGTTGGAAATTATGCGTTAGTGAGGTGTGTAATTCTGTTCTCAGGTGGTCTTTGTCGGCTAGGCGTTTGGTTCTGGAGATGAGGGTCTTGGCTACGGAGTTGATCTGTGCAGGGTGGTGATGGGATTGTGTGTTTAAGTAGCAGTTGAACACATAGCCAGACCTCAAACTTCAGGCCAAACAAACAGCATCACAGCCATCACAGCTCAGGATATCACATCACAGAACTCAGGAGTTTACACCACAAAACATCAGGATGTTACAACACAGCCAATGACCCAGGAGATTACAGCACAAGACCCAGGATGTCACAACAATAGAACTTAGAAGGTCATCACGCAGCCCATTACCCAGGTCGTTACAACACAAAAGGCTGATAGACACATAGCCAGTACCTCAGACACACAGGGTGTTACGAAAAAGCCAACCAATCTGCAAACATCAACTCCATCAACCAATCAAGAAGTAATAACACAGCCAACCAACCAGCTTACAACAGAGCCAGCACACCACACCTCCCCACCAGTATTTATAGAGACAGCAGCTCCGATCACACTTTGCTCGCACAAGCACGAAGCCGAAAGCACCAGCCTGAAGATGGCGAGTGGGACCTCATCGAAACGTCACCAAGATACTCTCAATCTTACATGGGAAAAGACCCAAACACGTCAAGACCTGCATACCTGTACCCATGAAAATCTACGAAAACATACACACACACAAGGGGGGGAGAGACAGAAAGACAGAAAGAAAGAAAAGATAGATTCAGAGAGAGGAGACAGAGAGAGAGAGACACAGACAGAAAGAAAGAAACAGAGAAAGATAGATAGAGAGAGATGATAGATTGATAGATAAATAGATAGAGGTAGACAGACAGACAGAGAGATGATAGAGAGAGAGATTGAGAAAGAGATTCACTTAACAATTGTGGCAGGAAAAGTCATAAAGCGGGGCAAAATTTACATAACATATGTCTCACTTAGCAGCTAGAAATTCTGGCCTCAATCGTGGTCGTAAGTTGAAGATTACTTATACATACATACACAGACTCGCACATACACACCAATTTCTCTTGGGCATAAAATACAGGTTAGGATTTCAGCCTTTGACTGAAATGCCAGGGAGATTTTTTCCAAAGAAAGTGAAGAAAAAGGAGCAAGCAAGGAGGAAAAATAACAACAATAAGACCACAAGAAGTCTAATTTTGTTTCACCCTTTTACTTCGGTCGGATAAATGCAGACAAGCCTACCTAAGCGCGATCAGTGCGATATGTGCAGATATGCGCAGCATAACTGGATTTTGCCCTCCCAAAAGATACTTTACCTGGGATGACCTGTAATTCTGGTGACCTGCAGTCTTAACTGTCCCTAGGAAAGATCTCCAAAAAGTGAAGATTTATTATTATGATTAATGAATCATAGAGGGTACTCTAAACAACTCTGGGTGGCTTGCACTTAAAAAGTTAGCACAGAAAGAAACTGGCTAAGGGGAAGAGAAAGGAAGTAGGTAAAATCATTTCTCTGTCCAAAGCCTCTGAAAAAAAGCTAATTAAATTCCTTCCTATCGGTAGAAGTACAAGGTCCTTGGTGCTCTGTGAGTTCGTGGTTTGCTTGCAGACGTTTCATGACCCAGCTAGGTAACATCATCAGTCCTACAATGGGAGTGGGGTTTGCAGGGGGAGGAGGAGGAGGAGGAGGAGGAGGAAGAGGAGGACTGTGTGCGGTCCTTGTGTTCTCTGAGTTTGTTTTGTTTTCCTGTAGACATTTCATGACCCAACTAGGTAACATCATCAGTGCTAGAAGGGAGTGGCAGTTGCTCTGTTTATACCAATGGATTGCCTCTCAGTGTTGGTGGGAATATTTCTTTCTTGGTGATCCTTAATTAGGCTATTGTTTACTGTTAGCTTGTTTGTCTGAACTGGTAATTTCTTGACTGGGGTATTGTTTACTTCTTGCTTGTTGGCCAATATTAATCTCTAGATTCTTCCATTACCCCTAGTTGGGTCATTGCCTGCAAGAAAACTACCACCAAAGATCTCACAGTACTCCTCCTCCTCCTTCTCTTCTGTAGCACTGATGATATTACCTAGCTTGGTAACTAAACGTCTGCATGAAATCCCTCAAGCTTAGAAAGTACCAAGGACACCACAGTTCAGTCCTGACTACAAATATTCTCATTTATCCATATCAGTAGTATCTGTTGAAACCATAACTTCCAGAATTCCTAGCTAGCACGGATGAAATCTGAGAAGGCTGTAAGTTGTGCTACTAATGAAGATAAGGTTGAGGAAAATTATGAATTATGACCTGCCAAGAACACAAAGAAAGCTGTATCGGTCATATGTTCGACACTCCCTGAACCTTGTTCATATTTCTTGAAAGATTTCTGATCTCCTACCGATGGTTAGACGGATCTCCTCTTGCTGATTGGCTAAACCGTCGTAATAATACAGGTCAAATCGCCGTTCGGTCCTCCAATCTGCCAGCAAATCCTTTCGCAAGCAGAAGAGGACGCTGAAGTGACTCTCACTGCACACCACCCAAATTGGAAACCTGGGGGTCTTGAGATAACAGCCCACCTGAGCAAAACAACAAGAAGAAGAAAAGTGCATTTATTTAAAATGTCTGTGGAAATTCTCCGTCATTCAGGTCATGGTTGTCCAAAACATGCACAACACAGAAGAACAAACCCCATCGGGACAAGATTCAGCGGTCCATCTGCATTTGAAAGACAAAGGCCGCTCTTTCGAAGACTGCAAAGTCCACATTTTGGACAGAGAGGACCGCTGGTTTGAAAGAGGGGTCCAAGGGGCCATCTACCTTAAAATTAAACATCCCTCTCTCAACAAAAGCGGGGAGGGATACGACATCATCTATCTCTAAAACATAAGTCATTTCAATAGTTCCAAGAAGGTTCCACACTCATTTGCACCACTCAGGTGACCCTGAGGACACAGATAAGCCTCCCAGTGGCCTCAATGACCCTCTAAAAGGACGCAAATGTCCAGCTGTCTGCAAGGAGTATAAATCCTTCCATTCCCCACCGTCCGGTCAGAGCTGAAGAAGCTTCTTGGGTGAAAAGCGAAATGTCTTCAATGAAAAACCAGGAAGTCCAGTTGCCTCTTGAAAAAAGCACTTTGGGGACATTAATTTAAAATAATCGTTGTTTTGGAAGCCCATCAGAAGTGAATGGGTATTTAACCCATTAAAGTCTAATGGGTTTTAAACCTGACAGAGGAAACCGTACTAGCGTTACAGAGAAAGAGCATAGAGGCAGTCCTTGAGTTATGAACGGTCACTTAGCAACCATTCAAAGTTATGACGATCAAAAAAAAAAAGGAGAGAGAGAGAGGTAGTCCTCAACGTCCAATCATCTATTTAACGACCATTCTAAGTTATAACAGCATTCTGAAAAGTGACCGACAGTCACCACAGCATCATCAACATGATCAAAATTGGGGTCCTTGGCTATCAGAATGCATTTATGATGTCATTGGGGGGTGTCAGGTCACGTGATCGCCATTGGCGACTTCCCCTGCTGGCTTTTGACCAGCAAACTCAAAGGGGGGAAAAAGCTGGTCTAAGGGATTCTATTTTTACTTTTTATTTTTTTAAAAAGCAAGCTGTACTGAATTTGGGATAGTAGATTTTACACTGCGTTTCAGGTCCTCGGGCTTTTACAGATGCTTCTGATACTATAAAAATGTTTTAAAAAACAGGGCTGCAACTGGTTTACTCAAAAGGATTAAACAAGGTTATGTGTGTTTGGCCCATAAACAGGGTTGCAACTGGTCCTGGGAGTTGAAGTTCACAGATGTCCCAAAGGTGCTTTTTTCGAGAGGCAACTGGACTTCAATTGTTTTTCTCTGAAGACATTTCCCTTCTCACCCAAGAAGCTTCTTCAGCTCTGACTAGGTGGTGGGGAATGGAAGGATTTATATTCCTTGCAGGCAGCTGGTCATTTGCATCCTTTCTGAGGGTCATTGAGGCCACTTGGAAGTTTATCTGTGTCCTCAGGATCATCTGAATGGTTTCTCTTCTGATCCAATCTTCAGCTCTGAACAGGATAGTGGGGAATGGAAGAATTTATATTCCTTGCAGACAGCTGGTCATTTGCATCCTTCCAGAAGGTCATTGAGGCCACTTGGAGGTTTATTTGTGTCCTCAGGATCACCTGAGTGGTGCTCCAGCTGTTGTCCCTAGTTGCCTCCTGAAAAAGCACCTCTGGGTCAACGATAACCTGGAGGACTGGGAATCTTCATAGATCACTCCACAGATCTTAAAGCCCTCAAAACGGAGAAACACATCCTCAGATAACTATTTTCTGTATTTTAAAAACCGGTGTTTGACTTTCCCCAATGATCCTCTTCGTTGGCTGGGTTGCATAAATTCTTGAACTGTGAACAGAGATCCTGGTTTAGAGCGAGGCACTCCAAAGTGGAACAAAAGGGCCCCGTTCAGCTGGGGAAGATAAAATCGGACGGATTTCCTTTCTAAGCGCAGGCATATGGTAGCAGTTTGCAATGCAAACATGGCCTTTTGGCTCCCTTCTGCTCCAACCTCACAGTCTCTTTTGATGTCCAATTAGAAACACACTGGGGTATTTCTTTGGAAGGAAGCCACCGATGCTGCCCAAAATTTTAAAAAACTTTCTAACTTCACAGCAGGTTTCCCACAAAATATACGATGGAAGGTGGCAGGAATTGGGCACATCTAGTTTATTGAAAGGGACGCGGTGGCTCAGTGGCTAAGACACTGAGCTTGTCGATCAGAAAATTCGGCAGTTCAGCGGTTCGAATGCCTAGTGCCGCGTAACGGAGGGAGCTCCCGTTACTTGTCCCAGCGTTTGACAACCTACCGTGTTTCCCCGAAAATAAGATCTACCCCAAAAGTAAGACCTAGCACTATTTTCTAAACCTGCCCTAATATAAGACCTACCCCGAAAATAAGACCTAGTGCAAATCTCCAGTTCCAGGAAGACTTTTCAGGGAGCAACCGTGCACCATGAAACACCCCCACACACACACTCACACCCACTATTTGGCACCATAAATATATAAGACCTACCCCGAAAATAAGACCTAGTGTGCTTTTGGGAGCCAAAAAAATATAAGACAGTGTCTTATTTTAGGAAACAGCTAGCAGTTGAAAGCATGTAAAAATGCAAGTAGAAAAACAGGGACCCCTTTGGTGGGAAGGTAACAGCGTTCCGTGCACCTTCGAAGGTGTTTAGTCATGCCAGCCACATGACCATGGAGATGTCTTCGGACAGCGCTGTTTCTTCGGCTTTGGAATGGAGATGAGCACCACCGCCCCCTAGAGCCAGAAACGACTAGCACGGATGTGCGAGGGGAACCTTTACATTTACTTCTACCCAGTTTATTGAAAAGACTAGCATGATATGATAGCAGTCTTCCAATATCTCAGGGGCTGCCACAAAGAAGAGGGGGTCAACCTATCCTCCAAAGGCAAGAACAAGAAGCAATGGATGGAAACTAATCATGGAGAGAAGCAACCTAGAATGAGAAGAAACTTCCTGACAGTCAGAAAACAACTTGCCTCCAGAAGTTGTGGGTGTTTTAAGATTTTCACACATTGATGGCCACATATACAGTTCTGCCCAATTTCTTTTTGCAATTATAATATCATCTCCAAGCAACCAAAGTATTCACCTTAATCCAAGCAATTGCTCAGTGGCTCTGAGCAATTTTTTTTAAAATTCAAATTTATATGCCACCCCTTCTCCAGAGACTCAGGGCGGCTTACAATTTTTGGGATACAACCCAATGCGCTCAGCAATAGCCTTCATTCCATTGTATATGCCTGCTTATTACTAAGTGGCATTTTTTACAAGGTCAGCTTATTGCCCCCAACAATCTTGGGTCCTCAATTTACCTACCCCGAGAGGATGGAAGGCTGAGTCAACCTTGAGCCTGGTGGGATTCGAGCCTGCACTAATTGCAGGCAGCTGGAACTAAGTGCTAGGCATTTAACAGCCTGCACCACCAAGGCTCATTTTCAGTTATTAACAGTTGAAAACTAATCAAAGAAAGAAGCAACCTAGAACTAAGGAGAAATTTCCTAACAATGAGAACAATTAACTGTTTTCTGAAATACGGCCACAATTGAGCCCCCAATTTCTGTGGCTAAGTGAGACATTTGCTCAGTGAATTTTGCCCCATTTTAACCACCTTTCTGGCCACCGCTGTTAAGTGACTCCTGCAGTTGTTAAGTTCATCACCCAGTTGTTAAGTGAATCTGGCTTCCCCGTTGACTTTGCTTGTCAGGAGGTCGCAAAAGGGGATTACGTGACTCTGGGAACACTGCAACCGTCATAAATATGGGTCAGTGGCCAAGCGTCCGAATTTTGAACACCTGACCTTGGGGAGACCGCAATGGTCGTAAGTGTAAAAATCGGTCGTAAGTCACTTTTCTCGGTGATGTTGTAACTTCGATCTGTCACTAAACGAATGGTTGTTAAGTCGAGGAATAACCGGTACGAGAGTAAACCTTTTGACCCAAGGCCTTAGACAGACTGGCCCAGAAGCCTGGATCGGTGCAGAAATCCCCATCAAAAACAAAACAGTCATGTTGAACTGGTGATTTCTGCCTTTGTGGGTCGTTTTGTAAAAACAGCAACAGTTGTGACAGTTGTAATGAAGCCAGGGGGAAAAAAACCAACAAAACTTGAAAAGGGTTTTCCTTTGGTCAACAAAGGAAGAGGTCCCGTTATCTGCTTTTGCCAGGAAAGTCAGAGGTGATGCCAGCAGCCAAAACCCAGTTATGCTTTTCTGTGAAACTAGTTGTAAGGACGGGGGTGTTTGCCGTAACGGTATTGATTTACACACGTGTTTCTCTCAACCACAGCGACTTTAAGGCGTGAGGACTTCAGCTATTAGTATTCCCCAGCCAGCTTCTTGGGGGATTTTTAAGAGAGAAAATAGCCCTAAAACAGACATTAGTTTTGATTCCCAAAGGGTTACAATCCTAGGAGAGAGAAGCCAGAAAGCGAAGGGTGTGCCAGGTGCCAAGAAGAGGAAAAAATAGGATATGGATGGAAATCAGATCATGGCAGGACAAAATGTACACAAAGATATAAACTAGAGTAAGGGGTAAAATATAAATTAAAGTAAAAATTCAGCAAAGAGTAAATACTCTTTACTCTTTATGTTATTCTTTACTGTTTACTTTACTCAAGTAGACAGTAAAGAATGACATAAAGAGTAAAGTAAGGAATAATGTAAAGAGTAAAGTACAATAAAGAGTAAAGTAAAAAAGCGAAGTAAAGTAAGAAATAAAGTAAAAATAAAGAGTAAAGAGTAATATAAAGTAAAAAGCGAAGTATAAAGTAAAATAGGAAGTAAAGAGTTAATGTTTATTGTTGTTATGTCTTAATATTTGGGCTTGTTCTTGGTTTAATGGTTTTTTAAATATTTATTGTTTGTGTTCTTAGCTGTGAGCCGCCCCGAGTCTTCGGAGATGGGGCGGCATACAAGTTCAAATATAAATAAAATAAAATAAATAAAGCGATGTAAAATAAAAAGTGAGGAGAAAAGGAAAATCATTATGGAGGCCATCCAGTGTGGCACAAAGTAACAGGGAGAAGCACAGAAACTAGAGAAAAAGAAATGATTCACGTCTTCAGCCTCAGGGGTTTCTAGAAGCTGCAATATTTCTCTTGGGATTTAATCTCCTTTTTAGCGTTGGACAAGAGGAATGTCTGCGTTTCTGGGTGGATAATTTCAAGGGATTGGATTCCACTTTGGCTTCTGGCCGTGCCAACATCAACAGAAAAACAGCACCAAAAGAGTATTTCTGAGATTTTTTTTTCATGCTTCTCCAGTAAATAAAACTGTCCTCCCTCACTTCAAAACCCATCAAAATACAGGCAAACGCCTTGATTTTTTTTTTTCTTATTATTTTTTCTTATTTCTTTGGTGTATAAGAGATGCCTCTCAAACTATTAGGAATGCTGGCACGTTTTCAGTTAAATAATCTTTTAACTGATTATAAAGTTCTCATTTAGGGAGAGGAAGAAAATGGAATGACTGGCAAAAAACAATTCCCCCAAAGACTCAAGTCTTCAAAATCCATGTTTCTACATTTTGGCAACTTGAAGACGTGTGGACTTCAATTCCCAGAATTCCCAGTAGAGCTGGCTGGAGAATTCTGGGAATTGAAATCCACATGTCTTCAAGGTAACGAGTTGTTGCTCTCGAATACAGATTGATGTGGGAACCGTTTGGGTTCCAATTTTGCAATTTATAGGTAGTCTTCGACTTCATGACGCCATCACTCTGCTAAACAAGTAATTCCCTCAACACTGTCCAGCTATTTACAAAGTCTGCACTATTATTACTGTTAATCTTCTCATCACTCCTTATCACCCCTCCCCTCCCACTTGTGACTGTATGACTGTAACTTTGTTGCTTGTATCCTTACGATTCATATTGACCGTTTCCTAGTATGATTTGATTGCTTACTGTACCCTATGACTATTACTAAGTGTTGTACCTTATGATTCTTGACTCTTGACGAATGTATCTTTTCTTTTATGTACACTGAGAGCATTTGAAATTGAACTTGAAAATTGAACTTGAAAATTGGAACTCTGTGGTGCAGTGGTTAGATTGCAGTACTGCAAGCTACTTCTGCAGCCAGCTGCCTACAATCTTGCAGTTCAAATCCCACCAGGCTCATGGTTGACTCAGCCTTCCATCCTTCCGAAATGGGTAAAATGAGGACCCAGATTGTTGGGGGCCAGAGGCTGACACTGTAAACCGCTTAGAGAAGGCTGTAAAAGTACTGTGAAGCAGTATAGAAGTCTAAGTGCTATTGCCCTTCCTTCCTTCCTTCCTTCCTTCCTTCCTTCCTTCCTTCCTTCCTTCCTTCCTTTCCTTCCTTCCTTCCTTCCTTCCTTCCTTCCCAGTGGTCAGAGTGCAGTACTGCAGGCTCATTCTGCTGACTGCTAGATGCCTGCAATTTGGCAGTTCAAATCCCACCAGGCTCAAGGTTGACTCAGCCTTCCGTCCTTCCGAGATGGGTAAAATGAGGACCCAGATTGTTGGGGGCCAGAGGCTGACTCTGTAAACCGCTTAGAAAGGGCTGTAAAAGCACTATAAAGCAGTATATAAATCTAAGTGCTATTGCTATTTGCACCAAGACAAATTCCTTGTGGGTCCAATCACACTTGGCCAATAAAAGAATTCTAATTCTTCTAATTCTAAGTGACCATTCGAAGTTACAACAACATTGGGGAAAGTGACTTATGACCATTTTTTTCACACTTAATGACCATTGCAGCATCTCCATGGTCACCTGATCAAAATTCGAACGCTAGCCACCTGGCTCATATTCATGACTGTTGTAGTGTCCTGGAACCACATGAATTATCCCCTTTGGTGACCTTCTGACGAGCAAAGTCAATCGGGAAGCCAGATTCACTTAACAACCATTTTTCCAACTTAACAACTGCAGTGATTTACTTAACAACAGTGGCAGGAAAGGTCCTAAAATGAGGCAAAGTTCATCAACACATGTCTTGCTTAGCAACAGAAATTTTGGGCTCAATTATGGTTGCTAGATCAAGGATTAGCTGTATTAGAAAAAGGAAGCTACTTGAAAATGGAATTAAGGAGAAAGCTGGCGTGCAGAACAAGGCCAAAGGACGCAGAGAGATGTAGGCTGAAAGAGCAAATGTTTGGGTTGACTTCAGCGGCAACCGAAATCTTGTCTGCTCAACTCGAATAAAGTCCTCCTTTTGAGTTACTTGATGGATTGATTAGCTTGGGATAACAGAATAACAGAGTTGGAAGGGACCCAAGACCATTCAAGACAAATAGGTGTCCAATCTCTTCTTAAAAGCCTCCAATATTGGAGCGCTCACAACTTCTGAAGGCGAACTATTCCACAGATTAATTGTTCTTGCTTTTGGGAAATTTCTCCTTAGTTCTAGATTGGATCTCTCCTTGATGAGTTTCCACCCGTTGCTTCTTGTCCTGCCCTTCAGGTGCTTTGGAGAGTAGCTTGACTCCCTCTTCTTTGGGGCAGCCCCTGAGATATTGGAAGACTGCTATCATGTCTCCCCTGGTCCTTCTTTTCATTAAACTAGAGATACCCAATTCCTGCAACCGTTCTTCGTATGTTTTGTCCTCCAGTCCCCTACTCATCTTGGTTGCTCTTCCCTGCACTCTTTCCAGGGTCTTTTCTACATCGTGGTGACCAAAACTGGTTGCATTATTCCAAGTCTGGTCTTATAAAGCTGTACCATCCACTTCACATGATTCCGGACAAAGGGGACGTTAATACCAGCTTTCCCACAAACCTTCTCCATACCTGGCAGACGTCATAATGCTCAAAGAGTGACAGCAAACCCAGGTCGCTACGTCCACTGATGCCTTTCAGAAGGGTGAAGTTGCCATTTCCTGAGTCCAGCTCCATCACATCGTTGAAGACATTGGATACGGCCCTGCCGGTCAGTAGCAAGTTGACCAGTTCCTAGTTTCAGGAGGACAAAACGATGGGAGGATTATACACCAGTTGGGACTTTAGACAAGCTCAAAGATCCAATACAATCACTTGACTCTAGAAATGAATTCAAGGGAAAGGAGAAACGTTCTCCCAGTTTTGGGTGTAGGGAAGCTTAATTACAGGTAGTCCTCGACTTACAATGGACCGTTTAATGACCATTCAGTTGCAGCAGCGGTGAAAAATGAGACTTATGACTGTTTTTCACATTTACAACCATGTGATTCCCCTTCTGCGATCTTCTGGCAAGCGAAGTCAGATTCACTTAACAACTGCGGGACTGTAAAATAGGGCAAAACTCACTTAACGTATGTCTCACTTAGCAACAGGAATGCTGGGCTCAATTGTGGCCGTAAGTCGAGGACTATCTGTATAGATGACAACAGGATCGCATTTAAGCCCCAAATTTCTGTTTGCTAAGTGAGACGGTTGTTAAATGAGTTTTGCTCCATGGCGAATGAACAGGGAATGTTTGGTGAATATGTCTGAAGTTTAGTGTTTCTAAAGTTCTGATTGAGAAAAGAAATATTAAAAGTAGTGACCTCCAACTTTCATCACAGCAAATGAAAATGCAAAAAAAAAAAAAATCCTTAGAGATACTATACTTCCTAAAGCGCCTTCTTCCCATAATCCATCCTGCATGCAAATCCACAAATTTCTTCTTTTTCTTTTTCTCGTTTTTTACGTTTCTCTTCCTCTTTTCTTTCTTCTTCCCTTTCCCTCCCTCCCTCTTCCTTCTTGGTTAACTTTATGTCTTTTTGTTATGTTTTTAATTCAATGAAATTATTCTTTTAAAAGAAAAAAAAGTTCTGTCTGTTTCTGTTTCTATTCACGTGACAAATAAATCAATATACATCTAAAGGCATGATTGATACAATTGCTGATGGGTAAAGGTATTAGCAAAAGACAGAAGAGTGATGGGAAGTTACGAATCTGGGACAGACTGATTGATTGATTGATTGACTGATTGATTGCAGGGGGTGGATGCATCCAGACCAGACCTTGGGTGATAGAAAGGAGGAAAAGCACAGAAAAAATTAAAATGAAAGTGGAATTACAGCTAGTCCTCGACTTACGACCACAATTGACCTCAAAAATTTCTGTTGCTAAGTGAAACATTTGTTAAGTGATTTTTTTTGCCCCATTTTACGATCTTTCTTGCCACAGTTGTTAAGTGAATCCCTGCAGTTGTTAAGTGAGTAACAGAGTTGTTAAGGGAATCTGGCTTCCCCACTGACTTTGTTTGTTAGGAAGTCGCAAAAGGGGATTATATGATCCCGGGACCGTGCAACAGTCATAAATGTGAGACAGTTGCCAAGCGCCTGGATTTTGATCCCATGACCATGGGGATGCTGCAAGGCCGTGATGGTGAACCCATGGCATGAGTGCCAGAAGTGGTATGCAGAACCATTACTGCCGGCACGCAAGCCCTCCCCCAGAGCAGGTCTACTGTGCATGCGCGCACGCCGCCTATCTGACAGCTGATTGTCATGTACCCGGCGTGGGGCGGGGCAAGATGCACACGCATGCAGCGATGCAAGTGCGGGGTTGTGCGCGGGGAGTGAGAGGGCCTGCACACATTGCCTTCTGGGTGCTGGCGTGCGAGCACGCAAGCAAATGCACAATTTTCGGCACAGGAGCCCAAAAAGGTTAGCCACCACTGCTGCAAGGGATGTAAGTTTGAAAAACAGTAATAAGTCATTTCTTTCCAGTGCTGTTGTTATTCTGAATGGTCACTCAATGAACCTCTACTGCAGGATGGGGAAGATACATGGCCTTAGCGATGAAAGCTGGCTGTGGGGACTCTGGGCCAGTCACTCTCCCTTAGTCTAACCAGCCTTAAAAGTTTCCCATTGTGGGGAAAATAAGGAGGAGGAAAGTGTGCTGGATGTGTTTGCCACCTCCAATTATTTCTAAAATTTTAAAGGTGGAGTATAAATAAAATAAAATAATAAAATGATATGAAATAAAATAATAAAATGAAATGAAATAATGAAATGAAACAAAACATAATATAGAATATAGAGTAAAATATAAAACAAAATAAAACAAAATAAAAATAATTAAATTAAAAACTAAATCAAATCAAATCAAATCAAATTAAATTAGGAAAGGGCCAGATCAGAGCTTAACTTCCTGAAAATGTGTCAGAGACAAGCCATATTTGAATCTTTCTGCAAGAGTTAAGAAGGTGGCAGATTGAACGTGCAGAGAGACGTTCCACGGAAGGGGGCCACCACCGAGAAGGCTGCCTTAGGGGGCCCCGAAGGGCTCAAGCCTTTAGGGCAGGAGCTCAGAGAGTTGAGGACCCTTGCAGCTTTCCTCAACTTGACCTCTTGGCAACTAACAACTCCGGAGGGACTGGTTCTTTAATCTGAATCTCCAACTTATGGGCCCTGCTGGGCCGTTTACCTGCGTGCAGTATCCGTGCGCACCGATCAGTGGGTTTGTGGTGACATCCACATCTCCACGGACTCTGTTGGGGAAGAAAACAAGATCCTCGTCGAAATTAAATTCATGAAACTGGTGCGCATTTCTCCTTTTTCTGCTCAAAGTCTGGTTATCTCCCTTGGAAGGTGAACAGAGGTTTGCACAGAAAAATGAAAGCAAAACAGTAGAAAAAAATGCCAGGAGAATGATAGAGGGAGCAATGCTTTATCTATGCAGGGAGTCCTCGACTTACGACCGCAATTGAGGCCAACATTTCTGTTGATAAGCGAGACAGTTCTTAAGTCAGTTTTGCCACGTTTTACGACCAAGCGCCTGAATTTTGACCACAGGGGATGCTGCAACAGTTGCAAGTCTGGAAAATGGTCATAAGTCCCTTTTTCCAGTACCGTTGTAGCTTTGAATGATCACTAAATGAACGGTTGTAAGTCAAGGACTACCTATGATGGAAGGTATGGGTGGCCTTGAAGGACAAGGGAAGGAGATGCTGCAGAGAAAACAATCAGATGAGGAGCCTCCAGTCTCTAAACCATGAGAGCAAAAAACTTGGAAGGTCTCATCCCAAGCAGTTTAAAAGTGGAGGAAGGAAATCCTCTACTCACTGCAACCCTTTTGTTATTGTTTTTAAGAAAGTAAATATTTAAACCTTTTCACTGAAGAAGAAAAATGAATCCAAACCACAGGATACATTTTCAATGGCCGTATCAGGCTTCCCCTAAAATCAGAGGAGTTTAACTGGGATTTGAACTAAAAGCAGGGGGTGGGAAATCACATTTTAAAGTCAAATACTAATTTTTTTTTGCTTGCTTAAAAAAAAAAAGAATCTGGTTCTAAAAATAAAAGCAAGGAATAATTGTGATTGTTCCCTGGAATGCCGAACCGAAGCTCAGCATATCGAGGAAGTATTCGGACTAAAAAAAGCTTTTCAACTGCAGCCTTGGAAAGCGAGTTTATATTAATAAAGAGTAAAAAAATTAGTAAAAAGGAGTTCATATTAATAAACCACCATCATCAAAGAACAATTCTAAGAGTTGATTTATATTAGGGACTCTTTCAAAGAATGTCAATTCCAGAACATTACCGGAAGAAGAAGAAAGTGGAAAGTTGCTGCGATTAGTGAGTATCGGTCGGCCACTGGCCATTTTTTCACTGAATGACCGGTGCTGTGGAATTCCCATGGCTTTGCTTGAAGCCAACTCACGGATGAAATATGCGTCAGTTAGGAGCTGTGGGACATCAAGTGTGGACAATAGAAGGAAGTTCTAATTCCATCCATGGTTGCAAACGTTCTGGGAACGCCAAGTTGAGGCTAAGACACTGGAGGAGAAGTGACATCTGGGTTTTCCATCGTTTTTCCCAGGGAGGAAATAACCTGCAAACTGAGTGGCATTTCTAGAGGTTGAGGAAGTCTCTTTCCAAAGGAAGCCAGCCAATAACTCAGTGCATTTGAAAGAAGGCGAACTCAAAGGTTTTTGACCAGCAACACATAGAGAAAATGGAGGAACACACACAAGCTACAGAAACTTCAAGAAACTCGGTGTGACTATCTAATAATCCATCGATCAGAACAGAGCTGGAAGGGGCCTTGGAGGTCTTCTAATCCAACCCCTTGTTCAAGCAGGAGGCCCTATACCATTTCAGACAAGTGGCTGTCCAATCTCCAGTAATGGAGCACCCACAACTTCTGGTGGTAAGTTGTTGCACTGGTTAATTGTCCTCACTGATAAGAAGTTTCTCCTTAATTCCAGGTGGCTTCTCTCCTTGATTAGTTTCCATCCATTGTTTCTTGTCCTGCCTTCAGGGGCTTTGGATAATAGGTGGACCCCCTCCTCTTTGTGGCAGCCCCTCAGATACTGGACCACTGCCATCATGTCCCACCCTGGTCCTTCTTTTCTCGAGACTGGCCATACCCAATTCCTGCAACGGTTCTCCGTATGTTTTAGTCTCCAGGCCTTTAACCATCTTAGCTGATTTTCTTTGCACTTTTTCCAAAGTCTCCACATCATTTTTTGTAATGTGGTGACCAAAACTGGATGCAGTAATTGGGCTTTCATCCAAGATGGTTCTACTTTCAAGCCACCAAGCGTGGAGAGATAACTCTCCCAAAGAAACAAATTTTGGAGCTGGCTGAGATCTTCCCAGCTACGTCCGTCTCTTGACTTGCTTGAAATGCTGACAGCACCAATCACAGGACAGCCTCAGGCTCTTCACCAAAGAGGCCTCTTAAAATCCAGGTTGCAACAAGAGAGTCAGAAAATCCTTTCTCTTGTCATCTCCTGGCCACCAAGAGTTCAAAAAACCAAATCTGTCCAGCCCTGATTTTAAAAAATGGGGGAGGGTGAAGCCATAAATATCTAAGGCGATTGCACAGATGATGTTGGTGTTGTAAGCCGCCCAGAACTGCCTTGCAGCGAGATGGGCAGCAACCAAATTCAATTAATCAATCTTTTCTATATATAAAAGCGAAATTACCACTCACGCATCATCACAAAATCTACAGAACCGTAAAGCCTACAAACTTGAAATTTGGCACATATGTTTCTCTTGGCTTCTAGGTGCTCACTAAGAAATGATTTTTCAAAATGACCATCAGAGCATTTAGTATTTCCTATATTATGATTATTAACACGCTCTCATGCTAAGGAGTTCTACTCAGCACCTGGAAAGAAATCTGTTCCAAATGCAAAAGACAAGCAGAGGAGAGGAGTTTCAGTTTCAGCTTCAGTTTCACAGCCCCAAGCAGCTTTAGTACAAAACAGTTGAGCTAAGCCACGCCCAGGCTCATTCCTGTCTCCTTCTTGCTCACACAGCAAATACTGTTTCAGTTTCCAAACAGCCCTCAACTCTCCCACACACTGACAGGACGCTAGTCAGATGAATACCGATGGATGCTGGTAGGCAGAGGCAGAATTTTTCCCCTCTTATTTTCCTCCCAAAAAACTAAGCCTGACCACATAGTTTCGTAACGAAGCACGGGTATTGAGTTAGTCAATTAATAAAGTGAGAGCCATTTTGGTATCACAGTTCAAGGGAACAGAGGCAAGAGACCTTGAATTCTAGTCCTACCTTAAGCATGGATGTCAGCTGGATGATTTTGGACCTGCCCCTCCTCTTAGCCTTTAACCAGGCAATGTTGTGGTTAAAAATGGTGGTTTAGAAGCCAGGAGGCCGTGAGTTCTAGATCACCCTTAGGCACAGATGTTCCAGTGATGATGATGGGCTGGTTCAAGAGTTAGCGTAGTCTAGTATGGAAGGAGTTGGACCAGGAACTGGGAGACCTGGATTCTAGTCTCTCCTCAACAATGACAGCTCCCTGGGAAGGACTTAGGGTCAGCCCCTTCTTCACAGCTCAACAGGTGCACTGGTTAAGGCACCAGGAGAAGCAGAGGACTTGTGAGTTCTAGTCCTGCCTTGCCATGAAAGCTTGCTGGATGACCTTGGGCCAATTACCAGGAGATGTAGAACATAAGATTCAAAAGGAAGAAGGGAACTCTGAGATCTTCTAGTCCACCCCCTGCTCAAGACAGGAGCCTTATAACAACCTAGTCAAATGGTTCTCCACTCTGTTCTTGAAAACCTCCAGTGATGGGGTGACTTCTAGTCCCGCCTTCAGCATAAAAACTAACTGAGTGACTTTGGGCCAGTCAACAGGAGACTGTGAGTTCTAGTCCTGCCTTAGGCATGAAAACCGGCTGGGTGATTTTGAGCCAGTCACTGGGAGACTGTAAGTTCTAGTCCCAACTTAGGCATGAAAGCTGGTTCACTAACTTTGCGCCAATCAGAGGGAGATGGTGAGTTCTAGTCCTGCCTTACATACAAAACCGACTGGAGTCTTTGGGCCAGTCCTTCCCTCTTAGCCCTAGGGAAAAGAGCCAGAGCAAACCACTTCCAAAAATATTGCCAAGAAAACAGTAAGGCCTCATTCAGACCGGCTCAAAGATAGGAGAGGGGAAAAAAAAAGGAATAAACAAAGAAAAAAAAGAAAAGTCTATAGAATTTTCCCCTGAATGCTAGCAGAATGCAGTGTGAGTCAGAAACAGAAGTTAGATCTAACTTGGAAAAGAAAAAAAGAAAAAAAACTCAACTGATTAGAAAGGATTTTTTTGAATAGAGAGCCACTGTGGATATGAGAGGATGGGAGGGGGGAAAGGACCCTGAATTCTCATTTGGGCATCTATATATATATTCTAAAACTTATTAGTCATATCCACCTTCTTCTTATACAACAGTCCGAGCAGCTTTTCAAAATCCATCTCCGGATTCTTAACCTTTCAAACTTCTATCTTAATATCCTCAATAACTCTCTTTCATTGCTGGGTTAGCTTAATTTTCTAAATTTTACTGTGTGGTTATTTGGAGGGCTGCAATCAAATGTTCATCTGGCTTTCTATTTCCTTCTGTACAGGTGAAGCTCGAAAAATTAGAATATCTTGCAAAAGTTCATTTATTTCTGTAATGCAATTTAAAAGGTGAAATTAATATATGAGATAGACTCATTACATGCAAAGCAAGATAGTTCAAGCCGTGATTTGTCATAATTGTGATGATTATGGCTTACAGCTCATGAAAACCCCAAATCCACAATCTCAGAAAATTAGAATATTGTGAAAAGGTGCAATATTCTAGGCTCAAAGTGTCCCACACTAATCAGCTAATTAAGCCATAACACCTGCAAAGGGTTCCTGAGCCTTTAAATGGTCTCTCAGTCTGGTTCAGTAGGAATCACAATCATGGGAAAGACTGCTGACCTGACAGTTGTGCAGAAAACCATCATTGACACCCTCCATAAGGAGGGAAAGCCTCAAAAGGTAATTGCAAAATAAGTTGGATGTTCCCAAAGTGCTGTATCAAAGCACATTAATAGAAAGTTATGTGGAAGGGAAAAGTGTGGAAGAAAAAGGTGCACAAGCAGCAGGGATGACCGCAGCCTGGAGAGGATTGTCATTCAAAAGTGTTGGGGACTTTCACAAGGAGTGGACTGAGGCTGGAGTCAGTGCATCAAGAGCCACCACACACAGACGGATCCTGGACATGGGCTTCAAATGTCGTATTCCTCTTGTCAAGCCGCTCCTGAACAACAAACGTCAGAAGCGTCTCACCTGGGCTAAAGAAAAACAGACCTGGTCTGTTGCTCAGTGGTCCAAAGTCCTCTTTTCTGATGAGAGCAACTTTTGCATCTCATTTGGAAACCAAGGACCCAGAGTCTGGAGGAAGAATGGAGAGGCACACACTGCAAGATGCTTGAAGTTCAGTGTGAAGTTTCCACAGTCTGTGTTGATTTGGGGAGCCATGTCATCTGCTGGTGTTGGTCCACTGTGCTTCATTAAGTCCAGGGTCAACACAGCCGTCTACCAGGAGATTTTGGAGCACTTCATGCTTCCTTCTGCAGATGAGCTTTATGGGGATGCTGACTTCATTTTCCAGCAGGACTTGGCACCTGCCCACACTACCAAAAGCACCAAAATCTGGTTCAATGACCGTGGGATTACTGTGCTTGATTGGCCATCAAACTCGCCTGACCTGAACCCCATAGAGAATCTATGGGGCATTGCCAAGAGAAAGATGAGAGACATGAGACCAAACAATGCAGAAGAGCTGAAGGCTGCTATTGAAGCATCCTGGTCTTCCGTAACACCTCAGCAGTGCCGCAGGCTGATAGCTTCCATGCCACGCCGCATTGAGGCAGTAATTGCTGCAAAAGGGGCCCAAACCAAGTACTGAGTACATATGCATGCTTATACTTTTCAGAGGTCCGATATTATTCTATGTACAATCCTTGTTTTATTGATTGCATGTAATATTCTAATTTTCTGAGACTGTGGATTTGGGGTTTTCATGAGCTGTAAGTCATAATCATCACAATTATGACAAATCATGGCTTGAACTATCTTGCTTTGCATGTAATGAGTCTATCTCATATATTAGTTTCACCTTTTAAGTTGCATTACGGAAATAAATGAACTTTTGCACGATATTCTAATTTTTTGAGTTTCACCTCTATTTTATTAGGCAGCCTAGAACTTACATTTTTTAAAGTTCAATATTTTTTCTGTTATTGTGTGACTTTATATAACTCCTGAGTTATATAAAGACTCTGTAATGAAGTTTTATATAAACAAATGTTGGTAAACATATGAGGTTTATGGAAGAACTTTGATGAAGTTGAACAGATTTCCAGGGAGAGAGAAAATATTTTTTAAAAACTTCATTCAAATAGTCTTCTAAAAGTTTTATTTAAATCACCAAGTTATTAAAGAGAGTTGGAACTGTATTCCAATGCATAATGCTTTCCTGTGCTGGTTTTCTATTTGCATTAAGATACTTATTGTTAAAGAATTTAATCAAGCTTTAATTGGATCTGGCACTGCTCATTTCATTTATTTATCTGTATTTTTCTGCAAAATTTGCAAGATGCAACCTCACATCTTTGGTGGACTTGGGATAAAGGGAAGAAATACTGAGGCCAGATTTTTGTTTTAATTCCAAAGATTCTTAAAACAAAAATAAAACTGAAACCAGAATGTTTTTCTTTTAGGACTATTGGACAAAGAACTAGAAAAATAAATTGGAACATTACCTATGCTGACTTCAGTGAGAATTATATATGCACAAAAATGGAAAGACAAATTGTTTTTGGAGATTCTCAGTCATCCAAGTCTGAGCTTTTTCAAAAAGCAACAAGACTTTCTTTGTTTTTTGCTTGAAGATGTTTCGCTTCTCATCCAAGGAGCTTCTTCAGTTCTGACTGAATGGTAGAGGATGAAAGGATTTATATTCCTTGCAGTCATCTGGTCATTAGTGCTCTTTCTGAGAGTCGTTGAGGCCATTTTCGTCCTCCACCATTTAGTCAGAGCTGAAGAAGCTTCTTGGATGGTAAGTGAAATGTCTTCAAGGAAAAAGACAGGAAGTCCAGTTGGCTCTTGAAAAAGCATCTTTGGGAAAGACAAATTTGAAGATTAGATGGAAAAAGTGTTGAAGATGGCAGAGGTGGCAAAAGTGGCTGCTTTAATTCAAGAAATAATTCATCCTGTTTTGTTTCCACTTGGAAACCACTTCTGGGCTTTAAACTTTAAACAGAAAAAAATGGAAATTTGATTTTAGGTTTAGATTATTAAGTTAACTTTGTTGTTATAGAAATGAATAGTTATAAAAATGAATAATACTTGCTAAAGAGGAGCAAGTATAGGAGCCTCTGTGGCACAGTGGTTAGAGTGCAGTCCTGCAAGCTACTTCTGCAGCCAGCTGCCTACAATCTGGCAGTTCAAATCCCACCAGGCTCAAGGTTGACTCAGCCTTCCATCCTTCCAAGGTGGGCAAAATGAGGACCCAAATTGTTGGGGGCAATATGCTGATTCTGTAAACCTTTTAGAGAGGACTGTAAAGCACTATAAAGTGGTATATAAGTCTAAGTGCTATTGCAAAATGTCTAAAGCAAAAAGTTTGAGGTTGTAACTGTATTTTGTATTCTACTGCATTGAAAAACAATTGGAAGTCACTATTCTTTCCTCTCTTTTCTTTATTTTTCCCTATTCCCTTATCACTTTTGTTTTTATTTGTATAATAAAGTTGAATTAAAAAAACAATCTCAGACTTTGCAAGAAAGTTCTCAGAAAAGGGTGACAAGCAGGTCTAAACTTTCTAAAATATCAAAATGGCCACAGAAAGGTGGTGTTAGTGAGCATACAAGAAGATGGCACCAAATAATAAGGTTGGAAGGGATTTGGGGGAGTGCTTTTTCAACATTGCCCTGATCCGGCAGGAGATCCTATACCATTTCAGACAAATGGCTGTCCAGCCTCTTCTTAAAAGCCTCCAATAATGGAGCCCCCACAACTTCTTGTGGCAAGTCATTCCACTGATTCATTGTTCTCAGGAAATTTGTCCTTAGTTCTGGGTTGCTTCTCTACTTGATTAGTTTCTATCCATTGCTTCTTCCCCTGCCTTCAGGTGTTTTGGAGAACAGCTTGACTCTTTCTTTTTTTGAGACAATCCTTCAAATACTGGAAGACTGCTATAGTATCACCCCTAGTCCTTCGCTTAGTTAGATTACAGACATATCTAATTCCCTCAATTGTTCATTGTATGTTTTAGCCTCCAGTCCCCTAAACATCTTCGTTCTTCTTCTCTGCACTCTTTCTAGAATCTCAACATTTTTTTTGTATTGTTTTGACCAGAACTAGATATTCTGGTATTTCAAGATGGCTATTTATTTATTTATTTATTTATTTATTTATTTATTTATTTATTTATTTAAATTTAATTTAATTTTGTCAAGCGATTATTAGATAACAGATATAAGTATAAACATAGTTATGAATACATGAAATGGATACATATAAGAAAAAAAAAAGAAATAGGACAGGGACAGTAGGCACATTGGTGTTTGCTTTACGCCTACAGACCTCTTAGGAAAGGGGTGAGGTCAATAGTAGACAGTCTAGGTTAAAGTTTTTGGGGTTTGGGGAAGAAACCACAGAGTCAGGTAAGTATTCCAGACATTGACCACTCTGTTGCTGAAGTCATATTTCCTGCAATCAAGTTTGGTGCGGTTTACCTTGAGTTTGTATCTCTTGTGTGCTCTTGTATTGTTATGGTTGAAGCTGAAGTATTCGACAGGTAGGGACATTGCAATGTATGATTTTGTATACTATACTTAGATCAGACCGAAGGAGGCATAGTTCTAGGTTGTCTAGGTCTAGAATTTCAAGTCTGGTGGCATGAGGTATTCTGCTACGAGTAGAGAGTGGAGAACTCTTCTTGTGAAATATTTCTGGACTTTCTCAATTGTATTAATATCAGATACGTAATGCGGGTTCCAGACTGATGAGCTGTATTCAAGTATTGGTCTAGCAAATGTTTTGCTATATCTAGTTAGTAGTGTAATATTACCAGAGAAAAGCTATGGGATTAGGTTTACAACTCTTAATGCCTTTTTGGCTATGTTACAGTGGGTCATTTGAGATGAGTACTCAAGGTCCTTGATAAAGTTTGGATCATCAACAAGGTCTTGACTATTCAGCTTGTATTTTATTTTCTGATTTTTTTTGCCAATATGTAAGACAGAGCATTTGTTGAGATTTGAAGTTGCCATTGTTTGACCATTCTGATACATAGTCAGGTCTTTTGAAGGGTGAGTATCTGTGGTGTTGAATAGCTTTACATCATCAGCGAAGAGAACACAGTTGCTCTTAATATGATCACAGAGGTCATTTATGTAGAGTATGAAGAGAGTTGGTCCTAGAAGCTGCCTTGGGGACACCACTGTTGACAGGTACAGGATTTGATAGGGCGCTCCCAATTTTGACCATTTGTTGCCTGTTTGACAGGAATGCTTCTATCCAGTTATGCAAGTGTCCAGAGATACCATAAGATTTTAATTTTAGGAGTAGTTTGTCTGTACCACTGAATCAAAGGCTTTACAGAAGTCTATGTAAATTCGTCATTGCTTTGCCCTGATCGAGTTGTGTAGTTCATATGTTTTGCAGTGTAGAGTTGCAGATTACAGGATAGTTTTTTTCTGAAACCAAATTGTTTATTAGAGCGTAGGTTGTTTGTCTCTAAGTGGAGGATAATGGATTGGTTAATAATTGATTCCATGACTTTACAGGTGACGCAGCATAAAGAGATTAGTCTGTCATTTTCAACTAGGCTGGGGTCTCCCTTTTTGAAGATGGGGATGACTGTGGCTTGTGACCATAGTTTTGGCAAGGAGTTAGTCCTGAAGGATTTTTCAAAGATTATGCTTAGAGGTTCGGCTATGGCAGTGGATAGCTTTTTTAAGAAGTAGGCACAAATTCCATCCGGTCCAATAGATAAGAGATGGTTTTAGATTGTGTAGTGCTTTTTCAACATTGTCTTCTGTAAAATTGATATGCATTAGATCATTGTAGATGTCTGTGGTTCGACTAGGAAATACTGGGCATGATCCATTCCTTTTTTGCAAATACTGAGCCAAAGAATGTGTTAAAGAGGTTGGCTTTAATGGTGTCATCGTTGCAGTCTTTACCATTAGGTCCTTTCAGGGGTGATTTTGTTTTGTTGTTAGTCACGAAGTCATGGTCGATCCATTGCGACCCCATGGACGATGTTCCTCCAGGCCTTCTGATCATCTACCATCCCCTGGAGACAATTTAAGCTTATGCCGACTGTTTCAGTGACTCCATCCAGCCCCTCATTCTCCGTTGTCCCCTTCTTCTTCTATTGCCCTCAGTCTTTCCCAGCATTAGCCTCTTCTCCAGTGAGTCTTCCTTCTCATGAGGTGGCCAAAGTCTTTGCGTTTCATTTTCAGGATCTGGCCTTCTAAAGAGCAGTCAGGGTGGATCTCCTCCTGGACTGACCAGTTGGATCGCCTTGCACTCCAAGGGACTTGCAGGAGTCTTCTCCGGCACCAGAGTTCAAAGGCCTCTATTCTTTGGCACTCAGCTTCCTTATGGTCCAACTTTCACAGCCATACATTAGTGCAACTTAAAGCAATACTATCACGTATTGTGACCTTGATGCTATCTCTCTGTTGATGCAGCCCAGGACTGCATTGGCTTTTTCCACAGCTGCAGCACACAGCTGGCTCATACTTATGTCATACACTAACACATCAGGATCAGAGGTGGGAATCCAGCAGGTTCTGACCAGTTCAGGAGAACCGGCAGTGGAAATTTTGAGTAGTTCGGAGAACCGGCCAATACCACCTCTGACTGGCCACACCCCCATCTCGCTTCCCCTTGAGTCCCAGCCAATTGGCTGGGTCTTCTTTTGTTGCCCTGCACAGGAGAACGGAGCTGGAAAACAGGTTAATGGGGTGGGGAGGAAATGGGGATTTTGCAGTACCCTTCCACTGCCATGCCCACCAAGCCACCCCATGGCCACAGAACCAGTAGTAAAAAAATTTGAATCCCACCGCCCTCACAGGTACTACTGTTGAGCCAGGTACCACCTATTCTATAAATTTGGTTTTTCTTGGCTACGTGTAGGACCTTACTTTTTTTTTTAAACGCTGAATTGCATTTTGTTGGACAGGGCTCCGCATTCAAGTCTGTCAAAACGGGACAGTTTATTTAGAGGTGAAGGAGGTTCTTGAGAGACGTGGCATCTTGAGCCTGTAATCTCAGGGTAACAAGGCTGATTAGGCTGAGTCGCTTTTTCCACAGATTAGAATAAATTGGCTTTAATGGCGCAAACAGCCTTCTTTCTGACCTTCGATGTTCCGTAGACTCTGGGCTGTTTTTTCAGCACTATTGTTTTTTCTCCTTTCCCAAAAAAATAATAAAAAAAAAAGGATGGGGCTTTTGATTTTTTTAAAAAGAAAAACCCACATTGTTTCCTTCAACTATTTAAAAAAAAAAGCACAAGTTTAAAAAGTTCAAGAGTTTTTGGGACCCTGAACTGAGATCTATATCTTTATTTAAAAGACAGGTCAATTCACGTGGGAACCACGTTCACCGAGGTTGCTAGCGGCCAATTTCCTAGCTAAAATTATTGTCACTTTCCTTGTTATACTGAGCACTTTTATTCCAGAAATAATTTGGGTGGCTCCTGGGAGGTTAAAATTAGGATCCTACACCAAGGTGCAACTAGCTAGTGGTGTTCCCTGTCGCACAGGGAACAGAATGTTTTAGAAGGTGGTTATTAGGTGTCCACGTGAGTTAAATCTTTCCTAACTGGGCAACTTTCAGGATTGTGGACTTCAACCCCCAGAATTCCTTAGCCAAGATGTCTCTTGTCAAGAATCCCTTCATTCAGCCCCATTGTCATTGAGCGAATGGTGGAAATGTCTGTGGAGTTAATCATACAGGCCATCGTTTTCTGAAAAGGTGATTTTCCAAAAAGCAACTGGACTTTCTTGGGTTTTTTTTCCTTCTTTGAAAATGTTTTGCTTCTCATCCAGGAAGGTTCTTCAGTTCTAACCTCAGTTTTTCAGTTCTCAAACTCTTCAGTTAGAACTGAAGAAGCTGCTTGGATGAGAAGTGAAATATTTTCAAAGGAAAAAAAAAACCTTTTTTCTTTTGGAAAAGCATCTATAGGTGTATGAATATCCCTTACTCAAGGGCCACTTGCAGCTCTTTCCATTCCAAGGTAATTTCAAAATACCTACTCAGGAAAGAGCTACAAGCAAACCTTGAGGCAAGAATTACAGGTAGCCAGCCATTCCTTGACAGGTAGTCCTTGGCCCAAGACCACAACTGGGCCAAAACTTCTGTTGTTAAGTGAGACATTTGAACTTTGTCCCATCTTACGACCTTTCTTGCCACAGTTGCTAAGTGAATCACTGAAGTTGGTAAGTTACTGATATGGTTGTTCAGTGAACCTGGCTTCCCCTTGGACTTCGCCTGTCAGAAGGTCGCAAAGAGGAGAATTACGTGATCCCAGGTCACTGAGACCGTCATAAGTATGAATCAATTGCCAAGCACCTGAATTTTGATCACGTGACCATGGGGATGTACATGTGAAAAACGGCCATAAGTCACTTTTTTCAGCGCTGTTGTAACTTTGGTCACTAAATGAACTGTTGTAAGTCAAGGACTCCCTGTATAGTGTGGCTCCTCCACATATTCTGAGCCTCCTCACAACTGACTTGGTGAATCTGCCATCGGTTTGGCACTGATATTTGGCAATCGCACCGAGGGACCTTCTCCAGGATAAACTCTTTTCCAACCTTACCCTCTGGGAATATTTTTCCCACCCAAAACAGACGATGGGAGTCCATCCTCTGGCCCTTTTGACAGATAGGAAAGGTTAAGTCAGCCTGGCATGTGGAACTTAAAGGACTTTAAGGAAGAACAGTGAATTCTCCCTTGCCTGCTTATGTGTCTTTCCTCCTCCTGAGCGGTAAGGCACGCATTCATTTAGAAACTGCTCAACATAAACAGAAGATAAGAATGGGACCAAATTAGTTCCGCTGTTTGTTTCCTCTTATTGAGGACTTCAGCTCTTGAGCGAAGAGGTTCAGAGTTTTATTAATTTGCTGCGCTAAAAAAAAATTAAGAAATCCACTTGACATACAGTTCCTAAGTCCCTTTAGCCATAATTCCAGTAAAGCAAGGGTAAAGGTAATCCTTGACTTACAACAGTTCATTTAGTAACCATTACAAGTTATAACGGCACTTTAAAAAAGATGATTTATGTCCCTTTCTCACACCTACAACTGTTGCACATGGTCATGCGATTAAAATTCAGGGGCTTGGCAATTGACTCATATTTATGGCGGTTGCAATGATCCCCTTTTGCGACCTTCTAACCAGCAAATTCACTTTGCAACTGTTGCTATTGGCAACTTCAGTGATTCACTTAACAGCCAGGATGATGAGGGGGCTGGAGACTAAAACATACGAAGAACGGTTACAGGAACTGGGCATGGCTGGTCTAGTGAAGAGAAGGACCAGGGGAGACAGGATAGCAGTCTTCCAGTATTTGAGGGGCTGCCTCAGAGAGGAGGGGGGGGGTCAAGCTATTCTCCAAGGCACCTGAAGGCCAGACAAGGAATAATGGATGGAAACTGAACAAGGAGAGATTTAACCTGGAAATAAGGAGAAACTTTCTGACAGAGAGAACCATCAACCAATGGAGCAGAAGTTGCCTTCGGAAGTTGTGGGAGCGCCATCACTTGAGACTTTCAAGAAGAGATTGGACTCCCATCTGTCAGAAATGGTATAGGATCTCCTGCTTGGGCGTGCAGTTGGACTAGATGACCTACAAGGTCCCTTCCAACTCTGATTATCTGCTATCTGTTAACTGTGGCAAGAAGGGTTGTAAAATGTGGGATGCAGATCTGGGGAAGGACTACTGTCAAAACAGCCCATGAAATGGCCTTCAAGCTTTAAGCTTGGCTGATCCTACAGTTACATGGATTTTGCTTGATGTCTTGGAGCTTACATGCTCCAGAATCAGGTACCAGAAGAAGCTGAAATGGTTTCTCAAAGTTTGCCAAGATGCCATCTGCATAATTTTTCTCGCACCAGGATGACACCATGGCTTCAAGCACACATTGGCACTTGGCAGACAAACTGTTTTTTTTTAACCTTGATAAATTTAAGATGTGTGGACTTCAACTCCCAGAATTCCCCAGCCAGCCATGCTTAAACTTGCCAAAGTTGAGAAAAACAAACTGATTTCACACAGTGTCTTTGCTACCAAAGCAAAAACCCACCAAGATACGTGCCTGCAGTATGAAATAGGTTAAAACTTCTTGTCATTCGGGTTCCAGAATGATAACAGATAACAGAGAATCAGAGTTGGGAGGGACCTTGTAGGTCATCTAGTCCAACCCCCCATCCAAGAAGGAGACCCTACACCATTTCTGACAAATGGCAGTCCAGTCTCTTCTTGAAAGCTTCCAGTGATGAAGCTCCTACAACTTCCAAAGGCAAAAGCTGTTCCATGAGTTGATGGGTCTCCCTGTCAGAAAATTCCTCCTTATTTCCAGATTGAATCTCTCCTTGTTCAGTTTCCATCCATTATTCCTTGTCTGGCCTTCGGGTGCTTTGGAAAATACTTGACCCCTTCCTCTCTGTGGCAGCCCCTCAAATATTGGAAGACTGCTTTCCTGTCTCCCCTGGTCCTTCTCTTCTCTAGACTAGCCAGGCCCAGTTCCTGAAGCCGTTCTTCATATGTTTTAGCCTCCAATCATCCCCTAATCATCCTGGTTGCTCTTCTCTGCACTTTTTCTAGAGTCTCAACATCCTTTTTTATAGTGTGGTGACCAAAGCTGGATGCAGTACTTTAGGTGTGGTCTTACTAAGGCTTTATAGAGTGGTATTAGTACCTCCTTTGATCTTGATTGCATCCCTCTGTTAATGCAATTTATGATTGTATTAGCTTTTTTGGCTGCCGCCACACACTACTGGCTCCTATTTAGCTGGTTGTCCACTAAGACTCCAAGATCCCTCTCACAGTTACTGCTATCGAGCCTGGTTTCACCCAGTCTATATGTGTGCTTTTTTTGTGTAATCCCATGCTCCACAGCACAGAAATTTTTGCCAGGGATCCATTCATCTGGATGGAAGTGGTAATTATGAATCCAGACGTGTTTAGGGCGAAGAATCAGCCCTGGACATTTTTCTGAGAAAGCTAAAGAATTCTGCCTATCGTAAGCAGAAACATTCTTTGAAGCTTTGCACACACACACACCATGTCCGCCTTTCAAATATATACCAGGGGCTTAAATGCTAATTACAACTCTCCAAATGAAATGCAAACATATACTCACCGATCGATGGATCTTGACAATATCACTGACAAAGTCAGAAGAATGCAGCCATGTGGACCAGCCTCAAACTGAACGGCAGGACAAGGGGAACGTGGAACAAGAAAATACGGAGCCATGAGTAAAATAGGGACTTCCCCGAGCATTTGTGGTTGGACCAAAAAAATGTGTGCATTGGTTGTTCATGGTTTCTGGGATATTTTTTTAGAAGTTTTGGATATTTAGAGAGGCAATTGGATCTAATGGTTAAGGCATCCAGGAGATGGTGAATTCTAGTCCAGTCTTAGGAACAAAATCTATTTGGGTGACTTTGGGCCAGTCACCAGGAGACAGGGAGTTCTAGTCCCACTTTAGACATGAAAGCCAGCTGGGTGACTTTGGGTCAGTCACTAGGAGATCATGAATTCTAGTCCTACCTCTTGCATGAAAGCTGGCTGGGTGATATTGGGCCAATCACCAGGAGACGGGGAGTTCTAGTCCCGCCTTAGGCATTGAAAGCTGGCTGGGAGACTTTGGACCAATCACCGGGAGACAGAAAATTCTAATCCCACCTTAGGCATGGTTGTAACGTATGACAGTTATGGCTTTAGATACATGTCTAAATCAGGTCATCCTTGGGACCAACCTGATTTTTATAATCTTTTTGCATTAATAGAAGGCCATGGTTGTTAAGCAAACCAATAGTTCACTATAGGTACAGCTGCTGGTTTTCAGCAAAATTGTTGTAAAATGAAGTCATGTGACTGCAGGATGCTACAAAAAGCCGTAAGTGTGGCCTGGTTGTTGAGGGCCTGAATTACAGTCACATAACGGCACTTGTGTGCGTGTGACTATCAGAAATTTGCATCCAGGTCCTAAGTACCTCCAGGAAAGTCTGTCACAACTTTGAACAGTTGCTAAGCAACTGGTCCTAAGTCAAGAACTACCTGTGAAACGTATTTAATGAGAATTGCTATGGTTTTATTCTTAGTTTTTCGACACTGTTCAGAAATGAGATGATTGCTATTAATTTACAGGTAGTCCTCTGCTTACAGCAGTTCATTTAGTGACCGTTCAAAGTTACAACGTCCCTGGGAAAAAAGTGACTTACGACTATTTTTAACGCTTACGACTGTGGCAGCGTCCCCTTGGTCATGTGACCAAAATTCAGATGCTTTGCAACTGGTTCATATTTATGAGGGTTGCTATGTCCCAGGGGTCATGTGTGAATCCTTTTTGTGGCTAGCAAAGACCATGGGGAAGCCGGATTCATTTAACAACCACGTTGCTAATTTAACAACTTGGATGGATTCACTTGGCAAAACTCACTTAAACAACTGTCTTGCTTAGACAGACGAGAAAATTGCCTTTTTTTTTACAGTTTTAAAAAGTTTTATTACATATAAAAAAATTCCATTTCTAAATAAAGGGTGTTGTCTGCACGCAAGTAATTTGAGAGATAATAATCATAATATTTACAATAGTATTCATCACGTTGGTATTAGTCTAATAATAATAATAATAGTATTTGCTTATCCATTTTAATAGACCTTCCTTATAAAATTAATCCTTCTCTTATACTTCCATATTTCTAACTTCTGTTTTTATTGGCTAGCCATTGACAAAATGAGTCCGGTGCAACTGTGATTTTTGAGGACCGCATTGCAACTTGTGTGTTTTTTTCTGTTGAAGCCAAAACTTGCCTAACTTTTAAAAAGCAAATAAGCAGTTTGGTTCCTAGAGACGGCATTCGCAACAGCACAAACACACAGCCCAGCCTCTTTCTAACCTACATCGCGAGCCAACGGGGAAATCTCCCCCCTCCCACCCACCAAAAGTCCTAATTAGCCTGCCCTTCCTTAATTTTCAAATCAAAATAAGATTGGCGAATGTGGTTCAGATCAGGAAAAGCCATTAAAAACTAATTCATCCTGTTCCACAAACGTTGTTCTTTAAGTACCACTCGAAACAATTTCTCAGTTAGGGAGAAAAAGACTTTAAAGAGGGGGAAAAAGGCTATAGAAACCTTCTTAGATGAACTTTTTTGTTGAAGAAAAAGATTGAATTGGTGATTTATGGATTTGACAATTTAAAAAAGGGTTCTGGGGGAAATGGAAAAAATTAGATGAGAACAGATTTGTTATTCCTTTATTTGGCAGAGGACGCCATAATTTTGTGCTTTTCTTCTTTTTCCACTTCTTTCCAATTTCCTGTCTTCTTTGTTTGTCTTCGTTTTTCTTTACTATTTTATAACTATTTATTGTATTGGAACACTCTTAGGATATGCATACAAACATGTATTACTCTATATGCCTATTGTAGTTCAGAGTAGCCCCATAGCGAGATAGGCAGCAAATAAATTTAACAAATAGGATAAATGTTTGTTTCTTTGTGTGTGTGTTTGTGTGTGTATGCATTAGGTCATGCATCATTGGATGCTCCTGCCATTTTATTACATTTTATTACTTTTAATTCGTGGTAAAGACGCTGGATTACCAGCGGGAAGAATGTCAGCCATTCTTTTAAACCAACCTATCTCACAGGGTTTTTGTGAGGAAAATTAGGAGAAATCATTAGTACGCCAGCTGCAACTCTTGGAGGAAAAGCAGCCCATAAATCTAACAGGCAAATTGCGCTCCATTGCACTGTTTTATTTAATACATTCTGATTCCCTGGCATTCTTGGCTGTCATTTAGGGCTTAATCCTTTTATTTTGCTACCTATCTGAGCCAGTCTGGTCTAAAGCCAGGAAAAAGTGAGTTCTAGTCCTGCCCAGGGCACGAAAGCTGGCTGGGAGCCTCTGGGCCAATCACCAGGAGACAATGAGTTCTAGTCTCGCCTTAGGCATGAAAGGCAGCTGGGAGCCTCTAGGCCAATCACCAGGGGGCGGTGAGTTCTACTCCCGCCTTAGGCATGAAAGGCAGCTGGGAGCCTCTAGGCCAATCACCAGGAGACGATGAGTTCTAGTTCCGCCTTAGGCATGAAAGCCAGTTGGGTGACTCTGGGCCAATCACCAGGGGGCGGTGAGTTCTACTCCCGCCTTAGGCATGAAAGCCAACTGGGTGACCATAAGCCAGTCATTCCCTCTCAGCCCAACCTACCTCACAGGATTGTTGTTGCACAGAAAATAGGAGGAGGGAAAGAGGTATGTCACCTTGACTTATTTATAAATCACAGGTCGTCAATGCTTAACAACTATTTTTCTTAGTGAATGTTCAAAGTTACAACAACCCTTCCCACAAAAGGGATTTGTGATCCAGTCTGGAGTTATGATTGACACACACACACACACACACACACACCCTTGCTCAGATGACCACATTTTGGGCTCTGGGCAACCAGCTCAGTTTTATCATCGTTCCTCAGTAACATTACAGTGATTATTATTATTATTATTATTATTATTATTATTATTATTTGCCAGTTTCTGGCCTTCTCATTTGATTTCCAATTTAAAAAAAAAAACAACCCCACCTACTTATAATGAATGGATTCGCTTTACAACTGCTTGGTTCGCTTTGCAACCACTGCATTCATTTTACAACTGCAGCCAAAAGAAGCTGCAAATGGGGTTAGCCATGTGGGTGCCTTGGCTTATGACTATTCCTGACTTACGACAAGAATTCTAGCCTCCATTACATTACCTGTAATAAAGGCAGGTTTTTTTCCCCCTAAAATAAATAAATAAATAAAGTAAGCTGGAGGACAGTTAAGAGCCGCGTCTAAGCCACACATTCCCCTCCTGATGAACTGGTGTGTCTTTCCAAGACCACGTGGCAGTCGTGCTTTTAAACACACAAGCAAAAAGCGGCAATAAGAAGTGAAGTATAATTTGATTGCTCCCTTCCCAGCCTCATACCTGATGGACATTATGTTGTAGGAACATCAGCAGATCTTCGTATGTTGTGATAAAGTGCAACAGAAGCTGCAACAAAAAAAAACCAGAAAAAGAGGAAAATGAGATCCAGGCAAAAGCAAAATGTTGATATTTAGGTGACAAATCACCTAAATGACACATTTTTTTAAAAGCAGAAATCCCAATCCTGCTGGGGTTGGAAGAGTAATATGTGGCTAGCTTGGGAATTCTGGGAGTTGAAGCCCACATATCTTAAAATGGCCAAAGCTGGCATACACACTGAATTACAGTTGCATGGACTACAAACCAGTTTTCTGAATCCAAGAGGGCAATGACCTTTAAATAAATAAACACACACACACAATATTTATTATATATATAATATGTATTATATATATAAAATATATTTATATTATATATTATATATATATTGTGTGTGTGTGTGTGTGTATGGTATTTATGTTTCTTTGGGTATTTTCCCACATCTTAATAGCTGTGCTTTTATAGCAACGTTTCAGCAGAATCTCATCTGCCATCTTCAGGCTTCTGTATTGGGTTCTTTATTAATCGTGTGTCTTAAGCCTGAAGATGGCAGATGAGATCCTGCCGAAACGTCGCTATAAAAGCACAACTATTAAGACGTGGGAAAATACCCGAAGAAACCTAAATACCATACACACACACACACATACATACATGTATGTATTATTTATATATATATATAAATAAAATAAATGAAACAGCCACTTCACTTTGGCGGTGTCTGCTCATTTAGGCTAACCATCTGTCAGGGCCACCTGGACTTTGGATAATATCCAGCAGTAAAGAGAAGCAAAAAAATTCAGAGCATCTGAAAGAGATTTTTTTTTTTGGAAAACTGGGATGAAGGGAAATAGGGGGCGTTTCTCACATTTGCCTGGTGAAATTGCGCGTCTCACACGTACCAACTCCAAACCGCCAGTACCAAAGGGTTTAAGTTACTAAGAGGATAAGCCTAAAGATTTATTTATGCTTATCTGGTTTCTCACCAACTTCCAGACACTGAATGTATCTTTTTCATTTAGTTTCTGTCTCTATTTCTCCTTCTCTCTCTCTCTTCCCCCTCTCTTCCCCTTTCTCTTTCTCTTTTTCTCCTTCTCTCTCTCTTGCCTCTTCTTTTTCTCTTTCTCCCTCTCTTCTCCCCCCCCCCCTCTTTCTCTCTTTCTATCATTGTCTCAATGGGGACCAGAATAATGTCTTCCTTTGATAAATCTTCAAATCTTAGTTAAGATTTGAAGCAGCCTCAGTGTGACATCCCATAGATTGGGGAATATTTGTTCAAATTTGGATATGGTATAAAAATATAATCATTATAGTTCTACCAAGGAGGGAGGGAAGGGAAGGGAAAGAAGGAAGAAAATGAAGAGGAAGGTAAGAAAGAGAGAGAGAGGGGAAGGGAAAGAAGGAAGGAAATGAAGAGGAAGATACGAAAGAGAGGGAGAGAGAGAAAGGGAAGGGAGGAAGGAAGGAAATGAAGAAGAAGGTAAGAGAGAGAGAGAGAGAGAGAAAGGGGAAGGGAAGCAGAGGGGACCAGTTGATGATGAAGAGAAACACAGGGGAAAGGCAGGGAGGGAGGGAGAGAGGAAGAAGTCTAAATGAAAATGTACCATTTCTAAGATCCCATCTGGCTTATATTTTCCCGCAGGCGTGAACTGCTGTGTTCCTGTAGTCCTGAAAAGGTCAGGAAAACAAAACATTCTGATTTTCTTGAATGCAGGGCAAAAAAAGCAATAACCTGTGGGTGATTCAGCAGGCCTAGCTAGCGTGCCCTTGCTATTTTGAAGTTTCCACTATTTTCATACTTCCTGAGGAGCTGAAGTCTAATATGAGCTCCCAAACATCTCCGAAGACTTCAGGTGGCCTTTGATGTATGATGGTATGAAGTTAATATTGCTTAGCTATCAGGTACGTGTGTGTGTGTGGGGGGGGTGTGGGTGTGTGAGAGAGAGAGAAAGTGAGGGTAGAACATCCGTAGCCAAGGGAGGTTCTTTTCACTTGTTGCCCAGGGTCAAACTGTCCAAATTAAACTCTGAACGGGCACGCTGGAACAGTTCGTCCTTAACATACAACCAATTCGTTTAGTGACTGTTTTTGTGCTCGTTTTATTGTAAGCCGCCCCGAGTCTTCGGAGATGGGGCGGCATATAAGTCAAATAAATAAATAAATAAATAAATAAATAAATAAATAAATAAATAAATAAATAAATAAGGTTACAACAGAACTGGGGTTGTGTGATTTCCCTCTTTGGTGACTTTCTGACACGCGAAGCCAACGGGGGAGCCAGATTCGCTTAACAACCGCGTGATTCACCTAATGACTGCAGTGGCTCACTTAACCACCGTGGCAAAGAAAAGTCGTAAAATGGGGCAACAACCCCACTTGGCAAATATCTCACTTAGCGACATACAGTTTGGGCCCCACTTTGGGTCGTAAGTTGAGGACTAGGGGAGCTTCTTGCTGAGTGAGGGCGGAGCCTGCAATTTTCGGGGGTCTACTTCAATTCCCCCATCAGAGAAGGTGAAAATAAGATCAGGTGGGGGAAAGGGCAGGAAGAGGGTTTCGTGGACTTTGTGATTGGGGTTGTTTCTTTTTTCTTTTTCTTTTAAATGTACCTCTCACTTACAGAGTCAACACCACTTTCTCACTGCCACCTGCACGCCACAAAATACCAGCAAGAGCCAGAATCAGGCACTGGTCCCTCTCGGGGTCAGACGGCCGAAGGCACCTGCAGGTCACAGAGGTGAAAAGAGACAGAAAAGAGATCCTAATCAAGAGAACTACCGACAAGGTATATATATACAGAGCCCACCCCCTCCCCTAGCACTGATGATGTTGCCTAGCTGGGTCATGACATGTGTGCAAGGAAACCACCAAGCTCAGACAACACTGAGGACCCCACATTATTATTATTATTATTATTATTATTATTATTATTATTATTATTATTCTTCTTCTTCTTCTTCTTCTTCTTCTTCTTCTTCTTCTTCTTTCTTCTTCCTCTTCTTCTTCCTCTCCTCCTCCTCCTTCTTCTTCCTCTTCTTCTCCTTCTCCTCTTCCCCTTCTCCCTCCTCCTTCTCCTCCTCCTCTTTTCCTCTTCCTCCTCCTCTTCTTCCTTTTTTCCACAAACCCCAGTCCCTCCTAGTACTGATGATGTTGCCTAGTTGGGTCATGAAATGTCTGTAAGAAAACCACCAAGCTCAGAGAGCATCAAGGACTCCAGTTTTCCTCCTCCTCCTCCTCCTCCTCCTCCTCCTCCTCCTCCTCCTCCTCCTCCTCCCCTTCCTCCTCCTCCTCCTCCTCCTCCCCTCTACCTCTCTACAAACCCCACTCCCTTCTAGCACTGATGATGTTACCATTCCCAAGAAAACCACCAAGCTCAGAGAGCAGCAGCGACCCCCACAGTTCAGAGTGGCTGATTTCTATATTGCATCTCAGACTGTGGGCTCTGATGGGCAGGGCTGTTGGGAATTGCAGTCAGAGAGACCCGAACTCTCACCACCCATGGCCCAGGAGCACTTCATGTTGAGATCTGAAGAGCAACAACTTTGATGCACAAAGCTTTTCTTTCAGCATGGTTTTTCTGGCTGCTGGCCTCTCCCTTTGCAAAAACTCCTGGTTGTCATGGGAGTTGGGAAGGTCAATGAGTCTAATGCCCAACTCAATTCTGTATTCCACGTAAGGGCATCCCCAGCTTTTGGTGGCCTCAGGGTTCCTTGCAAAGGCCTGCTAGATGAGGTGAAATAGTCCATACAGGCTCCTTCCCAGAGGGCTAAGAGCAGGGGTGGGCTTCAAATATTATAGCAAAGGGTTCTCTGACCAGTTGCTGGGTGGGTGTGGCCATGGTGGGCGTGGCCTAGTCGGCCTCCTGCACCACGGGGGGGGGGTTGCCCTCCCCGGACTCCAGAGGCTCCCAGGTAGCCAGAAACTGGATAATTCACCTCTATTCCTACCCCCTCTCTGTCATCCTTAGCTAATTCAGTCCCGGGTTCTATAAACAGAGGCACGGAATGAAAATCACATGAAATATTAGCACCGCTTCATAAAACCTTAGTTAAGGCCACACCTGGAATACTGCGTCCAGTTTTGGTCACCACATTACCAAAAAAGTGATGTTGAGACTTAGGAAAGAGTACAGGGAAGAGCAACTAGGCTGATTAAAGGCCTGGATACCAAAACATAAGAAGAACGGTTGCAAGAATTGGCTATTCCCAGGGTTTTCCAGTATTTGAGGGGCTGCCCCAGAGAGGAGGGGGGGTCAAGCTATTCTCCAAAGCCCCTGAAGGCAGGATAAGAAGTAACGGGTGGAAACTAAGCAACCTGAAACTAAAAGACCTGAAACTAAAGAGAGACTTCTGACATCGAGAACAATTCACCAATGGAACAACCTGCCTCCAGAAGCTGTGGGTGCTCCAATGCAGGAGGTTTTTAAAACAAGAGCCACTTGTCTCTTGCTTGAGGCTGGACTAGAAGATCTCCCAAGGCCCCTTCCAGCTCTGTTCCGAACTGAGTTGAAATCTGCATGACTTACCCTTTTCAACCCCACCAAGGAGGCCAAAGCCAGGATCACCCCCCCATTTCCCCCCGCAACAATAGAGAGAGGGGGAGGGGGGAGAATTTCCCTTGAAGGGGAATGGAAAACCACCGGGGGCCCTCGGGAGCCTTGGACTTACCCAACTGTGTTGTTCCGGCTACTGTCCCCGAAGATAAGATGTTGGAGGACGTGGGCTTGAACGGCTGCCAGAACCCCGCACGGCCCACCCTGGAAGAGGCCAGGAAAGGACAGAGGAAAACAATACGTGTGAAAAATTCTCTGCGGACGGGATCTCTTTTCACCTGGCTGACCACCTCCCCCCGCCACGGCTGTCTGGTGACCCTCGTAGATACAATGAGATCTGACCCTGCCAGGTTCTTAATTGAAACTTCAGGTCCCTGGACCTTTTTCCTGGAGAGGCCAAGCCAGGTTAAGATACGTGGTGGAGGCTTTGTTCTGCGCCCAAAACTGAAAGCATTTTGGGGGTTTTCTGGCGGTTAAAAACATTAAGGGGGAAAGAAAGGGCCGCAGAGGACGAGTTTAAAGTCCTGATTCAAAGGCATCAGGTTGGACAGTAGAACTCGGGACACTCCGTTAGAATTTGGAGGGCTGGAGGGAGGAGTGTGTGTGTGTGTGTGGGGGGGGTTGAATGGTTCTCCCAACCTCCCCCCCCCACCCCGGGCAGGGCATTTACTGACCCATAAAAGGTGTTTTTGGATGAAAAAAAATGGATATACAGGTAGTCCCTTGACCTTATGACCACAATTGGGCCCAACCAGTAGTGGGATGCTACCGGTTCGGCATGGTTCTGCCGAGCCAGTAGCAGCGATGAGCAGCAGGGACCGAACCGGTTCTCTCTGCTGCTCTGCTGTTGTGACCACCCGGGCTCCCATACTCACCTTTATTCCCTACTTCTGAAGCGCAGCTGCTTTTGCGGCACATCAGAATGCTGCGCGGCAGCTGCTGAAGCAACCAGGGGAGTGCAGGCTGGCAGGAGGTGAATTGGAATGCCTCTGCACTCGTGCAAAGGGCGTGTTCGGCAGTGCGCGTGCATGCAAAGTGTTTGCACGCATGCAAAGCGCGCCCATTAGGCCACACCCACTGAACCGGTGGTAAAAGCTTTCGAATCCCGCTACCGGGCCCAACGTTGGCTAAGGGACAGGGTCGCTCAATGATTTTTGACCCACTTTGCGATCTTTCCTGCCCGAGTTGTTAAGTGAGTCCTGCAGTGGTTGAATTAGTCACACGGTTGTGAAGCAAATCCGGCTTCCCCTGTCGACTTTGCTCGTCAGGAGGTCACCAAAAAAAAGGGGGATCGTGTGACCCCGGGATGCTGCGACCGTCATAAATAAGAGTCGGCTGCCGAGCGTCTGAATTTGGATCACGTGACCACGGGGCGGGGGGGGGGAAACGCTGCAACGGACGTAAGTGCAAGGAGCCAGTCATAAAGCACTTTTTTTCAGTAGCCACTGTAACTTTAAACAGTCACTAAACTATGGGTTGTAAATCAAGGACTACCTGTACAATGGAAAATGTCATGGAGATTCCCAGTCCTCCAGGTTATGTTGTCCCAAAGGTGCTTTTTCAGGAGGCAACTACCGTGTTTCCCCAAAAATAAGACACTGTCTTATATTTTTTTTGGCTCCCAAAAACACACTAGGTCTTATTTTCGGTAGGTCTTATATATATATATATATATATTTTAATGAAAAAACACTTACCATATTCATGTAGAACAATGTACATTTATTCATGTACTAAACCACGAACAAATCGCATACCGTGTTTCCCCTAACATAAGACACTGTCTTATATTTTTTTGGCTCCCAAAAACACACTAGGTCTTATTTTCAGGGTAGGTCTTATTTTCAGGGTAGGTCTTATTTTCGGGGTAGGACTTATTTTCAGGGTAGGTCTTATTTTTGGGGTAGGTCTTATTTTCAGGGTAGGTCTTATTTTCGGGGTAGGTCTTATTTTCGGGGAAACGCGGTAGGTACAACAGCAGGAGCACCACTCAGGTGATCCCGAGGACACAGATAAGCCTCCAAGTGGCCTCAATGACCCTCTAAAAGGGTGCAAATGACCAGCTTTGTCTGCAAGGAATATAAATCCTTCCATTCCCCGTTATCTTGTCAGAGCTGAAGAAGCTGCTTGGATGAGAAGTGAAATATCTTGAAAAGAAAAGAAAAAAAAAACAAGGTTTGTTTTTCCTTGAAGACGTTTCGCTTACCATCCAAGAAGCTTCTTCAGTTCTGACTGAGTGGTAGAGGAAGGAAGTGGCCTCAACGACTCTCAGAAAGAGCACTAATGACCAGATGATTGTGAGGAATGTAAATCCTTCCGTCTTCCAACATGTGGACCTGAAGACATACACAAACCTCCAAGCGGCCTCAACAACTCTCTGAAAAGGATGCAAATGGCCAGCCGTGTCTGCAAGGAGTATAAATTCCCCACCAGCCAGTCAGAGCTGAAGAAGCTTCTTGAATGAGAAGCGAAACGTCTTCAGAGAAAAATAAGAAAGTCCAGTTGTCTTTTGGGGGGGAAAAAAGCACCTTTTTCCAACTGAAAGTTTCTTGCAGGCGACTTTTATCAGCCCCAGGTGGCAACTACCTCTCAGCGATTTGGGGAGCCCGATGGGAACTGGTTACCTTTTTCTGCACGATGCCGTATTTCAGCTCCGGGTTTTCGCTGAACGTAAAACTCTGGATTTTCCACTCTTCACTGAAGCATCCAAGACCGGAGCCGAAAAGCAGAGTTTTCAGGTCCTTTTATTAACAGAAAAAGGAAAAGGTGGTGAGGCAGTAAGAGAAAGAGCAAACATGAAAGAAGAAAACTCCTGTTTTCATTTGGGAAACACGTAAAATGGCAGGACAGAGAGAGACTGAGAGGCGCCATTTTAAACCAGGAAAGACAAAACTGGAGAACATACATACGGGTAGTCCTCGACTTACACTGATTCACTGAGTGGCCATTCGAAGTTACAGCAGAACTGAAAAAAAAGTGTCTTAAGGCCGTTTTTCACATTTATGACCGTTGCATGGTCACATGATCAAAATTCAGACCCTTGGCCACTGATTCATGTTTACAATGGTGTGTGTGTGTGTGTGTGACGTAATCCCCTTTTGCGACCTTCTGGCAAGCAAAGCCAATGGGGAAGGTGGATTCATTTAACAACCGGGTTATTAATTCAATGACTGCAGTGCTTCACTTAACAACGCTGGCAAGAAAGGTTGTAAAATGGGTCAAAACTCACTTAACAAAACTCTTGCTTAGCAAATTTTGGGCTCAGTTCTGGTCGTAGGCCAAGGGCTGCCTGCACTTGCCCACTTGACTCGGATGCCAGAAATGCTGCTATTAACCTGGAATGTCCTCGTCATTGTCGGCTGGCGGTGCCCAGGGGTAGGGCCTTCTCTGTGGGAGCACCCACCCTGTTGGAACCAGCTCCCCGCTTGGCCCCTGATCTCCGCTCCTTCCATCGGGACCTGAAGACCTGGCTCTTTCAGCAGGCCGGCCTGGACTGAACAAAGGGGGTGGGGGTTCTTTTTAAAGTAATTTTAATTAGCTTTAGTGTATTATTGGGCTTGTACTGTTTAATTATTTTTAAAGTAAATTATTGTATTGCGTTTTTATATTGTGAGCCGCCCTGAGTCCTTAGGGAGAGAGGGCGGCATACAAGTCTAAAGTTTTTAAATTTTTAGTTAATTGGTGGGTTTTATCTCTATTTGACTTGTATTGTTTAATGTTATTTTTAGGTAATTATTTATTGTTGGTTTTTTAGTTGTTAGCCGCCCCGACTCCTTTGGGAGAGGGGGTGGCATACAAATCAAAATAAATAAATAAATAAATAAATAAATAAATAAATAAATAAATAAATAAATAATAATTATTATTATTCCTCCTTTTTCCTCATCACACTGTTTCAGCAAAAAAAATGAGTCAGGGCAAAGCAAAATGAGATTTGGCTGCAGGTCCCTTCTGTGCTTCTTAGCCTCTTTCAGGTTTTCAAGTCTAATTGTTAAAACAAAACCTGAGAGAATTGCTGCTCAGAAATCTGCCATTAACGCCAGCTTGCGTTGGCTTAGCGTTTCTCTAACCGGCAAACACTTTTAATTTTTCTCCCAGAGGTGGTTTTTCAAAAGGCAACTGGGGGGAGGGTAGAAAGGAAAAAAACAAAAAACAAAAAGACAAAGGAAGACCAGTTGCCTTTTGAAAAAGTACCTTTGGGACAACCATGGACTGGATGACTGAGAATCTCTTTTTAAGTTTTAACAGATTAACCGATTAACAGTGTTGGAAGAGACCTTGTAGGTCATCTAGCCTAACCCCCTGCCCAAGCAGGAGACCTGACACCAATTCTGACAGATGGGAGTCCAATCGGGATGGGAGTCCAAGTGATGAAGCTCCCACAACTTCCAAAGGCAACTTCTGTTCCATTGGTTGATTGTTCTCATTGTCAGAAAATTATTCCTTATTTCTAGGTTGAATCTCTCCTTGTTCAGTTTCCATCCGCTATTCCTTCTCTGGTCTATAGGCGCTTTAGAAAATAGTTGACTGCTTTCTCTCTGGGGCAGCCCCTCAACTATTGGAAGACTGCTATCCTGTCTCCCCTGGTCCTTCTCTTCCCTAGACCAGCCATGCGCAGTTCCTGCAACTGTTCTTCATATGTTTTAGTCTCCAGTCCCCTCATCATCCTGGTTGCTCTTCTCTGCACTTTTATAAGTAGTCCTCAACAAACGAAAGTTTAGCAAACTCTTTGAAGCTGCAACGGCACTGAAGAAAAGCGACTTACAACCAGTGTCCTTGTGCTTACAGCCGTCACAGGATTCCCGTGATCAAAATGATTCGTTTCGTGACCGCTTGAAGTTGCAACGGTAGCGAAAATTGTGATGTCCCGTGTTCGTGGCAGCTTCCCCACAAATTGAGGCGCTCAGCAAACAACAGTTTTATGAGGTGCGGAAATCATGTGATCACCACTTGAGGGGGGGGTGGTTTCCAGTGGTCTTCCGACAAGCAAAGCCAAATCTGAGAAGCTGGATTTGCACAGGGACCACGTGGTTCACTTAACAACTGCAATGATTTGCTTATTGACAGTGGCAGGAAAAAGAAGGTCTTAAAATCAAGCACAACTCACTTGTTGAGTGACTCATAAATCACCTTGCTTAGCAATGGAAATGCTGATCCCAGTCATAAACAAAGAACTGCCTGTATTATTTATTACTAAAATGGCCCCGGTTCGTCTCGGTTGCAAGGAACATTAAAGAGAGTGACAGGGAACTTTCAATGCTCCAGCTAAGCATTAGCAAGCTTTAGCTGAAGGGGATTTATTTCTTTAATATCGGTTTAATTGAACTAAGGCTGAAGAGAAGAGCTGAGATAATAAAGCTTTTATAATTGTTGAAGAGAAAGGCTGGACGGAGGAAGAATTAACAAAAATGGGGGTAAAGCAAAACCATTCTGATGCTGAGCTTTGGGCCCCTTTGGGTTTCAAACTGCGGTTTGGTTAATTGTGGTTCTTCAACCAAACTATCATTGGTTAGGATGGCAAGGTCCCAATTATAAAAACATAATTGGCAGAACACAATATGCAGTCCTTGACTTACAACAGTTTGTTTAGTGCCGTTCAAAGTTGAGGACTATCTATACGGGCAATTTGCTGATAAATTTTTACAGGGCAATTTTAGTCAGGAAGAAAAAAATTAGAATCATATTAAGTTGCAGTTAACATGACTTATTGATCATGCCTACTCACAAGAGGCATGATCATGAGTCAATCAAGGGTCAGAAATTTGTCACTAGTTAAAAAGTCAACTGAATTTAAACTTTTTGTGGTAACCTAATGATTCTAGACCGGTGACTTGCTTGACTCCTCCCCCAGGGCCTGCTTGCTGTTCTCCTACGATTCGGCACATTTAGCTAAGAACAAAAGAACGAATAGGAAGAACGAAAGTAAACAGAGCACTTGAGAATTAGCATGGAGAAAGCTGATCAGATAGGCCCTTCAGATTCCGTGGAGTCCTTAATGGTCTCAGAGCTTAGTTGTTTGTTTGCAGATGTTTCGCAACCTGACTAGGTAACATCATCTGGTTAGCGAGTATTTGGTTGCTTATTGTTTAAATATAACAGCTTTCATCGGCAGTGTTGGTGAGGGAGAGGTTTTCTCTTTGATTTTGATAAGGATATTATTTTCTGCTTGACTGTTTCTCTGGTGTTAATCCCTGCTTATCTGTTGTTAGCTGCTGGAGAAGGTGGCATTTTTTTGGTCATTTTGTTTCCTTCTTGGCTTTTTATTCTTTCTTTTGAATGGTGTGTAAATATTGTTTATCTCTATGTGCCTGTTGATGGTTGATGGGTCTGAGTGCCAAACTTCCAGAAATCCCCTATTCCCCTCCCCCCCTGTTCAAATTCTGTCCTGTCCTTTGCCAAACTTAATGCACAGCTCACCTTTGCAAGAATGAAATCAATGGGCTTGGTTGTCACTTGACACGCATATAGAGTCAAAGGTTCAGGGTCTTCCCCAACATCTTCCCAGCTTTCCTCATCCTCGACATCAACTAACAGGGGAAAATAAGAGGTCAACATCTTGAACGTGGGAATAGTCACTGCAGTAATCTAGCAGCATCTTAGGGCCAATTAAGAGCACGAAGTTTTATTTGTATTTTCCATTTTCAAATCCCTCTATAATTTAAACTCCTTCAATATTCAAGGGTTTGCATTTTAATATTCAAAGTTAAAATAACCTTTTTCTTGTTATATTTTTTAAAACTAAAACTTGCTTTTCTTTATCTCCTTGAGATGATTTTCTTTATCTCCTTGAGATGAAACTCATTGGGGGAAATAGGTAAAATGGAACAGGTTATGCCATCCTTAACCACAGTTAATATGTCAGGAGCAGAGTTCAGGTAACATGGATAGCTATAAACTACCCCTTATATGTCATGGCAATGTCATTTGCACAATAGACTAGGCTGAAAACAAGAATACAATATGGTTCAAAAGGCATATGGAAATGTTGTAAATATGCGAGTTCACTTCTAAAGTAAATTCACATAGTTATGAAATGAGTGGTTGCAAGTTAAAGATGACCTACTACTGATCCTTGTTGTAATTTTCTAATTATCAAGTTCAGGACAAGGAAACATAATGCAATATGTTAGTGTTTCTCAGCCTGGACAACTTTAAGATGGGTGGATTTCAACTCCAAGAATTCCCCAGTCAGCAAACAGGTTTTCCCCCCTCACCTCCAAGTTTATGAATTCCTAACTACTACTACTTCTCCTCCTCCTCCTCCCCCTCCCTCCCTCCCTCCCTCTCCTTCCTTCCTTCCTTCCTCCCTCCCTCCCTTTGGAGATGAATGCCCCATGGTGAGAGGGACATTCTGGGGGTTGAAATCCACCATCTTAAATTTGCCATGGAACAGGAAAAACTGCAACGAATATTTCACCCAACAGAACTGACCTAGTTCCAAAATGTCTCTGGGCAAATGAGCTTTTCTGGACGCAGAGGTGGGAGATCTTCTGAAATGAAACAAGACAGAACAACCACATGGTCAAATCTGATCAGAGACATGACTAGAACAAAAGGAGGATCGAAGACAGGCTCAAAACATCCTGTGAGCCAATTTCAGAGGCTGGGACTTTCGATTCTGAAGGCAGAACTAGAAAACTTAATTCTCAGAACTTCATGCTCACCATATAATGAAACTTTACCAGGTGGGCCTCAGCACATGGGGTGGATGTGGTGGTTAGTCCTTGAAAGATGCTTTTGAACAAGGCTACTGGGCTTCGGGATCTTAAAACGTTCTGCCAAAACAGAAAACTTTCCAAAACTTTCCAAATCAATTCTGGCTGCACATTTGCAATTCGTATTTTAACCTTTGTGCAAAAGTTGTCTGTGCTTGTTTACTATTGTTATGCTTAGGCTGTCTGAGCCGCTTCCAAATATTATCTGGTGGATTTCGGCTCTCATTACCTTAGCAACTAATCTTGTACACCTCAAAGTCAAAAAAATCCATCTTCCTTCGTCTATTCTATACAACGTGCCTGAAAGTTGAGTCACAGCAAATGAACTTATCTCCTTGTCGATTTGTGATGTTTCGCTGCCCATCCAAGCAGCTTCCTCAGTCAGAACAGGTTAGTTAGCTAGAGAGTTGTTGGAATGTAACAACTTCCCCCTGTACAACACCTGTTGTATTTCTCCAAAGTACAACACCTGTGTACAACCTGTTCCTTCATTATCCAGGATAACACAGGGCCATGTTTTCATGCTGGCTCTAACGTCCTTGAATGCTGGACTGCTTCCCCACCGGTCCAAAGCATATCTTGGTATGAGAGTTACAGCAAGTCTTCAACTTACAACAGTTCATTTAGTGACTGTTCAAAGTTGCAACGGCACTAAAAAAAGGGGGGGGGACTTATGACCATTTTTTGCACCTACAACCATTACAGCATCATTTGCAGTTATACGATTGAAATTCAGATCTTTGGCAACTGACTCGTATTTATGATGGTTGCAGTATCCTGGGGTCACACGATCCCCTTTTGTGACCTTCTGACAAATAAAGTCAATGGGGGAAGCCCAGATTCACTTAACCACCATGTGACTAGCTTAACAACCGCACTTAACAATTATGGCAAGAAAGGCCGTACAATGGGGCAACATTCACCTAACAAATGTCTCACTGAGCAACCTAAATTTTGGCCTAAGTGAGGTCCAAGGTCGAGGACTACCTGCACAGGTAAGTCCTTGACTAACAACCACAATGGGGGCAGAATTTCCATTGCTAAACAAGGCGGTTGTTAAGTGAATTGCACCCAATGTTGTGACTTTTTTTAAAGCCACGGTTATTAAGCAAATCACCACAGTTGTTAAGTGAGTCAGGAGGTTGTTAAGCAAATTCAGCTCCTCCCATTGAGTTTGCTTGCTGGAAGCCGGCGGAGAAGGTCGCAAACGGGGGTCATGTGACTTCGGGGTTTTGCAAGTGCTGTAAAACACAGCGCCCTTAGCTCAGCGCCCGGATTTTGGTCACATGACCATGTAGGGATGCTGCAACAACAGTAAGTGGGGAAACAGGCAGAATTCACCCCTTTTCTTCCCCCAGTGCTGTTGCAACTTCAATGGGTCGCTAGACAAATGGTTGTAGGTTGAGGACTACCTGTAACTGTAAGTCACTTTTTTCAGTGCCGTTGTAACTTTGGCCACTAAGCAAGGGGTTGTAAGCCAAGGACTACTTCTATCCCGGGCATCCGTATCAAATTTGGACATTGTTCACCCAAATTACAATCGTTATGTAGAAAGTTAGTACCCACCCCTCTCCTAGAAGAATGAAATAGTCTAGGAAATATTAAAAAGGCAGAATATTATATTTCCCTGTATGAAGAAAAGGAGAAACATGTTTTAAAGACAAAGCAGCTTCCTGCAGCTCCCTATTCCCCCTTCAGCTCCAGAGCGATGGGATTAAGACATGGCCCTCAGGACGTGATAGGATTACCCATCTCACCACATGGTACCTGGGAAGATTGCATCAGCCAGCACTCAGGTGAAGCCATGTGGTCCAGACAAAGTCTACAAAGTTAGCTAAGACCCTCCTGCCCCTGGGAGCCTGACAGCCAATGGGATACGCTTCTTACACAGGAACAGGAAACACTAAGGTGGGGCCCAACAGAGGGTATAAAACAATTGCACTCTCAGCATCTTGGCCCCTTTTCCTTCTTTTCCTTCACCCAACATCTTGAAGCATGTGATCGTCCTTTTCACTTCGGAGGTCCAAGCCATGTGGTCCACCTGTCCACCATTAAACCATCTTTCCAAACAGCCTCCATGTTTCCAGTGTCTTTCTTCCCCACTTGGAACTGAGCCCAGAAGGATAATTCTTCCAACCGTTATAGTTCAATTAGGGAGGGAGGCGGGAAGATGAGAGAGGGGAAGGAAGGAAGGAAGGAAAGAAGGAAGATAAGAGAGAGAGAGAGAGGAAGATAAGAGAGGAAGGGAGAGAGGGAGGAAGAGAGAGAAAGAAAAGATGAGAGAGAAAAGAAGGAAGGGAAGAGAGAAAGGGGGAGGGAGAGAAGATAAGAGACAGAAAGAAGATGAGAGAGAGGAAGGAAGGAAAGAGAGAAAGGGAGGGGGAAAGAAAAGAAGATGAGAGAGAGGAAGGGAGGAAAGAAAGGGAGGGAGGGAGAGAAAGGAAAGAAGATGAGAGTGAGGAAGAAAGGAAGATAAGAGACAGAAAGGGAGGGAGGGACGAAAATAAGAGAGAGAGAAAAGGAAGAAGATGAGAGAGAGGAAGGAAAGAGAGAGAGGAAGGGAGGGAAGAAGGAAGGAAGGAGGGGAGAGAGAGAGAGAGAGAGAGAGAAAGAGGAAGGCAAGGGGAGCAGTAGATAATGAAGAGAAGAATGGGGAAAAGGCAGGGAGGGAGGAAAAAATCTAAAAGAAAATACGCCATTTCCAAGATTCTATCAAGGTAAGAGAAATCCTCAACCTTCTTTGCTGACAGCTAGGAAAAAAAAATATATAAGGAACAGATTCAGGAAAAGATGACTCGGATTGAAATAACTCGACGCACAACCCAGGATGAAGACTGATTCACTGGTATTATGGATGACTCATGGCTGAAGGAACAGCCCAACACTGCATGGAAAACCCCACCATAATGAGCTGGGAGTAAAAGGCTCAATAAAAATAAGTTCTGGTGTAAGATGCCACCCATGTCTAATTCTGGCGATGTAGGCCGTAACCTAGAAATTCAGAGTTTCCTTGAGGATGCCTGCTCCTTAGCCAGTGGTTCATTACCAGACTTCTGTTTTTGTTTTTTTGCTTCTTCGCTACGAGGATAAAAATAAGAATGGTGTGCAAGGAAAGAAAGATTCAGGCAATTATAATGGAGCTCGTCCAACCTCCAGTGACGAAACACCCGCAATTTCTGGAGACAAAGCTAATCTGCTGGCTAATTGTCCTCCCTGTTAGGAAGTTTCACCTTAATTCCAAGTTGCTTCTCTCCTTTCCATCCGTTGTTTCTTGTCCTGACAGGCCTCATTGCAAAATAGGAATAAATATATCTGGAACTTCACTTGAACATCATCGGGATTGACAAAATCCCCATCTGTCGATTGCAAAACGTGGCTTCCTTTGGCAGAATTGCAGAAGTACACAGTTGGAAGGGACCTTGGAGGTCTTCTAGTCCAACCCACTACTCAGGCAGGAAACCCCAAACCATTGCCCAACCTCTTTTTAAAAACTTCCAGTGTTGGAGCATTCACAGCTTACGTCCCGCAATGAGACCTTTAAGCCACCAAGCAATAACATTTGTCTAACCCAGGTCCCTGGGAAAGACTCAGAAGGTGGGCAAAAAGGCCAAATCAGCCTGAACTGCGACGGTGCTATCAGTCTCTGGGTAGCTCAGTCCGTCCCTGGACGTTTTCAAGAAAAGGTCGACAGCTATTTTGACCTGAATGGTATAGTCCTCTGCTTGAGCAGGAGGGTGGACTAGAACACCTCAGAAGTCCCTGCCAGGCCTAGGATTCCACACTCTATGCTCCTGTCTGGACCGAGGCACATTAGAAGACATCAGCCTTTTAAGTCTGACAGTGTGGTTCTGCCCTGCAAAGAAACCAGAGAGGATCCTTTCCAAGATGGAGGAGGAGGAAGAGGAGGAGGAGGAAAAGAAGAAGTGGTAGTGAAGGAAGACAGGGAGGAGGAGGAGGAG
>CM019155.1:5155401-5169444 GCA_009733165.1 Naja naja
TCTCTATAGACATCAAGCCCAAAATGTCTGTTGCTAAGCGAGACAGTGGTTAAAGTGAATTTTGCCCTGTTCTACGACGTTTCTTGCCATAGTTGTTAAGTGAATCCCTGCAGCTGTTAAATTAGTCACGCTGTCGTTCGGCAAATCGGGCTCCCCCATTGACTTTGCCTGTCAGAAGTTCGCAAAAATCATGTGACTCCGAGACACTGCAACCATCACAAATATGAGTCGGCTGCCAAACACCTTAAATTTTGATAATGTGACCGCGGGGATTCTGCAACCGTCAGTTGGTTGCCTTGGGGGAGGGGGAGGGGATGGGTGTCACGAGATCACCTTTTGCAGCCTTTCCCAGCTGTCTTCTGACAAGCAAAATCAATGGGAGAAATTTTAGTTCTGTCCCACTTCAACCGCGATTCCCAAAAGAAAAGAAAAGATAAAAGATCAGGTGAAACTCACATAACCACCATCTTGCTTAATAATGGAAGCTTTATCCCAGTTATGGAAGGCTACTGGTATTCCCTCTTGGCCTTCCCAGGCACCTGCGGGATTCGGCTAATTCCGCGTCCAGCTGCAGTGTCCAGCAACATCTAACTGACCCTGCTGGGGTTTTTGCATAGGAGTTTGGCTCATGCAGTGCAAGCCGTCTGGGAGAGCCAAGGGAAACCATCCAAACCATGAGAAAGCGAAAGCTAGAATATTTCGGGCATGGGATGCAATCGAAAAATACGGCATCCTTCACTGAATCCTCCAGGAAAGATGGAGCAAAGGAGGTCCAGGCGGAGGAAGGAGAACATCGCGGGCTCTCAGAATCTAAGGGACCAGTTTGGACAAAACTCTGCAGTCCTTTTCGCGGCGGTTGTTGATAAAAATGAATTGGCAAATGATCGGCAATGTTTGATGACTGATATGGAAGAAGGAGGAGGAAGAAGAGGAGGAGGAGGAAGAGGAGGAGGAAGGAGGAGGAGGAGGAGGACTGGGGTCCCTGATACTCTGTGAGCTGGGTGATTTCTTGCAGACATTTCATGACCCAAGTAGGGAACATCATCAGTGCTAGGAGGGAGTGGGGTTTGTGGAGACGAAGAGGGGGAGGGGGAGGAGGAGGAGGAGGAGGGGAAGAAGAAGAAGGAGAAGAAGAAGAAGAAGAAGAGTAGTAGTAGTAGTAGTGCAAGGGTCAGCTTTCTTGTAGAGCAATGGCCCTCAACCTTTGGGCACCAGGGACTGGTTCTGTGGAGAGTTTTCTCCGCGGACCGGAGGGGGAGTGGTTTCATGTACTGCCGGAATCCCGCGGATGGGGCTTCGCTTGTTTGCGTGGCCCCGTTTCTTGCATGCCACGGCCAGGTGCTGTTACAGAAGCTGCCGGCCTCATGGCAACCTCGTGCTATTCTGCAAATAAGTGGCACAGTGGCACTCAACTGCCTTGAAACTCATTGAAGCTCTGGTCCCCAAAGCATTTTGACATGAAAAATTTATCATTTGTTGGGTACTCAACGCACAAGCTAGAACTTGTGTCGGTATCGGCTGCCATGCCACCCACTACATCACAGGTAGTCCTTGACTTACAGTTGAGCCCGATACTTCTGTTGTTAAGTGAGACATCTGTTAAGTGAATTTTGCTGCAATTTACGCCCATTCTTTCCACAGTTGTTAAGTGAATCATTGCAGTGTTAAGTTAGTAACCCGGCTGTTAAGTGAATCCGGCTTCCCCATTGACTTTGCTTCTCAGAAGGACGCAAAGGGAGATCCCGACAATGCAACCATCATATATGTGAGTCAGTTGCCAAGCGGCTGAATTTCGATCACGTGACCCTGGGGATGCTGCAATGGTCGTAAGTGTGGAAAAATGGTCATCAGCCACTTTTTTCCATGCCGTTGTAACTTCGAACGGTCACTCAACGAACAGTTGTTAAGTTGAGGACTATCTGTATTCCTTATGAGAAAAATTTGTTTTGGTATTCATCATTTTTGATACTCATTGCTCTGTTTGTGGATCCTCCTTAAATAACAGATTTGCTGGAAGCATTACCTCGACTTACACCTGTTCATTTAGTGACCGTTCAAACTTACAACAGTACTGAAAAAAATGACCATTATTCACACTTACAACCATTGCAGCATCCTTGTGGTGACGTGATCAAAATCCGGACACTTGACAACTGGCATGTACTTATGACTGTTGCAATGTGCTGGGGTCAGCGCAGTGGTTAGAGTGCAGTACTGCAGGGTCCTTCTGCTGACTGCCGGCTGACTGCAATTTGGCAGATTGAATCCCACCAGGCTCCAGGTTGACTCAGCCCTCCGTCCTTCCGAGGGGGTCAAATGAGGACCCAGATTGATGTGGGCAAGAGGCTGACTCTGTAAACTGTTTAGAGAGGGCTGTAAAGCACTGTGAAGCAGTATATAAGTCTAAATGCTATTGCTATCCCCTTTTCCAGGTCTTCTTACAAGCCGTCAACGGGGAAGCGAGATTCACTTCAAAACTGTGTGACTAACTTAATTGCAACGATTCACTGATTGTGGCAAGGAACGGGGAAGTACTCACTTAACAACCGTCTCACTTAGCAGCAGAAATTTTGGGCTCAACTGTGGTCATAAGTCAAGGACTACTGAGCCTGCTTGCAGAAAAGCTAGTGGCAGCCAGGGATGAACAACTGTGGCAATTTAACGGCTTCAAGCATTTCATACACAAATGTTTCCCACAATGTTCATGCACAGCTGTGTGTGAATTTTCGGCCAGGTGTGTTACATGCAAACCTACAATTTTTTTAAAAAAGTGCTTCACTTATCAGAAATCCCACTGGGAGCTGACCTGGCGTCTGTAAACGGGGCCTCGTTTTTCTGTGAGGACTTCACACCGCTCCGGTTTCCCGTCGCCGCTTTCATCTGAAAAATGTCCAAAGGGCGCCTTTTTTCATAGCCGGAGGTAATTTTCTTTTCTTCCACTGGCCTTTCCAGGACCGTCTTGGCCAAGGGGTCATCTCCAGAACTGACCGCATGTCGGACCGTTGAATCATCCTTCTTCACGCCCCGGCTCGTGGCAGAGTTGGGAGAACCATTATGACAAACGTCGAGCGGATGCTCCATGCGGGAGGCCAGGAAATCATCCAGCGGTCTGGGAATGGTGGTTTTCTCGAAGGAGTGACCTGGAAGGACTGTGGAACTTTTCACGGTGCCTTCCTGGCTGAATTCAGCCAGGCTGCAAATTCCTGACAGACGCTTCGAGTGCTTCCTTTTTAAGGAATCCTGTAAGGAAGACCAAAGTCAACTGATTTTGCAAAGCGCCAGAAAGCTGGACAAGAAAGTAACAATGGATGAAAACTAATCAAGAAGAGAAGCAACCTGGAATTTAAGGAGAAATTTATCGAAAGTTAGATTTGGAATTTATTTAAAGTTAGAACAATTAATCAGTGGAACAGCTTCCCACCAGAAGTTGTGAATGCTCCAACGGTGGAAGTTTTTAAGAAGAGAAGGTTGGAAAGCATTATGTTCGTGTAGGAAAAAAAACTGCCTAAGAAAGCAATTGGTTGGAGGTGCAATAAGGGTAGTGCTTCTTTAAAGCATGCGCTTTTAAAAGGTAGTCCTCCACTACCTTTTGAATATGTGTATGTTTGCTAAGTGTAACAAATGTGATTAAAAATATTTCCTTTTATGTATACTGACAGCATTTCACCAAGACAAATTCCTTGTGTGTCCAATCACACTTGGCCAATAAAAGAATTGTAATTTATTTGTATTAAAATGTATGACATGCAGAATGTGGTGATTGACATAAAAATAACACATTGAAATACTAAATAGCCAAATAATAAAGGATTATAAGTTGAACAAGCAAATAATGGAAGATTTCAATTTAACGTAAATGTTTGTATTATTATTAGAATTATATAAGCTTGCTAAATGTAATAAATGTGATTAATAATATTCTATTTGTATTAAAAGGTATGACACTTAGAATTGGGTGATTGGCATAAAAATGACACACTGAAACACTGAATGACTACATAATGAAAGATTATAATTTAATAAAAATGTGTATTATTACTTGAATTATATAAGCTTGTTAAATGAAACAAATATTATTAATTCTATTTTATCTGTATCAAAGATATGTATGACACTCAGGTGCTCTATGATTCATGCATTGATATGTTTGTAAAAAATAAAAAACTTGGGGGGGGGGAAAGGTAGTCCTCCACTTAACAATGGTTCATTTAGCGACCAAAGTCACCACGGTTACAGGTAGTCCTCGACTTGCAACAGTTCATTTAGTGACCGTTCGAAGTTACAACGGCACTGAAAAAAGTGACTTAGGGCTATTTTTCGCACTTACGATAGTAATAGATTGTAATAGAATTGGAAGGGATCTTGGAGGTGATCAAAGTCTCCAAATTTGGCAACTTTAAGACTTGCGGACTGCAACTCCCAGAATTCTCCAGCCAGCTTTGCAAACCTACATTTGAATTCTGGGAGTTGAAGTCCACAAGCCTTAAAGTTGCCAGGTTTCTGATATAGGTCCCTGATCGAGGTCATCACCTGTACTATTTCTGATAGGTAGTTGTCCAGTCTCTTCTTAAAAGCCTCCAGTGTGAATATGTCAGTTCCCAGGAGTCTGAATTTTGATCAGGTGCCGCAGTGGTTGTTATGTTTTAAAAAATGGTCATAAGACACCTTTTTCACTGCTGTTGCAACTGTGAACAGTCACTCTGAATTATTGTTAAGTCGAGTGCTTGCAAAAATAAAGTTTTTTTAAAATGGATTCAAGAGGCAGGGAGAGGGGAGAAGATTACAACAGCAGTGAAACAGGTGCCTTATGACCAGAGGTGGCAGGTTCTGACCAGTTCTGGAGAACCGGTAGCAGAAATTTTGGGCAGTTCGGAGAACCAGCAAATACCACCTCTGACTGGCCCCGCCCTCATCTCTTCTCTGCCTCCCGAGTCCCAGCTGATTGGCTGGGTCTTCTTTGGTTGCCCTGCACAGGAGAACGGAGCTGGAAAGCAGGATAGTGGGCTGGGGAGGGAAGGGGGATTTTGCAGTAACCTTCCCCTGCCAGGCCCACCAAGCCACACCCACCAAGCCATGCCCACAGAACTGGTATGTAAAAAAAAATTGAATCCCACCAGCGCTTATGACCATTTTTCACACTTATACTTACAACGAACTGTGGCACGTTGAGGACTACCTGCAAAATAAAGTTTTTTAAAAGTAGATTTAAAAGGAGCGAGGGGGAGAAGAGGAGGAAGAAAGGAAGAGAAACCCGTTTTTGGAGAAAAGTCAAAACCTCTTGAGATGCGTCCACAGAAGCAGCTATCCTTCCCTGAGATGGAAGAAAACTAGGCTGGACTCTTGGTTTCTCCCTTGAAGTTATTCTAGTCTCCGTAGACAATTCTCCCGGAATCTGCATCACATCCAGAAGGTCGCATAGTTTCTTCTCTCCTTCGGCCTGAGCATCCAACATGGCTCTGCCCTTGCCCTTCTCACCTGGCTTGTGACAATGCCTTCTGGACAGGCAGATTATTCCCTCGCTGATCTCATGGCTTAAAAAAACCCAAAGTTGGAAGGATCAAAGGAGAAAAAAATAATCACACACCTGGCCAGACACGCATCTCAAGAAAAGCTCAAGGCTGTGAAGGTTCAAGAAAGGTTTGCTTTTAGACAAGGAATGAATTCGAAACTGTACTGTGTGCTAATGATGAACCTCGCTCAGTATAGATAAGGAAGTCAATTCAGTTCAATTTATTGCGGCCAAAACTCGGTACAGATAATAAACAAAGAACATTTAAGATTTAATTAAAATATACTTGTAAAATAACCTAACATCTAACATGTAAAATTAAGGATATAGACGAGGGGTCTCCAAACTTGGCAACTTTAAGACTTATGAACTTCAACTCCCAGAATTCTCCAGCCAGCATAGTTGGTTGGAGAATTCTAGGAGTTGAAGTCCACAAGTCTTAAAATTGCCAAGTTTGGGGACCCCTGATATAGACTATATTGAATTGCAATGTAAACACTAAATCATATTAAATATGACATCTAAAATCACAATGAAGTATCTATTAGGTATCCATGCTGGCTAAGAAATTCTGGGAGTTGAAATCCACAAGTTGCAAAGTTGCCATAGTTGCTGACTCCTGGTCTACAGGTAGTTCTTACAACTCTTCACTTAGTGACTGTTCGAAGTGATAATGGTACTGAGGTATGGCCATTTTTCACACTTACAAGCATTGGAGAATCCCTGCGGTGACATCATCATGATACCAGTACTTGGCAACTGGCATGTACTTAGGACAGTTGTAGTGTCCTGAGGTCATGGGATCACTTTTTGCGATCTGCTGACAAGCAAAGTTGGTGGGGAAGCCAGATTCACTTAAGAAACTGGTTACTTTCGAGCCGTGGTGGCGCAGTGGTTAGAACGCAGTATTGCAGGTTAACTCTGTCAACTGCCAGCAGTTCGATCCTGACCGATTCAAGATTGATTCAGCCTTCTATCCTTCCGAGGTCGATAAAATAAGGACCCCGATTGTTGGGGGCAATATGCTGACTCTGTCAACCGCTTAGAGAGGGCTTTTATCAGTTAATTCACTTAACAACTGTGGCAAGAAAGTGGAGCAAATCTCATTTAACAACTTATCAACAGAAATCGTGGCCAGGAGTTGACAAGTACCTACAAAGGATTTGCTAATTGATGTCCCAATTGTTTTATTAAAGGAACTTTATCAGAAAGATCTGGTTGCCTAGGTTCTGCGTGCCAAGCAGAAGTTCAATAGGGAGAACCTCCTCTATAATATTTTGAGGTGAAGCAAACTTCACCTCAAAAAGCTTTTAAACATTAAGGTGTGAAGGAACCCACTAGAACGGGGCTGCAATGCTAGACAAGGCCTCAAGGTGGCAGTAAAGAGGCCAAGGAATCATCTGCGTTTGCGCAGAGAAGAATCTCTTCGCTTCTCCCTCCCTCCCCTTCTCTCACCATGAATAAACCAAAGCGTGCCACGTTCGGCGCTTCCCATTGGCCTAACTGAAGAGGGGCGTGGCAGGAGAGGCCGCCTTTCCCAGCTAATGTAATTGTACTTACTCTCGCGTTCCGGGGAAGCACTCAGAATCCGGAGCGCATGCTCAGCCGAGGACTATAAATAGGAAGCACCTGAAGATGGACGCTCCATTCTGTGCCGCGCCCAGGTCGCGACAAGAGGGAGGCGGGAGGGAGGGGCAAGCGAGGCTGCGTCAGAAAGGGCTGGGGCTGTATCTATTTATGAAGCTATTTCGCCTTTTTACAAGCCTCCGTGGGTGGCTGAAACTCGAAAGGGCTTTTCTTTCCATTTTTGATATTATTCGTTTTTAAATTTGGAACAGGGAGGCCGCTTTAAAAGACTTCCTTCTCTCCAAAGGGAGAGGCCTTTTGCTTGCAGAGGCCAAAAAAAACAAACAAACAAAGAAGCGTGCATTTGCACCGTGGACTCGAGACAGAAGCCCACAGACCTTAAAACCATGCCTACCATTCATAACCTGGGACAGACAAATTTGGACTCTGGAGTTGTCTTTTCTCTGTTCCCAAGATGGTAGCATTCAGAAGATGGCGTTGTTATCCCAAAAACAACCCTGTGAGGTAGACTAGGCAGAAACAGGTCTTAAGACTCCCCTGAGAGCCTCTGTTCTCTTAACGATGCCTCATTGCTGGAGGTTTTCAGAAAAAGGTTAGAGAAGGGTTTGCTTTGAATAATGTGGGGATTCCCTACAGGAAAAGGGGGTTGGACTAGAAGACCTCCCAGGTCCCTTCCAGTCCTATGATGCTATGATCTATTACTGGACTGATACTGGTGTTTCTCAACCTCAGCAAATTTAAGATGTGTGGACTTCAATTCCCAGAATTCCCCAGCCAACAAGACAGACACAGACTTCAGAGAATAATTAGGACTGCAGAAAAAACAATTACTACCAACCTGCCTTCCATGGAGGACCTGTATATTGCATGAGTCAAAAAGAGGGCTGTGAAAATATTTACAGACCCCTCACATCTTGGACATAAACTATTTCAGCTCTTACACTCAAAATGACGCTATAGAGCACTGCATACAGATCAACTAGACACAAGGACAGTTTTTTCCCAAATGCCATCACTCTGCTAAACAAATAACTCCCTCAACACTGTCCCAACTATTTACAAGGTCTGCATTAACTTTTAATCTTCCCATCCTTCCTTTCACTCATCTCCACTCACTTATGACTGTATGACTGTAACTTTGTCACTAGTATCCTTACGATTTATATTGACTATTTCCTAGTATGATTTGATTGCTTGTTGTACCCTATGACTATTATTAAGTATTGTACCTGATGACTCTGAACTCTTGACGAATGTATCTTTTCTTTTATGAACACGGCATTTGCACGAAGACAAATTCCTTGTGTGTCCAATCACACTTGGCCAATAAAGAATTCTATTCTATTCTATTCTATTCTATTCTATGTACACTGAGAACATTTGCACCAAGACAAATTCCTTGTGTGTCCAATCACACTTGGCCAATCACGTTGGCTGGGGAATTCTAGGAGAACTCCTGGAGTGGAAGTGCGCATATTTTAAACTTACAGAAGTGGAGAAACACATGATCATTAAAGATCAGGCTACAGATCTCAGTTCTGACCGTGTACATAACCATCTGCCCCTTGTTCAGACTTAAATCGACAAAGAATGAAGTCATTCAGAGCAATCAGCATTATACCACAGACATCTTGTTATATCCCATTTCCCCATTCCCTACCACTACAGAACGCATCTTCTAATCTTTTAATTTGACAATCACACATTTTAAACTTCAGGAATGCCATTTAATGTATATTATTAACCTTGTGGAAATAACGGAAAGGGTTCTGTAGCGCATCTTCTGATATTTTATTAAAAGGCAGAAGGTTCTGGGAATCTGCCTCTAGGTTTTCAGGGGCTGCAGGAAAAAAAGTGTTTAATATTAACATGCCTGAATACAGGTAGTCTTCGACTTACAACAGTTCATTTAGTGACCAAAGTTACTAGTGGACCTGAAAAAAGGGACTTATGGCTGCTTTTTACACTTACGAATGTGGCAGCATTCGCACGGCCATGTGATTTACATTCAGATGCTTGGCAACTGTCTCATATTTATGACTGTTTCAGTGTCCTGGGGTCATGTGATCCCGTTTTGCGACCTTCTGAAAGGCAAAGTCAAGGAGGGGAGACAGATTCACTTAACAACCGTGTTACTAACTTAACAACTGCAGTGATTCACTTAACAGTTGTGGCAAGAAAAGTCATCAAAATGGGGCAGAACTCAGCAAAATACTTAGCAACATAAATTTTGGGCTCCATTGTGGTTGTAAGTCGAGCACTATCTGTATGCCTGCCCTCGGTTGAACTGTCTGGATACAGGAAGGTATTTTTTATAGCTGAGAAAAGAGGAAATGAATCATTTCTGGATCACTTACTATGGATTAATGTTCTCTATGCTAGACAGCCCTGTTCCTATCTGTTGAAATAACTGCAACAAACTGCGGACCTTTTGAAATTGGAAAGCTGTATTCTTTAGGCCCTTTAGGGATAGGCAGCAACAGATATGTTTATCTCTTAATCATTTGACAACTGGTGTTTTGGGTGAAATAGGTTTGGCCTGTAATTAATAGTTAATTCATAGCAACCCAGACTGGAAGGGACCTCAGAGGTCATTTAGTCCAACTCCTGCCCCGTGTATGCAATCCTTATATCATCCTGTAAAAATGGCCAATCATTTTTCCTGGAAACCCCCAGTCCTGGCCTGCATCATTTTCAGGGGTCAAGCAACCGTTTTATCATAAGGCAGTGGCAGAGATCGGTAAATTATGAATTTTAACACTATAATACAGGTAGTTCTCAACCGGTTGGATAGCAACTGTTCTAAGTTATGATGGATCCAAAAAACATATCTGATTCGAAGTTCTGATGGCCAGCTCCAGAGGTGGAATTCAGCCGGTTCTGACCAGTTCTGGAGAACCAGCAGTGGAAATTTTGAGTAGTTTGGAGAACCGGCAAACCCCACCTCTGACTGGCCCCACCAACCCCATCTATTCTCTGCCTCCCATCGAGTCCCAGCTGATCGGCTGGGTCTTCTTTGGTTGCCCTGCACAGGAGAACGGAGCTGGAAAGCAGGATAGTGGGGTGGGGAGGGAAGGGGGATTTTGCAGTAACTTTACCCCAGGAATGGGGAGGGGATGCGGATTTTGAAGTAACCATCCCTTGCCACGCCCACCACACCACGCCCACCAAGCCACACCCAGAGAACTGGTAGTAAAAAAATTTGAACACCTCCACTGGCCAGCTCCCCTCCCCCACAGTCACATGATCATATTTTGGACACTCAGCATCTGGTTTGCATTTACAGCTGTTTGTGGCATCCCGCAGTCACATCACGACAACAGTTCATGCGCGTTTTTGCCAAAAACTTTACTGGTGTTCCTTGATTTACAACCATTTGTTTAATGACCATTCCAAGTTACAGTGGCAACGAAACAAGGGACTTATGATCGGTTTTCACACTTACAGCCATTGTTGTTAAGTTACGACCCTCAAAACGACACTTTAGGGCAGAAGTCTTCAAACTTGGCAGCTTTAAGACTTGTGGACTTCAACTCCCATAATTCTTCCCCCAGTCGTGTTAGCTCGGGAATTCTGGGAGCTGAAGTCCACAAGTCTTAAACTTGCCAAGTTTGAAGGCCCTTGCTATAGGGCACTGCACACCAGAACAACTAGACATAAGGACAGTTTTTTCTTGAATGCTAACAAATTCCACAACACTCAAATTATTTACTAAGACTGTATTACTATTATTATTCTCATCGTTCTCATTAGCTATCTCTTCCACATATAAGAGTGTTTTGATGGTATCTTTACAATTTATATTGTTTTGTTTTCCTAGTATGTTTTGATTGTGTATTAGTAACCTATTATGATTTGATTGCTTATTAGTAACCTATGACTATCACTAAGTGTTGTATTATGATTCTTGATGAATGTATTTTATTTTTTCTTTATGTATACTGAGAGCATTTGCACCAAAGACAAATTCCTTGTGTGTCCAATCACACTTGGCCAATAAAGAATTCTATTCTGTTCTGTTCTATTCTATTCTGTTCTGTTCTGTTCTGTTCTGTTCTGTTCTGTTCTATTCTATTCTATTCTCTATTCTATTCTCTATTCTATTCTATTCTCTATTCTGTTCTCTATTCTGTTCAATTCTATTGTGTTATTCCCATGGTCATGTGATCAAAATTCAGACGTTTGGCAACTGGCATGTACATATGACGGTCGCAGCGCCCTGGGGTCATGTTGATCCCCTTTTGCGACCTTCTGACAAGCAAAGTCAATGGGGAAGCCTAATTCACTTAACAACCACGTTACTAACTTAACCATGACAGTGCTTAACTTAACAACTGTGAAAGGAGGAACAAAAAATGGGGCAAAACTCAGTTTAACAACCGTTTCACTTAGCAAAAATAAATTTTGGGTTTAATTGTGGTTGTAAGTTGAGGACCACCTGTACTTCCGGTTTCCAGCAAAAAAAACCCAGCCATTGCAGACAGCGTATTTGCTTTACGACAGCAGTGCTTGCTTAATGACCACTGTCAAAAAGGTCAATAAAATAGAGCATAATCATATGGTGACTACTTAAGGATTACTGTGACTTACCACAGTAATTCCGGGCTCACTTGCAGTCGCAAGTCAAGGACTTCCTGTATGCAGCAGCCGGTTAATGACTGCCATCTAAAGATTTAGGATCAAATGCTAAAAGTTATATATACCTGGGAGTCCCTTTTTTAGTTCTCTCAGCTGCTGCTTGCCTTGAAGTGGCTTCTCCAGAGGGGAAATTCTTAGGAGGAAAGCTCCCCAAACTTCTTGTGTGACAGGATTTATTTTCCAGAAATGAGGAATTTCCCAGGAAGGTTTGGTTACTCTGGAGCTCCAGAAAGTAGCACGCCATGATTTCCAGGATGGTTTTTAAAGGAGTCTCTTTGGCCTGCGGTAGAAAAAGTAAGATAAATGGGCCATTAGAATTAGGCTGACTCAATTTTACTGTTTGCAAAAGACAAAAGAGTTGATTCCCAGCCTGCGTGTTCTAGGTTCAAGTCTCCTGCTTTGTGGTATTGTAAACAATATAATGTACTATTAAATTAGAGCAGGGCATTTTAGTAAACCAGTAACTACTGACTGGATTATTTGTAAAATTTGTTTCTCTTCTTTTTCCTTTTCTCTTTTCTCTTTTTCTTTCTCTTTTCCTTTTCTTCTTCCTTCCTTTTTTTTGTCTTTATTCCTTCCTTCTCTTTTTCTTCTTTTCTAATTCTCTTCCTTCCTTCCATCCTTCCTTCCTTCCTTCCTTCCTTCCTTCCTTCCCTTCCTTCCTTCCTTCTTTCTTTCTGATGATGTACAGGTAGTCCTTGACTTACAACCACAGTTGAGCCCAAAATTTCTATTGCTAAAGCGAGACATTTGTTAAGTGGCTTTTGCCCCATCTTACCTTTCTTGCCACAGTTGTTAAGTGAATCACGGCAGTTGATAAATTAGTAACCCGGTTATTAAGTGAATCTGGCTTCCCACATTGACTTTGCCTTGCCAGAAGGTCACAAAGGGGGAACACATTACCCCGGGGGACACTGCAACCGTCATAAGAATGAGTCAGTTGCCAAGCGCCTGAATTTTGATCACATGACATGGGAATTTTTCATAACTGAAAAATCATCATAAGTCACTTTTTCCAGCGCCACTGTAACTTTGAACGGTCACTAAAGGAACTGTTGTAAGTTGAGGATGATCTGTACAGAATAACAGAGTCGGTAGGGATCCTGGAGGTCTGCTAGTCAAGCCCTCACCTCAAGCAGAGAGTCTTAAGTTCTTCCAGTGATGGAACACCCACAAGTTTTAAAGCACCCATTGATTAATTGTCCCCGCTGTGAGGAAATTTCTCCTTGGTCCCTGATATCATTAATGCTCATTTTTGGTGTTTTTAAAGAGGAAACTGACAACCACCAGTTATGAGTGATGTAATTAGTTGCTTTTGCAACTATTAGTTGCTTTTGTATATTTTATATTAGTTGCTTTTGCACATTGCAGGAGATTAGAATAGATGACCTTTGTGACCCCTTCCAACTGCTCAATTCTACCAGTATGACTCCACCTCGAACAGTTTGTCCCATCAAGAGTCTTGCTTATAACTTCCAAAGTGTCCTAGAAACTATTGTGCAAAAATTCAGAAATGCTGTCCTGTTTTACCTTGTTTTGTTTGTATAAAGACTGAAGGTGCAAAACATTTCGGAGCTCATTTCTGTTGTTGATGCTGAGTGCGGTGCGGGGAAATTCTTCATCCAGCATGGTACTTGTCTTCTTTAAGCCCTGGGCCAGAAAGAGATAATGTTATAAATCAGTGTAGAAAAATAACCTTAAATCCTTATACAGCTGGTTAATTTAGAAGTTAGTGTAATAATATTCAGAGAAGCTGTTGGCACATAGCAGTTGGCTATGTAACTCTTAAAGAGGTGCAACCCCCAGAATTCCCCAACCTGCATGTTTTACGACGTGTGGACTTCAACCCCCAGAATTCCATAGCTGGCATGCTTAAAGTTCGGCAACTGTAAACTCCCAGAATTCCCCACCCAGCATGCTTTAAGATGCATAGTCCAATTCCCAGAATTCTCTTGCAGGGTCATTACTGAGAATTCTGGGAACCGCAATCCCCGTACATTTCCCAAGTTGCTGTGGCTGAGAAACACTGGTTACTATATTTGTTAATAACTGGAGCTTCTTTGTGGACTTTTGCTGAAAACAGAAAAAAAATTGATTTATGGATAGAATTAGAAAGGATAGAATAATGAAAGAAGGGGACACAATGTAACCTTTAGAGAGAAAAGGTAAAATATGAATACAATTATCACTGCTTTTAAAGGCAACCAAATTTCATTTTTAGAGTGTGACAGTGTGCTCACAGTACAAAATGACAATAAAGGTTATCTTTATTTATATTGATATATTTATATTGCCATGGGTGAATATGA
>CM019155.1:5170444-5218320 GCA_009733165.1 Naja naja
TAAGCAAGGAATGGTTATGTCAGCTGTGCCAGATTTTACCATCTTTTTTGGCCACAGTTCTTAACCGAATCACTGAAATTGTCAAGTTAATCATGTGGCCATTAAGCAAGTCCGGCTTCCTCCATTGACTTTGCTTGTTGAGAGCTGAGTGAGAGTGTCACCAACGGCTGTGGAGTTTTCAGGCCACTATAAGCTTTTCTTTCGAAAGGAAATTTCAGGAGCTTTTATATGAAAAATTGCGGGGCAGTATATTCTTTATGAACAATCATAGATTTTCCATTGTCTTGAGTACAGTCATCCTTGACTTATGACCACAGTTGAGCCCAAAAATTCTGTTGTTGAGTGAGACAGTTAAGTGAGTTTTTCCCCATTTTGTGACCTTTCTTGCCATCGTTGTTAAGTGGAACACTGCAGCTGTTAAGTTAGTAACATGGTTGTTAAATCTGGCTTCCCATTGTTTTGCTTGTCCAGGTAAAGGGATCACATGACCCCAGAGACACTGCAACCGTCATAAATATAAGTCAGTTGTCAAGCATCTGAATTTTGACCACATGACCAGAGGGATGCTGCAATGGTCATAACTGTGAAAAAGTGTCATAAGTCGCTTTTTGAAGTGCTGTTGTAATTTCGAATGAAAACTTGTAAATCGAGGACTAGCTGAAATATTCCCAATCACAAATGCATACTTGTGATAAAAGGAATGAAAAGCATTTAGAAATATGAAGATATACCTCATGAAACTCAGCATTTTTTATTTTATTCCATTTTCATTTCAAGAGCCACAGTGGTACAATGGTTAGAATGCAGTATTGCAGGCTAATTCTGCTGAGTGTCCCCTGCCAGCAATTTCGCAGTTCGATCCTGACCAGCTCAAGGTTGACTCAGTCTTCCGTCCTTCCGAGGTGGGTAAAATGAGGACCTCCATTGTTGGGAGCAATAGGCTGACTCAAGCACTGTGAAGCGGTATATAAGTGCTACTGCTAGTACTATTGCTGTTTTTGAGTAGCACTATAATACAGCAGATCACACAGAGTATGTCAAATGCAATCAAAAGCCTTTTAGGGGTTTTGGGCAGGTTGTGGTATCATTGCAAAGCTGTTTTGAAAGGTAGGGAGACTGGAGGTTAAAACATACAAAGAACGATTGCAGGAATTGGGTATGTCTAGTTTAAAGAAAAGGGCGAGGGATGATATGATAGCAGGATTCCAGTATTTGAGGGGCTTCCACAAAGAATCGGGGGTCAAATTATTCTCCAAAGCTCCCAAGGGCAGGACAAGAAGCAACGGATGGAAACTAATCAAGGAGAGAAGCAATCTGGAATTAAGGAGAAACTTCCTGACAGTGAGAACAATTAATCCTAAATCCACTCCTTCAACCAGATACAATCATACCTTATTACTCCTGCCTATAAAGAGAATTCCCCTTTGGAGGAAGTGAGGCGGGATATAAATCTAATAAATAAATCAATAAATTTGTACTGTGTAAGATGTTTTACAGGTGGTACCTACCCCCATAAGAATAGCAAAGATGTTTAAGGACAAATCGGGAAATGTTGGAAATGTCATCAGATGCCTCGATCATATTACCATATATGGTGGACATGCATAGAAGCAAAAAGATACTGGACTAACATGGTTGGAAAAAATGATCAAACAACATATGGGCTTAAAACCAGAGGTATTTTTACTGGGGATTTTGCCTGAAGGTTATAATAAAGAGATAACATATTTGATTATTAATGTATTAACAGCAGCTAGAATTGTATTTGCACAAAATTGAAAAAATGAGAAAATTCCGACAGACGAGGAGACGATTAAGAAAATAATGGAATATGCAGAAATGAGTAGATTAACAATGGTAATTAGAGAGCAGGAGAAAAAGGAGTTTTATAAGATTTGAGATTTATTTTACAAATGGTTAGATAGAAGAGTAAGAATTTGAAATATGTAGTAGCAATTAACACAATGTAATTGATTATTTTTGAATAAGTAATAATATGAATATAACTTAGTAAATATTGGCACCTGTTCTTGAAAGATAAACCAGGATTGAAACTAAAATTTTAAGGATGATACAATGATGTAACAATATGACATAGAATGTTGATTAGAGTTAACCATTAACATAAATAAGGAATATATAATACATTAGTATGTATTATTATGTGTAGATATATGTACCCAACCGACACACTGTAAAACTGAAAGATTTTATTTGTTGTTTTTTGTTGTAAAAATAAAAACAATTTTTTTTAAAAAAACTTGTTACTCAACTGCTTCAAAACTCATAGAATTTGGTACTCCTTGCGCTTTCATCTGAAAATTGTTTCAGTACTCATTGTTTGGTACATGATTCACAATTATCAGTGTCGGTTGCCTCGTGACTCACTACTCAAAACAAAGGGTGACATGTTAAGTCACATGGCTTGTTTGGTACTTGTCACTTTTAATACCTGTCGTGGCTCCTGGAACCAATTAATGACAAGTACTAAGATACCACTGTACTCGGTGGCAGCTTTTCTGATATTTCACTTGGCTTGAGATTACTTGGTAAGCTAACATTGATGACTATTTATTTACATTCCTGAACTCAGCCATCCAGTTATCACTGACCTAATTCCTAGTTTACAAACATCTCTTGGTCCCTAATCAGCAGTGGTCTCTAGGCTATTACAAGTGACAAACACGTGTTACATCCAATCTTGGTCTATCCTTGGTCTACTGTTGCCTATCTGTACTTGGCATTCCTTCCTTCCTTCCCTCCCTCCCTCCTTCCCCCCTTTTATGCTTCCTATTTTTGCTTGCTTACTTGCTTCCCATTCCTATAAACCTAAAACTGCATCTAAATAATCACTGTTGCTGATGGCAAATGTGCACTGGTTGTAAATCACCTGTTCCAATAGCATATTCCACTATTCCACTGTATCACACATTCCAAAATGGCAGAAAAACCACAACAGAAAATACTTGCTGATATGTTTCCAGTTTATTTATTTGGTCAGCTTGACACCAGCATTAGTGGAGGCAGCAGATCCGAGAGACATTTTTATACCAAGGCATTATTCACCTCTGGCTTTAAACCAAGAATTCAAATTAAATCAGCATTTAATCTTTACAATTATTGAAAAAAAGAACACCATTAACTCGGCACATAGGAGATACTGTGCAAAATATGTTTTTCATTTTTGTATTTGCAGAAGACTATTAAATACAAGGGAATCTGTGTGGCTCAGAATTGAACCGAGGTGTCCTTTGGCATTCTCTGAACTTGGTTCTTGCTTGCAGATGTTTCATTATCCGACTGGGTAGCATCAATGGTGAGATGGCTCAACAGCGAGAGCTTTTTCTTCCTCATCCTGCAAAAAGTTAGTAAGGCCTCAGGCCCTTCTCACTCACCACGCAGTACAGCTTAAAGTGTACATAGAGAGCCAATAGGAGCATTGCCAGAAGGATGAATCCCTGCTTTTTTCTGAAAAGGACAGAGAAAAGAGAACAGCTTGCTAGGGGAACCTTGGCTAATTCACGGTGCTCCCTAGCCTTTCATAAGCCAGGTGCTTTTGAGGCTGCATCATCTCTACTCAACCGAGCCATGTTGCTTAAGTTCCTTGGAATTGTCACCCAGCTTATCTGGTGTAAGCCTGACCAAGGGATTCTCCAACGCCTCCCATCTTACTGGATACTAGAGGGAAAGGGCTCCGTTCAGATGTATTTGGAAGGCCCACTGGGATAGTGAAGCATGGGGCCTCCACGGGTCTCAAGAGCAATCATCAGCCCACCTTGTGAAAGGGCACTTAGCATCAAGCACGGAATGGCACCACTCACAGGCGGAAGTGAGTTAAGGGGCAACACTTCCCAATCCAGGCCTTTTAATGGATAGGGCCATTTCCAAATATTTGAAGTAAGGGTCTTCAAACTTGGCAAGTTTAAGACTTGTGGACTTCAACTCCCAGAATTCCTGAGCTCACATGACTGGAGAAGGAACTCTGGGAGTTGAAGTCCACAAATCTTAAACTTGCCAAGTTTGAAGACCCCTGATTTAGAGGGAAGGGAAAGGAAGGGAAGGCTACTCAAGTCGGGCAAATTAAATCTATCTACAATTAGAATAAGACATACCTGCACCAACATCTCTTTTTTCCTAGGTTCTTCCTTACAATCTGGAAGGCATGAGGGGCAAATAGCAAAGAAAACAATAAGTCAATATTTCTTACATTAATAGCTATATTGACTGTACAGTCATTGCCTAAATTGTATTATCACCGCAGTGATGCCTCAGGTTTTGATTATCAAACAGCCTCCTACCCATCTTTTTCAGATAAATTTTGTTTTTGTTTTTTTGTTTTAAAAAAAACTGGTATCACATTTTTCACCTGGCAAATGTTATTAAAAGGCTTTAAAAAAAAGTGTTATTCAGAAAAGCTTCTCGGCTCTCCTTTTACAATGTCCTATAATTTTTTGCAACTCTTTCCCAAGTAAAAGCAGTATGCAAATTATATACACATAGCACCATTTTCTCTGAAATGGCAAGACTTAAAATAAGAAATGCTAGATTTCACTGATTTGCAAGATGACCTGTTTTACTTCTAATTCCTCAGATATGGCTTCTGTATTATGGAGTCTCTATATTCAAACTTTTTTTACTTTACTTTTTTACTTTTTACCTTATGATGAACAACAGGAGTTGAATTTATCTCTACTTTTTTTCCCTCTCTAAATCAGCCTTTCTCAACCTTTTTACCTGGAAGAACCCTTGAAACAATTTCCATAAAAATATTATATCTCCAGTTAGCATTGCATGGTGCACAAAGCTAAAAAAAACTATATACATTTTTAGTTTAGTTAGTTTGGTTTAGTTTATTTTAACTGCACCTCGTACAACGAAATTAAATACCATCTTCAATGTACATTATGGCTATGAAATAAACACAAACACACATCCTTCACATTCTAAACCCCTGACACTGCATTAATATTGCACTATACAGGAGAATTGAATAGTTACTGCCCTGGGATAGAAAGGGCGTTGGTACTTACCTGATACGCCCATTCTCCATGAGCTGCGAAGAGCATCCAGAAGTGGGAGGTGCTCGGAGTCTTGCAAAGCAGGCTGGGCAAAATCATACTGGGGCCTCCTCCTCTGTCCTCCACCCTAAGCGCCCCAGTTTTTGGCCGCAGTGGCAAACCTGCCAACACTTCACCCGACTACAAAAAAAACGTGTGGCCAGGCGCAGGAAAGGGATGGGGCTGGATGCCCTTCGCAGCTCATGGAGAATGGGCGTATCAGGTAAGTACCAACGCCTTTCTCCGAGCTGCTCCGAGCATCCAGAAGTGGGACATACCAAAGCTAGAGATGCCCACAGGGAGGGATGCCGTCTGGTACTAAACCTACTCTCGGTCCCTATGTACCTGTTGTAAAACCCTCCTGCCAAATGAAGCCTCAGCAGAGGCAAACAGATCCACCCTATAGTTACGAATGAAGGGCGAAGGAGAAGACCATGTGGCCGCCCTGCATATCTCGTCTATCGAAGCCTGAGTGGCCCAGGCGGCCGATGTTGCGGCACTACGTGTTGAGTGGGCTGTGATGCCCGCTGGCACAGGCACTGATTGAGCCTCATAAGATTTCGCTATCATGGCCCTGAGCCAATGGCCAATCGTGGAAGAAGACACCTTGTGGCCCTGGGACCTAGGGAGAAAGGAGACAAAAAGGGCCTCCGTCTTCGGGAAGGCGCAGTGCATTGTATGTAAATGCTAGGCTCGGCATCAAGGTGATGCCATTGTCGCTCCAGACGGTGACCCGGGTTGGGGCAGAAATTTGGAAGGACCAGTTCTTGAGCCCTATGGAAGGCAGAATTGACTTTAGGTACAAACGTGGGATCAGGCCTGAGGACTACCCTGTCCGAGTGGAACACACAGAGGTCCTTGCGAATTGACAAAGCAGCCAGTTCTGATATTCTCCGCGCCAAAATAATCGCAACCAGAAATGCCATCTTATACGTCAGGAATTGTAAATTGATGGTCCTCAAGGGTTCGAAGGGAGTCTTGGAGAGTGCTGACAGAACTTTTTTTAGGTCCCAAGTTGGGTACCGGTGGACAACTGGTGGCCGTAAATTGGTGGCACCTCGCAGAAAACTGCGAACCCTAGGGTGTTGAGAGACTGAACGAAACTCCCCAAAGGATATAACTGAGGCCAGGGCCGCCACTTGGCGGCGCAGAGTGTTAGGGGATAGTCCCTTATCAAGCCCCTCCTGTAAAAAGTCCAACAGCTGTGCCACAGATGGAGAGGTGGGGACAACCCCCGATTTCGCGCACCATTTGCAGAAGGTGTGCCAAGTAGCATTGTATATGCACACCGTTGATGGGCCTAGCTGCCTGTATAGTCTCAATCGCCCTGGCGGAAATGTCCTCTGACCTCAGACGTTACCGCTCAACCTCCAAACGGCTAGGCTGAGCCATTGTGGGTCTGGGTGAAGAACCGGGCCCTGAGAGAGAGAAATCAGGGAGGATGGGATTCTCCAAGGTTCTTGGGTGGATAAGCTCCTCAGGTCCGCAAACCATGGCCTTCTGGGCCAGTGGGGGGCCACCACTATAATTTCCGCCCTTTCGTCCAGAACCCGTTGAATCAGCCTGGGAATCACTGGAAGGGAGGAAGGCGATAGGAGACCTGAGGGCCAAGGGCAGCGGAGGGCGTTGACGCTTCTCTGCCCTTGGGATGGATAACGGAAATGAAGCCTTGGCAATTGAGGGGAGAGGCAAACAGATCTATCACAGGAAGGCCAATTTCTGGACTGCCTTCTGAAACAATGAGGGGTGCAAGCCATTCCGCCTGGTCGGCGTGGCCCTGCTGAGCCAGTCCGCTTGTACATTGGTGGCCAGATGTGCTTTCGGCTTTGACGGAGAGGAAGTTGTTCTCGGCCCACCGGCAATTTCTCTGCCTCCCGCATTAGGCGTTTGGAGTGTGTGCTTGCTTGTTCAAGTGTGCCTTGGCGGTGATATTGTCCGTGAGCACCAACACATGGTTGGAGCGCAATGCTGACACAAAGCTGCGAGGCGAGATGGACGGCCGCAGTTCCAACCAATTGATGTCCTGTGCCCGTTCTGGAATGGACCATTGTCCCTGAGCGTGTGGTGAAGGTAATGGGCCCCCATCCACAGGCTGGCGTTCGTCGTGATGACCTCTCTTGGTGGATCCCTGAAAGGACAACCCTTTTTGATTGTTGCTGCAGTCCAACAGCGAAACGATCTGAGAATGCTGGGAGGTACCATAATTCAGGCCCTGGAATTGTCCCTCCCTGACCACTGGTAAGGCAGCAGAAACCACTGTAGGTCCCTGGCATGCAGGCGGGCCCAAGGAACTATGGATATACAAGAGATTGTCTTCCCCAATAGCTGCGATAGCAGTATGAGGGGAACCCTTTGGGGTGAACTGATCTCCTGTACCAGTTTCCTAATACTTTCCTGCCTGTCGGGAGAGAGGAAGACTGTTCCCTGTGTGGTATCAAGGACCGCCCCTAGATGAATTAGTCTAGTTGTGGGCATCAAGTGGCTCTTTTCCCAATTTATAGAAAAAACATGACTCTGAAGAGTGGAAATGGTGAGAAGGGAATCTGTCTTAGACTGTTGAATGGATGATGATAAGATCAAAATGTCATCCAAATAACAATGAAGCCTAATAGGTCTGCTTCTGAGAAAGGCAGCTAGCACCGCCAGGACCTTGGTAAAGGTCCTGGGGCAAACCAGTCGAAAGGAAGACGTACTCATAGTGAATGTTGTTATAACAAAATCGGAGAAATTTGTAATGGGAAGGCCGAATCGGTATATGCAAATAGGCCTCTGTAAGATCAATGGATGTAAGTACGTCTCCCTCCCTGATGCCTAGTAAGATTGACTGTAATGTGGTCATCTTGAACTTACGATACAATAAAAATTGGTTGAGCCGTTTCAAATCCAGGATCGCCCTCCAGCCCCGAACTCTTGGGACCACGAAGAGATGGGAATAAAATCCCTGACCCTGTTGACCTGAGGGTACCTTCTGGATGGCCCGGATCTCCAATAAATGGGAGATGGCAGATTGCATGAGAGCTCTCTTCGTGGGGTCCCTGGAGGAGGGACATTTCATGAAGAATTGTGGTGGGCTGGAGAGGAACTCGAGAGCCAAACCAAACCTGATGGTATTCCTCACCCAGGCATCCGAGGTAGAGGATTCCCACTGGTCGGCAAAAACCTTAATCGACCCCTATGGGTGCTATACCCTGCTCATCACTTGGAGCGATGGAAGTTCCTACCACTAGCTCCCTGAACCTTCTCCTGTTCTGCCCCCGTCTGTTACCACCGGCAAAGTCGGACGAGTCCCACTGTTGCCCCTGACTCTGGGTAGGGGACGCTGGAATCTGGGGTAATATTGTCCCGGGTAAAAGGCGAGAGGGGCCCCTACAAATGGCTGTGAAGGTCGGAATCCGACCTCCTAGCCAGGGAGGGATCCTCTTCTTCAATTTTGTCTCAATAAGAAGAGGATCAAGGGCCTTGCCAAATAGTTTCTCCCCGGATATAGGTGCAGAGGCGAACTTCCATTTGTGCCTCACATCTGCCTGCCAATGACGGAGTCACAGGAGGCGTCTGGCGCAGACCTGGGAAGCTATGGTGCAAGAGGAGAACTTCACGGCACTAAAGGTGGCGTCTTCCGAAAACTCGGCCCCCGCAATTATCTTGGCGACGTCTTGATGCGCCCGGGTGTTGGAAGGCGGTATTATGTCTCTCAGATGGTGAAGCCATCTGAGGGAGGACCTTGTAAAAAAAGACGCGGCCATGACCGCCTTAATGGCCCACGCATCAGAAACATGCGCTCTGCGCAAGGCCATTTCAGCTCTCCTTTCCTCTGCCTTCAGAGCTTCCTCCGCCTCCCCTGGATGACTGAAGAGGATACCAGGGCAGCTATGGGATCGTCTACTTCAGGGGTGTTTAAGGATCTAGAAAACTCGGGGGCAAGGTTATAAAATCTCTTGTCGTGCCCAGTCGGGGGAGGATAAGAGGCAGACAGGGCCCATTGTTTGTCCACGAGGTCTGTGAACATGTGAGGAACAGGAATAACTTCGGTTTCGGTGGTAGGTTGGTGGAATATCAGGTCGCCTGGTTCTTGCTGCGACCCGGTCGACTGGACTGAGGGGGGAGGCTGGCAAGGCGAGTGGTGTTCTTCGCCTTGAACAAAAGGGACTTGAACAAGTGTGGCTTGAAGAGTCCCGTGAAAACTGGATGGTCAGGGGTAATCCCTTCATCGTCAGACATTCCCCTCTCTAGAGGGTCCGCTTCAGAGAGATCCTGGTCAAGATCACTAAGTGACCTGGCCTCTTGATCCATCCAGTCCTCCTGGGCCCCCATGTCCTGAATACCCTGTGGTGAAGGGATCCCCGGGTTAATAAGCTCCCCCTGGGGGGGTGTTGGGTGATACTGCTGTTCCACCATACTCACGGAACGGCCCGAGAGAGACATGCAATCTGAAACGATGGAAGGTTGAATGGCACGAAGAGATTGCTGTATGCCGGAGGCAATGCCCCTTTGTATTGCCAGCTCCATCCATGACCTCATCCTGGTGGTTTTTCTGGCTGGGCCAGCTCCAGCCTCGGCCCGCTGCCTGTGGGTGTGAACGTAGCCTCAGGAGTTCTACGTGGAGCTGGTCCAGACCCCTGGGTGGATCTGGGCCTTTGTGTAGCTGGAGTGGATAAATCCAGGGCAACAAGAGGTGGGCTTGGGGGTCGGAAGTAGAAGGTCTGGGATTAGGATCAGGTCCAGACTCCTGGTGCTGCACCAGTTTCTCCAAGGCCTGGTGCCGTCTATGGGCGTCCTTCTCAGCTGCCAGGGATGGCCTATTAGACTGTGGCATCAGTGGTCGAGATCCCTGATCACTAGCCATCTTGATAGATATGTTCTCTTGAAATGCTATCTAAGCTAAGTAATATTATTATTATTATTATTATTATTATTATTATTATTATTGATAGTAGTGGTATTACTATGGTATCACTACTCTCAACCTATTACTGTACTGATTTAACAGCTATTGCTGATAGTCTAAATAATATTGATAATGTTATCCTATTAATGTTGTGATTAAATCACTGTGAAATACTAGGCCTGCTAGCCGCTGTTACAATAACCTTATCAGAATGCGGCCTGGTAGAGGCCCCCAAGAAGGGAAACCTAAAATGGCGAAGGCCTGCTTGTCAGACAGCTTTGTACCAGGTGGCCTGACCCAAGCCCCCAAGAAGGGAAGCTAAAGGGAAAAGAACGAGGCAAGTAAGTGTGAAAGTGCCTCGGTCCCCAAAGAGGGAAACCTCGTGAGGCAACAGGCTGCCGACGGCCTTCACCAGAGCTCCACGCGGCTAGACAAGATGGCGCCACCTCGTGGCTGTCTGCGCGGAAGCGTGCACAGCCCCCAAGAAGGGAAACTGCCCAGGCACGCTGCAGAGGGGTATTGCCAATACGCCAGACCACGCTCTTGAAAAAGGGCTGACGAGCGACCAAGTGGTGGCGGGGGACGAGGCGAGCGCAGCGGCGTTTGGGATCGGAAAGATAAGGCATGCGGCGGCGTGCCGCTGCAGCCGCTCCCAGACACAACGAACCCCTTACTGTTCGATGCCTGCCGATCCTTTCCCCCGCAATCGAAGAGTTTTCGCGCTCCCAGCTGGTGAGCGATTGGAAAGATAAGGATCCAAGGCAGCCGCCTCAGATCGCTATGCGCCTAATCAGCGATCCCCGACGGCCTGGTGTTAAATTCCGTCGGGGATTGAATACACAGAAAGAAACTCCTTAGAAATTTCGCTGCTCCGGCCAAAACCCAGCAACTCGCATCGAGGCTGAGCAAAAAACTGGGGTGTTAGGGTGGTGTGACAGAGGAGGAGCGTCCCAGTATGATTTTGCCCAGCCTGCTTTGCGAGACTCCGAGCACCTCCCACTTCTGGATGCTCGGAGCAGCTTGGGGGAGAAGTTGTTTTTCAGCCTATTTGTCCTTGTTTTTATGGACTCTCATGAAACCCCCGAGCGACCTCTTGTAGAATCCCGTTTGAGAAAGGCCGATCTAAATGACCGGTTGTGGGGCTACATCCGTGACCCTCCTGCAGAGAGGGATTCACGATGTCCTTCACAGAACCTCTTTCCTGAGGGATGAAGCATGAAGCTTCACGGTAGCTAGAAGGTTGTAAAATGGGGCAAACTCACAACAAATGTTTCACTTAGCAATGATGGACTCAATAATTACGGTCGTAAGCAAGGATTACCTGTATATTAGGCATTCTTGTTCCGCATTTTGAGCATTCCACCGCCCTAATATAAATATTTACATTACATTAAGTGACTATTACTTATCTATTAAGAATTTATGCTCTTCATATACCTGTTTGCTTTGAGAAGGAATTCTTTTAGAAAGCAATTTTCTCCTCCACATTTCAGGATCTGAGCTTCCTGTCATTTCTTTAAGGCCTTCTTCCCGCAAAGCTTGGATAGATGTTTCCAGCCACTCCTCCACGCTCAGATGGGGTGTTTGAGGCCCTTCCGCTTGGAGGTGACTTTGGGCTATCCCAAGCCACTCCTTCACATCTTGCCTGGATTCCTCAGGATATCCCTCCTCAACATTTTGTATGGATTCTCGGAGCCATTCCTCCAGGTTGTTTCTGGCTCTGTGCAGGGATTCTCGTCTGACTCTTTTCAGGGATGCTTGCAGCCATCCTTGCAATCCCGTTCTGGATGAAGTAGACCCATGCTCTCTGGAACTTGATAAAGAGGCTTGGAGCCATCCATTCCTTAAGCTTTTCTCAGAACTGGCAGTTTCTACCCAAATCACTCTCTCTCTGCTCTCTTCCACACTTGCTATTCTTCCGTTGGAGTATTGTTTGTTCAAATCCTGGATGCCCTTAATAGATGCTTCCAGCCATTCTTGAACATCTAGATGGGGTGCCCAAGGCCCCTCCTCTTCAAGGTTGTCTACCGTTGTTTGAAGCCACTCTTTGACATCTTGATTGTCTCCTTCAGAACTTTCCTCTTCCAGGTTTTTCAAGGATTCTTGAAGCCATTTTTCAAGAACTGGTTTAGGTTCAGTAGAAGACAAGAGTCTTTCTAAGGATCTTTGAAGCCACGGCAATATATTGTCCACAGGTCCTTCAGAATATTGCTTCTTGAGGTTCTCTATTGATTTCTCAAGCCATTCTTTTCTTGGGTTTCTTTGAAAAGTTACCCTAGGCTTTTGTAGGTGCTTAATGCCTTTAATAGATGCTTCAAGCCATTCCTGGGTACTCACAGGAGATGCTTCAGCTCCCTCCTCTTCAAGGTTGTCTACGGTTGTTTGGAGCCATTCCTTGACATCTTGATTGTCTACTTCAGAACGTTCCTCTTCCAGGCTTTTCAGAGAATCTTGAAGCCATTTTTCTAGAACTGGTTTAGGTTCAGTAGAAGTTGAGAGTCCTTCTAAGGATCTTTGAAGCCATTTCAATGTATTCTCCACAGGCCCTTCCGAAGATTGCTTCTCGAGGTTCTCTAGTGATTTTTCAAGCCATTCTTTTCTTAGGCTGCTTCGAGGCTCCACCTCAGACTTTTGGAGATCTTGAATGCCTTGGATGGAGGCCTCAAGCCATTCCTGCACATCCAGATGGGATGTTTCTGGGCCTTCTTCTTGGAGTTGATTTAAGGACATATCCAGCCAATCGTTCACATCTTCCCTGAATGTTTCAGGAGATTCCTTCTGAAGATTTATCACAGATCCTTTAAGCCATTCTGCCAGGCTGGGTCTTGGTGTTTCATTAGAAACCTCTTTCATGTTTTTCAGAGATTCCTGAAGCCACCCCAGTATGTTTTGCCTGGATTCTTTGGACTTTTTGGTTTTCAGGTTGTCTACAGAATTTTTAAGCCAGTCCTTCTTTAGCGTGTTTTCCAGGAATTGAGGTTTCATCTTTTCCAGACTTTCTTTCTTATCTTCTGGCTTTGTTTGCCACACACTCACAAAGCACCTTTTGTGCTTTCTACTCAAAAGTGATATTAACCGGTCCCTATCCGTCAGTGACCTAGAGCAGTCTCTTCTCAGTTTTATCTCCCTAGAAAAATCAGAAAGTTATCTGGATCAATAACAAAATATTCTTAGCTAACTCTAGTGAGAAGTGCTTGCTGTCAGGAAACTCTTTGTCCAAAAGAAGATTATTATTATTTTGACAGTGGAGGGGTGGAGAGCTTAAAAAAACCTACCTTATGCATATCTTTGGAAAAGTCCTATTCAGTTTCATGGGTCTTACTCAGGAGTGGGATGCTACTGGTTCTGCCCGGCTCTATAGAACCGGTAGCTCTGAAGAACAGCAGACACCGAACCGGTTCTGTATCTGCTGCTGTTTGGCCCACCCACCTGCCCGGGCTCTTGCCTGTCCTTTATTTCCTGCTTTTTCAACCTCAGCTGCTTTGAGCGGCACAGCTGCAGTTGAAAAAGCAGGGGAAAAGGGGCTTTTCAACACTGTGCACCTGCGCGCAGCGCTTAGCAGCTGTCCGGGCGACACAGCTTAAGGTTTATTACACACGTGCACACGTGCGCAAAATGTAATCGCCGAACCAATAGTAACACCAGTTGAATCCCACCCCTGGTCTTACTCCTAGTTATGCATATGGAGGATTACAACTGTAATGATTTACTTCATTAATTTTGTTTGCTCTTTAATTTTTCAAGTGGGAGAGGAATATTACTTTCAATATTTGCTGAGGAATGTTCAGTAACATTCAGCTAATAAGAAAGATACTTCGTCTTAAAATGTCCATTGTAATTTTAAATTAAATGTTCATAGGATGGAATTTATGTTTAACTGTACACAAATGTTTATGGAAATTCTCAAGTCATCCAGATCATGGTTGTCCCAAAGGTGCTTTTTCAAGATGCAACTGGATTCCCTTTGTTTTTCTCTGAAGACATTTCACTTCTCATGGTCAGCTCTGAAGAAGCTTCTTGGATCAGAAGCGAAACGATTTCAAAGAAAAACCAAAAAGTCCAGTTGCCTCTTGAAAAAGCACCTTTGGGACTGTACACAAACCTATTAATATTACTAAATAGGTTTATGTATAGGCACAGCAATAGTAACACTATCATTATACAAACTAATGTTTTTTGGACTCCTTGGGATTTCTTTTACAGAATTATAGATATTTATATTACAACAGTATTTTTTTTTAATTACATTTATATGCCGCCCTTCTCCGAAGACTCAGGGCGGCTTACAATTTTTGGGATACAACCCAGTGTGCTCAGCAATAGCCTTCATTCCATTGTATATGCCTGCTTATTATTACTAAGCGGCATTTTTACAGCTTATTGCCCCCAACAATCTTGGGTCCTAAGTTTACCTACCCCGAGAGGATGGAAGGCTGAGTCAACCTTGAGTTGACTTATTAGTTGACTTATTAGTAACTGCTCATATGTAGCCTCCAGAATAATGAATCTTAAGGCTCTGGCTTATGTGAAGTGATCTTTAACCTACTGCAATAATCAACTTGATTAGTGTCTAGTAATGTGAATGAAGACAAACAGGCAATTTTTTTCTATTAAGTGGTGAGATTACACTGTGGATGTGAAGTTTCAATGTTATTTATTCATTTATATCCTGATTGTCTACAAAATGAAGGAAGGAAAAGAGCAGGCAGAGATGGAAGGCAGAATTAAATGTGTTATTAGTTTAGAGACGTTGCTACAAGAGATCCAAGGCCCCCTTGAATTGGGTTGGCCCTTATCTAGTGTTGGTTGATTGCTGTTAGTTGACTAGATTTTTGTGTACAGCTTGAATAAAGGTTCAATGCTGCAACCTTATGATCCCGATTCTTTGCACCTGATAGAAAGTTGAGGCAAAATGTCACAAGTAAAAACTTTTTAAAACACTTTAAATGACGTATTTGTGTAGCTGGTCTGTTTGGCCAGTGGTCTCAAGATGGAAGTCCCTAAAGAGAGAGTAACTGTGAGGGAACAGACCAGAGCAACTTGGGGTCTGCATTAAGGTTTGGTAACCCCCAGACCACATACAGAGATGACCTACAATTTTGCAGAATGCACATCCACTGGGAATCATGTCTCCTTTCCACCAGTGATCTTGGAAGGAGTGAAGGGAGGAAAAATATGCTCTTGGAAAGCAGCCCTCACCTCTGTTAATAGGGCCAGCCTATCTACAAGACAATTAGACCTTCAGCTCCAGGGTGATGGGATTAAGACATGATCCTCCAGGACATAATAGGATTATCTATCAGCAGAGCTCACCACATGGCACAACCAAGCCCCTTCATTGCATCCCCCAGCAAGGTTCAACCAAACTTATCTCAGACATCCTCAGCTATGACTCCTGCATAGCCTCCTGAGAGTATGACAACCAATAGAATACATTTCTTGCACAGGAACAGGAAGCTCAAGGGCAAGGCCCAAGAGAGGGTGTAAATTAAGAGCCTTGGTGGTGCAGGCTGTTAAACGCTTGCACTTAGTTCCAGCTGCCTGCAATTAGTGCAGGCTCGAATCCCACCAGGCTCAAGGTTGACTCAGCCTTCCATCCTCTCAGGGTAGGTAAATTTGAGGACCCAAGATTGTTGGCGGCAATAAGCTGACTTTGTAAAAATGTTGCTGGTGGGGGCGGGGGGCAAAAAGCCTTAGTAATAAGCAGGCATATACAATGGAATGAAGGCTATTGCTGAGCACATTGGGTTGTGCTCCAAAAAAATTGTAAGCCGCCCTGAGTCTCTGGAGAAGGGCGGGATATAAATATGAATTAAAAAAAAAACCTCTCCCCCCTCCCAATTTAGTGAGCTGTCCTCAAACCCATGTGATCCTTTCCTTCAATAAACCATCTTTCCAATCAGCCTCCATGTTTCCAGTGTCTTTCTCCCCGCTTGGAACTGAACCAGATGGATTTTTCTTCCATCAGAGCTAAATAGAATTTGAAATTCTGAAAGAGAAAGTCATGGTTGCTATCTAAAAATTTCTCACCTGCTTAATTTTTCGTCAAAATAATCAGAGAGTTGCTGTTTCTCCCCTCTCAGTTGGAGACCAACTCCTACAAGCTCTCTGTTCTCATACTGGAGCTTATCTCTGTCTGACAACAGGTCACAAATTATCCTCTTCTGTCTGCGAAATATCAAGACCAAACTGAAATTAGCCCCTTAGATTTTTTTCTTGAATAATCAAACGTGTTTAAAAAATTTAAATAGTTAAAAAACGCTTCTCCATTTTCTCCCAACATTGTTCCAGGCAATGGAATTCAACACAGAACAGTGTATGATGTTTGAGCAGCAGAGGGAGCTAAAGAAAATTTAATATGAAATTTTGGAAGAGAAAATCAGGGTTGCTATCTAAAAATTTCTCACATGCTCAGTCCTTCCTCAAAATGTTCACAGAGTTGCTGTTTTTCCCCACATATTCTCAGAAGCTCCTTGTTCTCATGATAAAGCCTTTTCTCTATCCAACAAGAGATCTGAAACTATCTTTGTCTTTCTACAAATTATGAAGAGCACAGTAAAATTAGTTCTCCACCCGTTTTTCTACTTGGATCAGCTTTTTCCCAAATTTAAAAAAAAAAAACCTTCACATTTGTATGTGTTTATATATTGATATATTTTATCAATGCAATTTAATTCAGTTTTACTTTTTCTCTTACAACAGCCAGCGATCTCTGATAAGAGGAAACACTGCTTTAATCAAGTATTGTGTATATCAGAATTCCTCAGTAAAAATGACAAATCAGTAAATTTTCCCTGACTTTAGCTATACCTCGATTATATTGTTGAGGAATTTCATTAGCTACTTCAATATTCTGGTGAGTGTCACTATATTTATAAGAATTGGATTATTTAAGAACAAGTTAATAATTTTCAGTATTTAGCATTACTTAATCTATTTATGCTACCAGGGGGTCTTTAGATGTAAACATACTTTTTCTTATACATTCTACAAAAGGGGCGAACTAATTCAAAATAATTTCCAGAAGCAAAGTAAAATTATGGATGCAGAATATGGGAAAAATTCTCACTTCTCACAAATGCCAAGGTGTCAATATATCTCACCAAGTCGTTTTCTCAACAATAAATTCGTATCTTGTTTGTGAGGGAATATGAGATATCAACGGTATTAATAAAAATGTGCCAGTCATCATGAGAGGTTATTTAAAAAAACACACACACACAAATTCAACTGTTGCTTATTCCTATCTTATTTTCCAAACTTCATTAGAAGAGTATATTTTTAATCACTTCTTTTTGCGAGCATAAAGATGTCATCAAATTACACCAATGTGGAATTCAGAGCACTGCCTTCCCCATGCTACATCCACTCTATTTCTTTGTTTCAGAATTGGTTTAATTCACCGGTTACACCATCTGCAGCTGGCACAGATGTTCCTCCAATTGTTTTCAATTGTGAGAAATTAACAATTACCCCCATATTCTGATTTCTGGTATTTTGTTCTTCCTTCTCCCTGCTGGAGAATTTCAGCACTTCAGCACTAAATTCTCTAATGTTACAATCCCCTGAATGCAGTTGTGTTTTTCATACTCAACTAACGGACTGCATTGTAAGTAATGCCAAACTTTGTGAATATTATAGATGTTTTTTTTTTTTGATAAAATGGCCAGCCCCTTAGTCCAGTGGTTCTTAACCTGGCATATAGGGGCGATTTTGTTTTCAGGGGCGATGGAATGGGGGCTATATGGGGTGATGGAGCGAGATATATTGGGGGGGAGAGAGAGAGAGGTATTGGTAGATAGGTAGGTAGGTAGGTAGGTAGACAAAAAGACAGACAGGTAGGTAGATAGGCAGGAAGGCAGGCAGGCAAACAGACAGACCTTTTGGATGGATGGATGGACGGATGGATGGACAGACAGAAAGAATGTGAGAGCGGCAGCACTTTGGGAAAGTGGTGGTGGCGGCTTTTCCCAACATGCTGCTGCATTCAAGGTGCCGGTTCAGGTGCGGTACTACAGTCAATGGGTGAACCTGCAGGGCCGGTGCCTCGCTCTTAGCCCCTCTGCTGGCCCCTTGGGGATGCTAAGAGGTGGCAGGGGGGCGGTTATGTTGGGGGAGGGGGGGCGATGACAACTTCCTCAATGGCTCAAGGGGGCGATTCTTTCAAAAAGGTTAAGAACCACTGCCTTAGTCAATGTAGCAATTATGAATATTGTTTTCAAGGTGTAGTTACTTAGTAAGTTTATACAAAGATTTGAAAGAATAAATCCCTTTGAGGAAGCTTTTATTATCTCATGATAAGATACTTACAAACGAAACTATGTGATCATTGAGAGTCAATACTGACTTGATGGCTGATTTAATCCATCAAGATCATAAACAGCAAATTATTACAATACTCTTCACAAGTCATTCCAGAGAGAGTTACATTATCACAAAATCTCCAGAACTGTAAAGCCTACAAACTTGAAATTTGGCATGAATGTTCCTCTTGGCTTCTAGGGGCTCACTAAGAAAGGATTTTTCGAAATGACCATCAGAGCATTCATATTTCCTATATTATTATTATTAACACGCTCTGATGCTAAGGAATTCTACTCCCCCTTCCCACCTGGAAAGAAATATCTTCCAAATGTAAAACACAAGCAGAGGAGTTTCGGTTTTAGGTTCCCAGCACCAAGTAGCTTTTGTACAGAACAGTTGAGCTAAGCCACACCCAGGCTCCTTGCTGTCTCCTTGCTCACACAGCAAATACTGTTTCAGTTTCCAAACAGCCCTCAACTCTCTCACACACAGACAGGACGCTAGCCAGGTGAATACCTATGAATGCTGGTAGGCAGAGGCACACTTTTCCCCCTTATTTTCCTCCCCTAAAACTAAGCCTGATCACATAATTTCATAGCGAAGCATGGATATCAAGCTAGGATAGATAGATAGATTAGATAGATAGATTAGATAGATAGATAAGATAGATAGATAGATTGATTGATTAGATAGATAGATAGATTAGATAGATAGATAGATTAGATAGATAGATAGATAGATAGATAGATAGATAGATATGTAATTGCAATTAGAATGTTTATATCTTATACTTTAATATACAATTATTTACTCCAATTATATATTTATTATAATTTATTGTCTCAATTGTAATGGATTATATAACATGGAATATCCTCTCTAAGATGTGTAAATAATGTAGAACACACACAGTATTCTCAGAGATGAAATTTATTTTAGTCTAATTTATTTCAGTAGGAATTATTTGAGACATTAAAATCTTCCCTTGATAGTCATTCAGTTTGGCTTGCATTTAATCTGGACATCAGGCTATAAATGACTGCCATATGGCAAATTATGGTACAGGTAGTCCTCAACTTATGACCATAATTGAGCCAACATTTCTGTGGCTAATTGAGACATTTGTTAAGTGAGTTTCCCACCATTTTTTGACCTTTCTTGCTGATAAGTGAATAATTGCAGTTGTTAAATTAATAACATGGTTTTAAAAACAGGTATTTATAAGGGTTATAGCATCCGGGTCTTGTGATTGCCATTTACGACCTTCTCACAAGCAAAGTCAATGGGAGAAGCAAGATTCACTTAGTGACTGCCAGACTCACGTGACAAGCATAGTGATTTTCTTAAAGACTACAGATAGTTCTCCACTTATGACCACCACTGAGCCGAAAGTTTCTGTTTAGTGAGACATTTATGTATTTTGCCCCATTTTGTGACCTTTCCTGCCTCAGTTGTTAAGTGAATCACTACAATTGATAAGTTATTAACGCGGTTGTTAAGTGAATCTGGCTTCCCCATTGACTTTTCTTGCCAGAAGGTCGTAAAGGCGAGCCCAGAACACTGCAACCCTCAAAAATATGAGTCAGTTGCCAAGCATCTGAATTTTAATCACGCGACACTTTTTCACACATTCACAACAGTGAAAAACTAAGTCACTTTTGAATGGTTACTAAATGAACTGTTGTAAGTTGAGGACTACCTGTACATTTTATAACATGTGTCTATGGGAGGGAGCTAAAGAAAGTTTAATTTGAAATTCTGGAGGAGAAAGTCAGGGTTGCTATCGAAACATTTCTCACCTGCTCAGTTCTTCCTCAAATTGTTCGCTGAGTTGCTGTTTCTCTCCTTGCAACCGGAGACTGATTTGTACAAGCTCCTTTTTCTCATGGTGCAACTTTTCTCTCTCCAACAACAGATTTGAAATTGATGTTGTTTTTCTGTAATTTATCATTGATTTCCTGTAAATTATACACAAATTAGTTCCTTTGTCTTTTTACTTGAATCCGCAAACCTTTTTCAATTAAAAATATTAAAAATACCTTTATATATGTATGTTTATGTGTTTGTGCGTATTGAAATTTGATTAAATTTTTTTAAATCTAACTCATTTCAGTATGACTTATTTGAAATATTTAAGTCCTCTCTTAAAACTCCCAAGATATTCAATCATTCAGTTTGGATTTAATCTAGTTATCAGTATTAAGATTTGATAAAATTTATTTCAATTATGTTATTTCAGTATGATTTATTTGAGGAAATTGAAGTCCTCCCTTAAAACTCCCAGGACATTCAATCATCCAGTTTGGATTTAATGTAATTATCGGACTAAAAAAATGGCTGCCATTAGGTAAACTTTGGTACCTGATGGATGTAACACAAAAATGGGGGCAATTCTAAGCAACTTTCCAAGCTGAAGGTATTAAGAAGCCAAACTTACTTAAAATCCAGGTCCTTCACCTTGTTTAACTCCTCTTGCAGACACTCTATTTTCGTCTGAAGAGTCTGGAAAAGTCAAAATACAATTACAAGTGAAGTATAGGTGTAAATGTGTGTGTGTATGTTTCACCTCTTATTGCAACATGAAATATTTTTTGGGCTATAATCTCAGGAGTAAAGCAAAAATCAACTTTTCAAAAGGAATTTTCTTGTGTGGGAAGACTGATCCCTCCAGCTGATTTGTTAACATGTGAAAACGATGATGTGTCCTTTAAGAGATGCTAAGGAGCCCTCAGGTAAGAGGCAGCAGAGCCTGAAATGGCCTAATGGGCGGAGAGATTTTGCAGAATCCTTCCCCTGCCACACCCACCAAGCCACACCACGCCCACAGAACTGGTAGTAATCCCACTGCTAACTATAAGTAGTCATTTTTTAAGGAGAGAGTGGACATTTAAGAAGAGATTCGACAACCATTTGTCTGAAATGTCTATGGAGATTCTCAGTCGTCCAGATCATGGATGTCCCCAGTGTGCTTTTTTTTTCAAGAGGCAACTGGACTTTCTGGTTTTTCTTTGAAGACATTTCGCTTCTCCTCCAAGAAGCTTCTTCAGCTCAACATTTGTCTGAAATATTATAGGGGTTTTCAGCTTGAGCAGAAGATTGGACTTGAAGACCTCCAAGGTCCATTCCAACTCTGTTATTCGGTTCCTGGTTAATGTCTTGTATATGGTATACCTCAATCAGTCTCTTTTGTTCCATCAAATGTCTTTGTATTCCAAGGTGTTCTTCCTACAAAGTTGAAAAAAAAATACGCTATTTTAAAACGGCAAACTGACCATCATCAATTAAAGTCACTATTTTTTTAAAAAATAGTTTTATCGGAGGGGTGGGCAACATTAACCATTATCTCTTCATCCTTAGTAATCATCTATAAGTCCCTTCATGGCTTAGGTCTGGGGTATTTGCGGGAGCACCTGCTGCCGGCAACGGTTTCCCATCGCCCCGTGCGCTCCCACAGACAGGGTCTCCTCAGGGTGCCGTCAGCCAGACAGTATCGGCTGGCAACCCCCAGGGGGGAGAGCCTTCTCTGTGGGAGCACCCACCCTTTGGAACCAACTACCCGTGGAGCTTCGATTGGCTCCTGACCTTCGATCCTTCCGTCGCGACCTAAAAACTTGGCTTTTTCGATCGGCCAATCTGGACTGAAGGGGTTTTTAATTATTTTAACTGTTTGTGGGTTTTAATTATTTTAATGTGTAATTGGGGTTTCGTTCTTGTTTAATAGTTTTTTAAACTTTGTACTTTGGTGTTTTATTGTTGTAAGCCGCCCTGAGTCCTTCGGGAGATAGGGCGGCACAGAAATCCCGTAATTAAATTAAATTAAATTAAATCCTTGAATCTTAGGTGCCAATTGATATCGCTGGTATCTAAACTCTGCACACTTGCCTGGAAATACACATCATTGAATAAAAGAAGATTTATTCTGATACTAGCTCTTTACCTGTGCTTTGTTAAAAAACTATGGGATCGGGCTTAGTTTTTGTGGAGGAAAATAAGGGGGGGAAAGTGTGCCTCTGCCTACCAGCATCCATTGGTATTCACCTGGCTAGCGTCTTGTCAGTGTGTGAGAGAACTGAGAGCTGTTTGGAAACTGAAACAGTATTTGATGTGAACAAGGAGGACAGCAAGGAGCCTGGGCGTGGCTTAGCTCAACTGTTCTGTACTAAAGCTGCTTTGTGCTGTGAAGCTGAAGCTGAAACTCCTCTCCTCTGCTTGTGTTTTGCATTTGGAACAGATTTCTTTTCATGTGGGGAGTAGAACTCCTCAGCATCGGAGCATGTTAATAATAATATACGAAATATTGATCTCCCTAAGAGATCTTTCCCACCAGACGTGGGAGACCTTTCCTTTCTAAAAATCAACCAGTCCCGTAGGAAACCCTTTTGCATTTCTTGACACTCAACAGATTCCCCAGTTTGCTTACCTGGTGGCAATGTTTGGTGAAGCGTAAATCGCGCTCTGCCTCTTCCTCGGAGAGCACAGGTGGCAGCGCATCTTCCAGGTGCTTGGAAAACTGGCGGTGGCGTGATGTATAGAGCTGAAAAGCAATTCAAGTCTTAAGGGTGAATAAAATATGCTGGTTTAAGCATAATGAAAGGTTCAGGCTTTGTAAGTTGACTCTGTTGCTGTTAAACGCTTCCTTATTGTTTTTGACGTCTTTGCTGTCCAACAGGCTTAGGAGCAGACATATCAGAGCTATCCCATCAGGTGTACTTCTTCTGTCACTTTCCCAACAGAGGTAATAAGGGGGCACCAACCAGAATTGAGATCAGGTTAACTCAGTGAACTCTGTAAGTTAAACATCACTGATAAATGAGGAAATATGAGGAGGCTCAGACTGGTACGTGCCTTAGCAAGGAACAACAGTGACAAAAACATTGGGGAAGGGGACCACATTTTTAAAAAAATGTGCTTCCCATTCTGGCACCAAAAGCGTAGACTCTGACTTCATTTGTAAGGAAATATAGGTAGTCCTTGACTTACAACAGTTCATTTAGTGACCGTTCGAAGTTACAACATCACTGAAAAAAGTGATGTATGACTGTTTTTCATACTTATGACCAATGCTGTATTCCCATGTGATCAAAATTCAAATGCTTGGCAACTGACTCATATTTATGACAATTACTGAGTCCCACGGTCATGTGATCCTTTCGTGACCTTCTGACAAGGAAAATCAATGGGGAAAGCAGATTCACTTAACAACCATTTTACTAACTTAACAGCTGCACTGATTCACTTAACAACTGTGGCAAGAAAGATCGTAAAATGGGGCAAAATTCACTTAAATTCTCACTTGAGCTCAACAATAGTGTTCGTAAGTTGAAAACTACCTGTAAAGATAACTCAATCAAGAGGAGTCATATTTATTTTCATTGTTAATGTTTAGTTTACCAACTACAATTATATATTATATACCTCAACACGTCTCCTTTCTGCCACTGAAGTTGTTATTTTGGGAATTCTTAATAGTTCTTCCTGCAACATTAACAAAACACACTATTTTAAAAAGATAAACTTGCTGTTAGCAATTAGTGTCTAATAATGATTTGTTTGGGAGGGAGGGGGTTGATATTAACCATTGTTTCTCTGCCCTCAATCTTAGATGCCAGCTGACACTTCTGCCACCTAAATTTCAGACACCTCCCTGGAAGTACACACCACTAAATAAAACAAATTTTATTTGTATATACTGTCTGCTACCAGCATTCAATTCAGACTCTGAAGCTGCTAAACCTGCTGCTTTTCCCTTCTCATCTCTATATATTACAGGCCTGGTGAGTTGGAGCATTAAACAACCTGCTGTTTTGTGGCATTTTAGTCATGTCAATAAAGTGATTTACTCTTTAAATTATCATTTTCCATTCAATTCTTTTTATCCCACAATCAATGAAGTAGATCAACATGCAGTATAGACTCCGGGTCTCTCTCTTATTTTTCCTTCCATTCCTTTGTGTTTGGTTCTGCCTGAACAAATCCTTGCAGTTTTTTTTCTTTTTCAGAAGTGGTTTGGCATCGTGTCCTTCCCAAGGCACAGAAAAAGTGACTAGCCCAGCTTTATTTATTTTTATTTATTTATTTTCTGAACTTGTATGCCGCCCCATCTCCGAAGACTCGGGGCGGCTCACAACTAAAAACAGGAACAATAAATACTTAAAAAGAGATTAAACTAATTTTACAAGACCAAAAATTACAAAAACTAAAATTTACAATAGTTAAAAATTAAGAAACCCATCCCTCCACCAGGGAGGGGTCACAGCCCGGGTTGGTCAAACAACCAGGTCTTCAAGTCATGGCGGAAGGTGCGGAAGTCAGGGGCCAGGCAGAGCCCCAAGGGCAGCTGGTTCCAGAGGTCAGGGGCCGCGACAGAATAGGCTCGTCGTCGGGGGACTGCCAGCCGGCATTGGCCTGACGACAGGACCCTGAGGAGTCCTTGCCTATGTGCTTGCACAGGACGGCTGGCACTCGATATCGGCAGAAGACGCTCCCTTAAATATTGAGGACCCATGTCGTGAAGGACTTTGTATGTTAAAACCAGAACCTTGAATCTCACCCAGAGTGCAACCGGCAACCAATGCAAGCAGCGCAGGAGGGGGGTAACATGGTAGAACCGGGAAACTCCCATCACCACCTGCGCCGCCGCGTTCTGCACCACCTGCAATCTCCAGATGGTATGCAAGGGCAGTCCTAAATAGAGAGCGTTGCAGTAGTCGAGTCTAGAGGTAACAAGGGCGTGAGTGACTGTGCGCAGGGCATCCCGGTCCAGAAATGGGCGGAGCTGACGAACAAGGCTTTATGCCTTAAGTTAGATGAGAATTCCTGGTATCCCTGTTTCGAATCTCATGATAACAAAATGGATTAATTGGGCAGCTAACATAACCTAAAGATGTATTTCAAAAATAAAGCACAGAACCAATTATAATGGCAACTGAGGATAAACACAAACAACAATGGTCTGTCCATGTCTTCTTCTTCTTCCTCTCCCTCCTCCTCCTCCCTCTTCCTCCTCCTTTCTTCTTCTTCCTCTCCCTCCCTCCATTTCTATACTGCCCCTCATATTTGGGTGAAACCCAAGAACAAAAGCTTTTCCCTACTTCTTCTTGGAGACGCTTCACAGCGTTTCTCATTCTTCGCTTGAAACTGTCTTCCATCACACTTTAACGGTGACTGGTGGCTAGAAGATAAAACAGTGGGTGAGAAAGCAGAATAGTATTGACATTTCTTTTGGAAAATCAGAATATAGATTTTGGGGACACAGTACCCAGAATAGCGCATAACATTTTAAATGTATTTGTCTTCCAGTTCTGAATGATCCTTCAGAACAGGCGTTCAACAGCCAGGCCAACTTGTAATTTCAAGTAGCATAAAAAGATAAGTAAATAAATAATGTTCCTTCTCTAAAAGAACCAGGGGAATAGTCACAATAATGAAAAATGTGATTGGTAAATTAAAATCCAAACAATAAAACCATTGGCCTCTAAAGTCCAGACTAAAAATAAGTGTTACTTAAATGTAATGTATAAAGACAGAGAAAGCGTAGCCGAAGGCAATGGCTTCATGAATGCCTTCCAAACTCTGGGAATGATGCAGGAAAAGGCCACCTTCCACCTTTCCCCAAGTGTTTTTCAACAGTTAAATTGATGAAAAGAAACTACAACCTACATTTCCAATTGCAACAAAAGCGTATCTAAACCCTACAGAATTAAAACATCAATATTTATTTGTTTTCTTAACTTACATCCCACCCATCTCTAGGCAGCAGCTCTAGGTGGCTTACAAGATAAAGCATTAACACATTAAAATAATAACTATTCACACTAAAATTGTTTTAATAATATAAATCCTACCATGTAGGCGACACTAACATGGAACTCCTTAACTATTTTTAATTATTTATATAATTGGCCGTGAATATTCCCTGTGAAGAGTCTGTAGGTCCAAATAACTTTTTTCTCCTTCAGATCACAACAGACACAAACAATTCAAAACAATTTCTAAAGGTACAGCGTTGGCTGTGTGGGAAACGTTCTCACTTTCTTCCCAAATGCCAAACTGTAAAGGTAGCTCAACAGGTTGCTTTCTCAGAGTTTAGGCAGTACCTTGTCTGTGAAGTCATATGAGATCACAACTGTACCAATAAAATTTGCAATTTATTATCATGAGGGGCTTCACATAAAAAGGAAACTCAACTGTTGCTGCTCCCAGTTTTTCTTCCCCCAAAGTTTCACCAGAACAGGGATCTCTTTAGTGTTCCACATTCCTCCTACAATTTAGCTGCCTTGAAGGTGGGGATTGGCAGCCAGAGTTTTCCAGACACCCACCAAGGTGTCTGCCACCCAATCTGGAATGCAAAAAACCAAATACGGAAAGCAAAAATGTAATAAAGATTTGGTGAGTTGCAAACCAGAGTTCCAGTTTCAGTTTCCTTTATTTCCATTAATGCTTCTATGGTCCGCAGGAGCATTATTAGAAAATACAGGGTGGGGACTGGGATTATTTCAGTGGTTTATTTAGAAGTGAGATTCCTGCTGCCCTCCCACCTCCCTACCAAGAAGGCAAAGGACCCATGGTTCAGGAGAAGACTTTCTGGGCAAGGAAGGATGGATTTGGATCTCTGCTGTTGTTTTTTTAAGTATTATGGACAATCCAACTGAAAAACAATTTGGGTTGCTATTCCTTCACATGATGATGGCTGTGAGGATTGTACTTGCTGACTGTTGAAGAATGAATTTTAAAATTGAATGAAATAGCAGAGATGGTGAAATTAACTGCGTTGATATTAGAGATAATGGACTAGATAGCTTTACAGGAGATTGGAAACCGTTTGTGGACTTTATAGTGTGAATGTGTGTCTGTGTGTGTGTGTATAGACACACTCTCTCTCACACACACACATATTTTCAGCATCCAGCCGGGTTGGATTCTATATGCTAAATGTTAAATTTATTTGGTATTTGGATCATTTTTTTACTCTTTATACACCATTTTTTAATGCTGGATCTAAGTTTTTGTTTTGTTTTATGATAAAACAAAATATAGTTATATAGAAACTCTGTCATTAAACTCCATTTTAAGTATCTATTAGAGAACGTGTGACCCACTGAACCATCCCCTCAAGAGCTGTATCCTTACCGGGATCCCTCGGGGCCTTTGCAAGGACAGATGCCTTCCCTTCAGAAGCTGGCCTGAACTCAGAGATGGACCCTCTTGAGTGACAGTATATATGGCACAGTCCAATGACAGCACAGGAAATGTTTCATAACATTTTGTATTATGACATAATCTTTGATCTAGCTGAGGACAGGTGCTGGATGTGCACCCCCAGATCCCACAGTTTTGAATATGAAGGGTTGCAAACTAAAAACAGAGATCCTAAGAATCTCAGGTGGCATCTAAATGCTTTGTTTTCCAGATATTTGATAGCAGGCTTCAGGATCTGCCATTTGTCAATAGCACTGAATGGACATTTACTGCAGGATATTCTTGCCCATCTAAAGAAGAGGGCTGATCCGGCTCCCTGCCTCCAGTATTTCTGAACACTGGGTTGCCAAATGCCAATACAATCTCTGCTGGTCCATTTGTCATGCTAGTCCAGCTCACGGTTTGAAACGGTTTGTATGCCAAATTCTGAAACTCTGACAATCATCTGCCAGCCTCCCAGCCAGACAAAGAAGGCAATTATGGTCCTAGCTGGCAAGGTTTCTAGATTATTTCTTTAAAAGGAGCTGCTGATCTTGTCAAGGCTGCTGTTTTTTTTTTCCTAGACTACTTTTTAGCCCATTTTGAGTAGTGTTTTTGCTGTCATTTTTCCCCAGGCCCCCAAGCCTCTTTGGTTATAGTTTTTCTGACATTCTGAATAGAAATGCTAGAAAGAATAATAAGAAATAATAATAAACACTATCTATTTATATCTTACTAGAGCTTTCTACATCTGGCAGATTAATATGTAACTATTGCCACTCATCACTGCAAAAAGAGGCAGGAAGGTTTTAGTCCTATTGCTAAAATGTCTACGAAATCTTTTTAAGGACAAATATTGTGTTGGGATATATCAGTTGTGTGCACAGAGATGTCTCTACAGAGACTTGCCTAGGGAAAGTAATTTAGAGGACAATATTCTGCTTTGAATTCAGAAATGAAAAAGTCACTATCTCAAGTTAATGCAGGACAAGAGAAGTGATTAGGCAGTGATCCCAATGATCTTGAAAGGACTGTTCAAAAGGCACTTGTAATTGAGTTAAGATCAGCTTGGGACAAGCAAAAGTAACACACTTCCACCATCACTGCCACAAAGAGAAGGAGCTGCCTGTATCTTTTCCAAGTTTCTTCCTCTAAATTTTGAGGGTTTCATCAAATGTTTCGCCATCCCCATCCAACACAACATTAAGACTGTATGTTGCCCACAGGCAACGATTAAAAAACCACACCTACGATGTCTAATAAAAGAACTGTCATCCTCACATGCTGGATATCCAGATTTGAGTCAAAATAAAGGCGATGATAGAAGTGATTTCCATCAATTAATAGCTCTGTGTTTCTCAGCTACAGGTCAACAAACAATTTGCTATGTTCCCTTACATAACTGACTATGCTAAGGATGCCTCTTCTTGTTAGCTTGAGTGCCTCTGTTAAAGGGAGGGAAAAAAGAATCAGACTTCATGACATGGAATTAAGGGGGTGACATTAGTTCATTAGATCATATCACAGTTACAATACCGTGTTTCCCCGAAAATAAGACACTGTCTTATATTTTTTTTGGCTCCCAAAAACACACTAGGTCTTATTTTCGGGGTAGGTCTTATATATTTATGGTGCCAAATAGTGGGTGTGAGTGTGTAGGGGGGTGTTTCACGGTGCACGGTTGCTCCCTGAAAAGTCTTCCTGGAACTGGAGATTTACACTAGGTCTTATTTTCGGGGTAGGTCTTATATTAGGGCAGGTTTAGAAAATAGTGCTAGGTCTTACTTTCGGGGTAGGTCTTATTTTCGGGAAAACACGGTACTTGAATGTTATGAGGAAGTCATTGCATTAGTATGAAATTTACTTGCATGATAGAAAGATTTGTTGCTGTAAGAAAGAAGCCAAATAGAATACTAAATTGGGGGGGGTGATTGGGTGGTGAAAATCTACTGAGCCAAAAATAATTGTAAATCTGAGTCCTTTCCCCATTAAAAACCTGTTGTATTATCAATTACATCAAAAGGAGCCAAGCAGGTCAGCAATCTTTCTGTCCCCATTACTAGTGCAAAACCTTCCCTCCAACATTTCTTGTCCAAAATTTCCATTGGGAACGGCATTTCTAGGAATCATGGGGCTTCAGACGAGAAGTGCAGATGCTCTCGCCATTAATATAAATTTAATAAATAAATGTCCAGCAGTATCTGACCAGTTTATATGCTTCTGGTGGTCCCAAAATCTCAGCACCTCTTGATTGTTCCAGCTCTTTTTCAGCAAAGAGCCCAGGCAGTGAGTTACTGTTTGTTTAACAAATAAGGTTTTGCAAAGGGTTTAAACAATATGGCTGTCAATCAATTTTAGACAAATGTAATATAATGATGTAAGCTATATAGATAGCAAAGGATCTCTTTTAAGAATAATTTTATTGTTTTGTAGGAAGTTAGTACCCACCCCTCTCCTAGAAGAATGAAATATTCTAGTATACATTAAAAAGGCAGAATATTATATTTCCCTGGATGAGAAAAGGAGAAACATGTTTTAAAGACAAAGCAGCTTCCTGCAGCTTCCTCCTCCCCCCCCCCTTCAGCTCCAGGGTGATGGGATTAAGACATGGCCCTCAGGACATGATGGCATTACCCAACTCACTACATGGCACCTGGGAAGATTGCATTAGCCAGCACTCAGGTGAAGCCATGTGGTCCAGACAAAGTCTACAAAGTTAGCTAAGACCCCCACCCCACCCCTGGGAGCCTGACAGCCAATGGGATACGTTTCTTAAACAGGAAAAGGAAACACTAAGGTGGGGCCCAACAGAGGGTATAAAAGCCAGTCACTCTCAGCCCCTCAGCCCTTTTTCCTTTCCTTTCTCACCCTGAAGCATGTGATCTGGAGCTCCAGGCCATGTGGTCCTGTTCACCATTAAACTTTCCAAACAGCCTCCATGTTTCCAGTGTCTTTTTCCCCACTTGGAACTGAACCCCCCAGAAAGATATTTCTTTCAACAGTTTTTATTCAGTCGCTAAAGTCTACCTGTCTAATTTGCATAATAAAAAATACAAAAGAACATTTTTATTGGGTAAGGAAAGTAATGTTCAGTCACATCTAAGAACTAAAACATCCAATAAAGTATATAAATAGAATGAATATGAAGGTTATATAGTTAATAGTTATAATCCAAATTAAACAGTAGAACAGTATGCCATTTATAATTAATCTTTGACTAAAATCTTATATCCAATTTGATATCCAAAACAAAATGAAGCAAGTGCTTTGCGCACTATCTATGTATTTTTATCTTCTTTATACGTTTGTAAACGTTTTGTAAATAAAGTTTTTAAAAGGAAAAAAATCCAATAAAACGTGAGCATTTAGGATTGAAAAAAGCACTGTATTCTAAACGAAAAAAAAGTATTTGCAACAGAAAAAAAATGTCAGAATGGCCATAGGTAAGATACATTTTCCCCACTTTACAAAACTTATCTGCAGCAGCTATCCTGCCACTGCTTTCTAAAAGGGAGGCTTTTCTTGAAAGTTGTGGCTTATGGTGAATCATAAGCAATGCATTTTTAAAAAGTCAAATTTAAAATGCAAGAAAACCCACGTTAGCCAGTGCAACAGTACTACAAAAAAACACATTGCAAGCATTACAGAGTCCATCATACTATATAGCTCTCAATAGGCCACTGAAAACAGGAACCATTTTGAATGAGTTTTATGCTTCCTCATTTTCACAGCCCTTCTGTGAGGTGGGAGGACGAAGGGCCTGGTCTTCCATGAGTGACAGGGCTGACGCTCAATCAGAGAGAAGAGTGTAATCAGGCCACTCTTAGCCAGCCAATCACAGGAGAGGGTGGAGAGATTTTTGGGGGGTGGAGAGATTTTCCCTCTCGGGATTTTTCTATTTATTTCAGTCTTCTGGTTTGGGAGGTTGTGTGAGATTGATTGGGGATTCCTGAACTTACTTATGCTTTGAATTCTTTAGGATTCCCCACCCCCCACCCCCCCAGGTGCAGCTCGGATTTATATAGTTAGAGGTTCCTTTCCTTTTTTTTCTCCTTTTCCTTAGAGTCGATTTTCATTCCTGGCAGGTTTTCAGAAGGGGTTTGCCAGGCCTTCTCCTTTGCAGGCCTGAGCCACTGGGCTTCTCCATCTGAATTGCATGCTTTGCCTGTTCCTGATTTAAAGCCCTTAACCTTCACACCACCAAATGGATTCTCGAGGTGATGCAGGTCCCATTTCTTGCTGGACCTTTATAAGACACTGGCAGATTTAAAAGCTTGCCTAGGAAGAACGCATTGGCCCTTTTGGCCAGCAATAAAGCCCTTAAAACATAACTAAATTCTACAATATGCAGTATGCTCTCAAGCATGTCACCCCTTAACCTGGGATCTCTCTTTCAAAATGCCAGTTGGGCAACTCTGCCCTTTAAGCTCTTATCCGTCCCTTTTAGCAAAATCTATATATATATATACATACATACATATATATATATATATATATATATATATATATATATGTAGGTCTTGGTGTATTCGGGTCTTGTCCGTGTAAGATTGAGAATACCTTGCAGCGTTTTGAAATCTCATCCGTCATCTTCAGGCTGGTGTCTTCAGCTTCGTTCTCCTGGGAGAAAACAAATATATATATATATATATATATAATATGTATATAATTAATATATATAGATTAATTTTATATGCAGCCCTTCTCCGAAGATTCGGCGGCTTACAATTTTTGGGATACAACCCAGTGTGCTCAGCAATAGCCTTCATTCCATTGTATATGCCTGCTTATTACTAGGGCTTTTTGGCCCCCAAGCGCATTTTTTTACAAAGTCAGCTTATTGCCCCAAGAATCTTGGGTCCTCAATTTAGCTACCCCAAGAAGATGGAAGGCTGAGCCAACCTTGAGCCTGGTGGGATTCGAGCCTGCACTAATTGCAGGCAGCTGGAACTTAAGTGCTAGGCATTTAACAGCCTGCCACCACCAAGGCTGTATTAGAAGCTGATCACACTAACTGAGTTACTAATTAAGCAAAGCTAGCCAATATGAAAAGAGCCCCACACCCTTTTTTTCTCTGGAAATCATTTGGTGGCTGATTATTGACTTGATTATTCCTAAACGCACTGTGAAAATATTGGCAGTATAAGAAATTAGAAAAGCCAATGGGGGTGATCTTGTCTTACAGGATGATGCATATCACAAGACTAGTAAAACTCCTGTAGATGATAATACACCATATCCCATCTCCAAAACTCAGAGAAGGGATATTATGAAACTTAAATGAAAAACTTGATTAAGAAATGAGCCCCTTTTAGTTTTTGCAAAAGTCACCATGAGCTTCCTAACCATTGTGGGTCACGTCTGGCATGCATGCAATTGTGTTTCCCAGCTGAATAATACTTATTAGGCACAACCCTTCAGAAAACAAAAGATGAATTAAAATTCTTCATGAGAGTTGACATGGGAGGCTTTATTTAGGGGTTCATTGTGTTTACTCAGCAATCCTTGTGATACCAATTTAAAACACGTAGAAAGATTTGTATTTCCTGGGAAAGATGGGTTAATTAGCCTATACAGCTCTTTATGACTCTCCAGAGTCACTTTACAGAGCGAGACAGACAGCATATCAATTTAATTATTTTCTAAGAAAATTTTTCTTTTTAAAGAAAAAGTTATGTAGCTTTGTGATTTGCCTTCCAGTGACTGGTATTAGGGGCCCCAGTACTTGCTTGTTAGTCCAAGGAATATACACCTGAGCCTTCTGTACCACACAGCTCAAACCAGCCGTTTTTCTTCCTGTCTTGCTGTTTCAAAACCCAGTTTTAATATACGGGAAACACCTTGGAGTGGACTAAACCTACATTTGGTTTGCACCAGATCTCTGCTATCAGTGTACACCATTATCTGTTAATTGCAATGAAGAACTACAAAAATGAATGCAGTTTAGAATTATCTAGGATTATTTTTAAAAACCATTTCTAGGGATTGTTAGGATTATCAAAAATTATCATTTTCATTTATGTTTTTTAAAAAACATTAATGAAAATGATAATTTTTAAGTTGAGGCTTATGGTGAATCATAAGCAATACATTTTAAAAAAGTCGAATTTAAAATGCAAGAAAACCCACGTTAGCCAGTGCAACAGTACTACAAAAAAACACATGGCAAGTATTACAGAGTCCATCATACTATATAGCCCTCAATAGGCCACTGAAAACAGGAACCATTTTGAATGAGTTTTATGCTTCGTCATTTTCACAGCCCTTCTGTGAGGTGGGAGGACGAGGGGCCTGGTCTTCCATGAGTGACAGGGCTGACGCTCAATCAGAGAGAAGAGGGTAATCAGGCCACTCTTAGCCAGCCAATCACAGGAGAGGGTGGAGAGATTTTTGGGGTGGAGAGATTTTCCCTCTCGGGATTTTTCTATTTATTTCAGTCTTCTGGCTTGGGAGGTTGTGTGAGATTGAGTGGGGATTTCTGCACCATTTTTTGAATTCTTTAGGTCCCCCCTCACCCCGTGCAGCTCGGATTTATATAGTTAGAGGTTCCTTTCCTTATCTTTTTTTTTTAATGCTTAGAGTCGATTTTCATTCCTGGCAGGTTTTCAGAAGGGGTTTGCCAGGCCTTCTCCTTTGCAGGCCTGAGCCACTGGGCTTCTCCATCTGAATTGCGTGCTTTGCCTGTTCCTGATTTAAAGCCCTTAACCTAAGAGTAAAAGACTCTTTTCAATCCCCAGAAGACAGTTGGAAAGATTATGGGGGGAGGGCGGAAGTTAATTGTAACTGAAAATTCATTGTAATGTGAAACCCATTGTAATGTTTTCTTTCTTGTATCATTTATATTGTAACCACTTTGATGTATCATGATGGTATTTGAGAGTGGCTGGCCCAGCAAGTTCTGAACACCTTGTACTTCTGTCTGGTGGGAGGGAAATTGTCCAGCATGTTTGTATTATCTGTATTGTAAACCTAGCTGCATACACAGGCACATACACAGAGACACCCATTTAGAATTAGATAGGTTATCCCTTTCACCTACTTCCACACAAAGCTGTCCCTTAAAAAAAAAAAAAGAAAATGTTGTTTTGTTTTGTTTTGTTTTGTTGCTCTGAGGCTCTAAGGCCCAAGCAAAACTCTTTTCTAATTCCATGGGGGAGGGGGCACCCTCCCCTCAGGCAATTCCTGAAGAGATAGCAGAAAAGAGATCTCCAAACCCCAAGTCCTGACTGTGACTCACAAATGATGCTGCCCAGTTGTCAAGTAAAGCAAGATATGTTGCACTGGGGGCCTCATGAGTACAAGCCCCAGGGCTCATTGTGTGTAACTTTAAAAATACTAAATAGCCTGGATTGCACACTGGCTAATCTCAATTTGGCCTCACACACCCTGGAAGCTAAGAGCTAGGCAGGTAGTAACCATAACCTTGGAAATGGGCAGCCTGTAATTAAAGGCTGTGAAGAATGTAGAGGCTTGTTCTTACAACCTGACTGTAAGCTCACAAAAAGTACATCAAAACAACTGAAAATTAATTGGCATGAAAAAAATTGGATACTGTTTTGAAAAGAAAAAAAAACAGGAGTTTTCCCAGGAGTTTTCCCAAAGCTTTTGGGAGCCCCGGAAGGAATCCTTTCCTGTTGCCTTTCTTTTTCCAATGCCTTTCCTTTGCATCAGAAAAAAAAATTAAAAGCACCCATCAAGTCTCCCTGATCTGATCACCTTTTAATCTTTTGTCAAAACTCTCACGTGTTTTGAAAAAAAAAGAGGGATTGTAGGAAGTTAGCACCCACCCCCGCTCCTAGAAAAATGAAATATTCTAGTAAATATTTAAAAAGGCAGAATATTTCCTCTAAAAAGAGTAGAAACCCAGAAGCAGAATCTCACCCCCACATTTGTTAATGGGTGGGCCATTAAGGCCTGGGCCAGAATACTTTTATATAAGAAAGATCTCCAGGTAAAAGCTACAGCAATTGCCAAAAGCCCTTTTAAGGGCATAAATCATCTCGCAAGGGTCAACCAAGCCTGGAACTCAGGACAGCCTACAGAGTTGCCCCTCATGGGAGTCTGACAACCAATTAGAATACAAACTCCAATTCAAATCTCAGCAGAGGTCATAAAACCCAGGCACTCTCAGCACCTCAGTCCTTTCTTCTTGATCTTCTCCTTCAAGCATGCGATCATCTTTCTCTGGAGCTCCAGACCATGGGGTCCTGTTCACCATTAAACTTTCCAGGCAGCCTCCATGTTTCCAGTGTCTTTTCCCCACTTGGAACTGAACCCAGAAGGATATTTCTTTCAACACCTTCACACCACCAAATGGATTCTGGAGGTGATTGCAGGTCCCATTTTTTGCTGGACCTTTAAAAGACACTGGCAGATTTAAAAGCTTGCCTAGGAAGAACGCATTGGCCCTTTGCCAGCAATAAAGCCCTTAAAACATAACTAAATTCTACAATATGCAGCATGCTCTCTCAAGCATGCCACCCCTTATCCTGGGATCTCTCTTTCAAAATGCCAGTTGGGCAACTCTGCCCTTTAAGCTCTTATCCATCCCTTTTAGCAAAATCTACAATATATATATATTATATGTATATAATTAATATATATAGATTAATTTTATATGCCGCCCTTCTCCGAAGACTCGGCGGCTTACAATTTTTGGGATACAACCCAGTGTGCTCAGCAATAGCCTTCATTCCATTATATATGCCTGCTTATTACTAGGGCTTTTTGGCCCCCCCAAGCGGCATTTTTTTTACAAAGTCAGCTTATTGCCCCCAAGAATCTTGGGTCCTCAATTTAGCTACCCCGAGAAGATGGAAGGCTGAGCCAACCTTGAGCCTGGTGGGATTCGAGCCTGCACTAATTGCAGGCAGCTGGAACTTAAGTGCTAGGCATTTAACAGCCTGCCACCACCAAGGCTGTATTAGAAGCTGATCACACTAACTGAGTTACTAATTAAGCAAAGCTAGCCAATATGAAAAGAGCCCCACACCCTTTTTTTCTGGAAATCATTTGGTGGCTGCTTATTGACTTGATTATTCCTAAACCCACTGTGAAAATATTGGCAGTATAAGCAATTAGAAGAGCCAATGGGGGTGATCTTGTCTTACAGGATGATGCATATCACAAGACTAGTAAAACTCCTGTAGATGGTAATACACCATATCCCATCTCCAAAACTGAGAAGGGATATTATGAAACTTAAATGAAAAACTTCATTAAGAAATGAGCCCCTTTTAGTTTTTGCAAAAGTCACCATGAGCTTCCTAACCATTGTGGGTCACGTCTGGCATGCATGCAATCGTGTTTCCCAGTTGAATAATACTTATTAGGCACAACCCTTCAGAAAACAAAAGATGAATTAAAATTCTTCATGAGAGTTGACATGGGAGGCTTTATCTAGGGGTTCATTGTGTTTACTCAGCAATCCTTGTGATACCAATTTAAAACACCGTAGAAAGATTTGTATTTCCTGGGAAAGATGGGTTAATTAGCCTATACAGCTCTTTATGACTGTCCAGAGTCACTTTACAGAGTGAGAAAGGCAGCATATCAATTTAATTGTTTTCTCAGAAAAATTTTTTTAAAGAAAAAGTTATGTAGCTTTGTGATTTGCCTTCCAGTGACTGGTATTAGGGGCCCCCCAGTACTTGCTTGTTAGTCCAAGGAATATACACCTGAGCCTTCTGTACCACACAGCTCAAACCAGCCGTTTTTCTTCCTGTCTTGCTGTTTCAAAACCCAGTTTTAATATACGGGAAACACCTTGGAGTGGACTAAACCTACATTTGGTTTGCACCAGATCTCTGCTATCAGTGTACACCATTATCTGTTAATTGCAATGAAGAACTACAAAAATGAATGCAGTTTAGAATTATCTAGGATTATTTTTAAAAACCATTTCTAGGGATTGTTAGGATTATCAAAAATTATCATTTTCATTTATGTTTTTTAAAAAACATTAATGAAAATGATAATTTTTAAGTTGAGGCTTATGGTGAATCATAAGCAATACATTTTAAAAAAGTCGAATTTAAAATGCAAGAAAACCCACGTTAGCCAGTGCGACAGTACTACAAAAAAACACATTGCAAGTATTACAGAGTCCATCATACTATATAGCCCTCAATAGGCCACTGAAAACAGGAACCATTTTGAATGAGTTTTATGCTTCGTCATTTTCACAGCCCTTCTGTGAGGTGGGAGGACGAGGGGCCTGGTCTTCCATGAGTGACAGGGCTGACGCTCAATCAGAGAGAAGAGGGTAATCAGGCCACTCTTAGCCAGCCAATCACAGGAGAGGGTGGAGAGATTTTTTGGGGGGTAGAGATCCCTCTCGGGATTTTTCTATTTATTTCAGTCTTCTGGCTTGGGAGGTTGTGTGAGATTGAGTGGGGATTTCTGCACCATTTTTTGAATTCTTTAGGTCCCCCCTCACCCCGTGCAGCTCGGATTTATATAGTTAGAGGTTCCTTTCCTTATCTTTTTTTTTTAATGCTTAGAGTCGATTTTCATTCCTGGCAGGTTTTCAGAAGGGGTTTGCCAGGCCTTCTCCTTTGCAGGCCTGAGCCACTGGGCTTCTCCATCTGAATTGCGTGCTTTGCCTGTTCCTGATTTAAAGCCCTTAACCTAAGACTAAAAGACTCTTTTCAATCCCCAGAAGACAGTTGGAAAGATTATGGGGGGAGGGCGGAAATTCATTGTAACTGAAAATTCATTGTAATGTGAAACCCATTGTAATGTTTTCTTTCTTGTATCATTTATATTGTAACCACTTTGATGTACTCATGATGGTATTTGAGAGTGGCTGGCCCAGCAAGTTCTGAACACCTTGTACTTCTGTCTGGTGGGAGGGAAATTGTCCAGCATGTTTGTATTATCTGTATTGTAAACCTAGCTGCATACACAGGCACATACACAGAGACACCCATTTAGAATTAGATAGGTTATCCCTTTCACCTACTTCCACACAAAGCTGTCCCTTAAAAAAAAAGAGAAAATGTTGTTTTGTTTTGTTTTGTTTTGTTGCTCTGAGGCACTAAGGCCCAAGCAAAACTCCTTTCTAATTCCATGGGGGAGGGGGCACCCTCCCCTCAGGCAATTCCTGAAGAGATAGCAGAAAAGAGATCTCCAAACCCCAAGTCCTGACTGTGATTCACAAATGATGCTGCCCAGTTGTCAAGTAAAGCAAGATATGTTGCACTGGGGGCCTCATGAGTACAAGCCCCAGGGCTCATTGTGTGTAACTTTAAAAATACTAAATAGCCTGGATTGCACACTGGCTAATCTCAATTTGGCCTCACACACCCTGGAAGCTAAGAGCTAGGCAGGTAGTAACCATAACCTTGGAAATGGGCAGCCTGTAATTAAAGGCTGTGAAGAATGTAGAGGCTTGTTCTTACAACCTGACTGTAAGCTCACAAAAAGTACATCAAAACAACTGAAAATTAATTGGCATGAAAAAAATTGGATACTGTTTTGAAAAGAAAAAAAAACAGGAGTTTTCCCAGGAGTTTTCCCAAAGCTTTTGGGAGCCCCGGAAGGAATCCTTTCCTGTTGCCTTTCTTTTTCCAATGCCTTTCCTTTGCATCAGAAAAAAAAATTAAAAGCACCCATCAAGTCTCCCTGATCTGATCACCTTTTAATCTTTTGTCAAAACTCTCACGTGTTTTGAAAAAAAAAGAGGGATTGTAGGAAGTTAGCACCCACCCCCGCTCCTAGAAAAATGAAATATTCTAGTAAATATTTAAAAAGGCAGAATATTTCCTCTAAAAAGAGTAGAAACCCAGAAGCAGAATCTCACCCCCACCTTTGTTAATGGGTGGGCCATTAAGGCCTGGGCCAGAATACTTTTACATAAGAAAGATCTCCAGGTAAAAGCTACAGCAATTGCCAAAAGCCCTTTTAAGGGCATAAATCATCTCGCAAGGGTCAACCAAGCCTGGAACTCAGGACAGCCTACAGAGTTGCCCCTCATGGGAGTCTGACAACCAATTAGAATACAAACTCCAATTCAAATCTCAGCAGAGGTCATAAAACCCAGGCACTCTCAGCACCTCAGTCCTTTCTTCTTGATCTTCTCCTTCAAGCATGTGATCATCTTTCTCTGGAGCTCCAGACCATGGGGTCCTGTTCACCATTAAACTTTCCAGGCAGCCTCCATGTTTCCAGTGTCTTTTTCCCCACTTGGAACTGAACCCAGAAGGATATTTCTTTCAACACCTTCACACCACCAAATGGATTCTGGAGGTGATTGCAGGTCCCATTTTTTGCTGGACCTTTAAAAGACACTGGCAGATTTAAAAGCTTGCCTAGGAAGAACGCATTGGCCCTTTGCCAGCAATAAAGCCCTTAAAACATAACTAAATTCTACAATATGCAGCATGCTCTCTCAAGCATGCCACCCCTTATCCTGGGATCTCTCTTTCAAAATGGCAGTTGGGCAACTCTGCCCTTTAAGCTCTTATCCGTCCCTTTTAGCAAAATCTACAATATATATATATTATATGTATATAATTAATATATATAGATTAATTTTATATGCCGCCCTTCTCCGAAGATTCGGCGGCTTACAATTTTTGGGATACAACCCAGTGTGCTCAGCAATAGCCTTCATTCCATTATATATGCCTGCTTATTACTAGGGCTTTTTGGCCCCCCCAAGCGGCATTTTTTTTACAAAGTCAGCTTATTGCCCCCAAGAATCTTGGGTCCTCAATTTAGCTACCCCAAGAAGATGGAAGGCTGAGCCAACCTTGAGCCTGGTGGGATTCGAGCCTGCACTAATTGCAGGCAGCTGGAACTTAAGTGCTAGGCATTTAACAGCCTGCCACCACCAAGGCTGTATTAGAAGCTGATCACACTAACTGAGTTACTAATTAAGCAAAGCTAGCCAATATGAAAAGAGCCCCACACCCTTTTTTTCTGGAAATCATTTGGTGGCTGATTATTGACTTGATACGCACTGTGAAAATATTGGCAGCATAAGAAATTAGAAGAGCCAATGGGGGTGATCTTGTCTTACAGGATGATGCATATCACAAGACTAGTAAAACTCCTGTAGATGATAATACACCATATCCCATCTCCAAAACTGAGAAGGGATATTATGAAACTTAAATGAAAAACTTCATTAAGAAATGAGCCCCTTTTAGTTTTTGCAAAAGTCACCATGAGCTTCCTAACCATTGTGGGTCACGTCTGGCATGCATGCAATCGTGTTTCCCAGTTGAATAATACTTATTAGGCACAACCCTTCAGAAAACAAAAGATGAATTAAAATTCTTCATGAGAGTTGACATGGGAGGCTTTATCTAGGGGTTCATTGTGTTTACTCAGCAATCCTTGTGATACCAATTTAAAACACGTAGAAAGATTTGTATTTCCTGGGAAAGATGGGTTAATTAGCCTATACAGCTCTTTATGACTGTCCAGAGTCACTTTACAGAGCGAGACAGGCAGCATATCAATTTAATTATTTTCTCAGAAAATTTTTCTTTTTAAAGAAAAAGTTGTGTAGTTTTGTGATTTGCCTTCCAGTGACTGGTATTAGGGGCCCCAGTACTTGCTTGTTAGTCCAAGGAATATACACCTGAGCCTTCTGTACCACACAGCTCAAACCAGCCGTTTTTCTTCCTGTCTTGCTGTTTCAAAACCCAGTTTTAATATACGGGAAACACCTTGGAGTGGACTAAACCTACATTTGGTTTGCACCAGATCTCTGCTATCAGTGTACACCATTATCTGTTAATTGCAATGAAGAACTACAAAAATGAATGCAGTTTACAATTATCTAGGATTATTTTTAAAAACCATTTCTAGGGATTGTTAGGATTATCAAAAATTATCATTTTCATTTATGTTTTTTAAAAAACATTTCCTCGAATCATCAGCTAAATAGGACACCTGAATAAGTTGTATTGAGGAACCATTTTCAGTTTTATATTTTGACATTTTGAGGACTATTTTGGGAGGAGGGCAGAGGTATTCAGGTTCTGACCAGTTCTGGAGAGCCAGTAGCGGAAATTTTGAGTAGTTTGGAGAACCGGCAAACGCCATCTCTGACTGGAGATTTTACAGTATCCTTCCCCTGCCATGCCCACCAAGTCACGCCTACAGAACCAGTAGTAAAAACATTTGAATCCCACCACTGGAGGAGGGGCCTGGATTTCCATGAGACAGGCCTGACAGGGAAGAGTGTAATCGAGGGTTTTTTTGCCAGCAATCACAGGCAAGAGTGGAAATAATTTGGGATGAAGAGGTTTTTTCCCCCCTCTCAACAAGTCACTCATTTTAGTCTTTGAACTGGGCAGCTTGTGGGAGAATGGGGAAATTCCTGAACCACTTTATTTCCCCCTCTGAATTTTCAGAGGTTCCTTTTTAGTTTAAAACATTCCTTATGTTTTTGTTTGATGCATGGAGTCAGTCTTCAGTCCTGGCAGATTTTTTTCAAAGGGCTTTGTCCTTTCTGTAGCCCTGAGAGGGACTGGGCCATGGTTCCCCATCTGAATTGTGAATTTTTTTAAACAATTGTTTCCTTTGGTTAGCTGTGTTAGAAATAGGAATGAAGCAATAAATGAAAGCTGGTACCAAAAAGTAGCAAAAGTTTATTGATGCATTTGCAAATACAGGTGCGCTCACAAGATGGACCCAGATCAAAGCATGCAACAGGTTTTTTATACCCTTTTACCTGATACTTAATGCTGTCCTAGTTTCCCCATTGGCTGGGTACTAGCAAACCTACCCAGAGCGCTTACTAACAATATTCCTTTATTTGATATATTCCCCCCACCCCAAAAACCTACCTACAAGGCATGCTGTGATTGTGCATCATTGCATAAACCTTAACTTTCCGTTGCTCTTTTGTATAAATTGGTATATTTTGAAATGTATCAGTTGAGCCATTGCTGAGAAAGTACTGCCCCCCTACTCTTTTTCTCTTGACTTTGTAGAAAGTTAGCACCCACCAGATGTATATTTCTTCCAACAGCTTTCTGAACCTAGTTCCTTATTTTCTCTATTTACTATGCAGAAGCCAAAACTATAATGGTACTTTAGAAGCAATACTTCATATTTCATAATGCCCCTTTCTTCTTTTATTGCCTTTTATTGCCTTCTAAATCCTATTCAGTGCCATAGTCTTGTTCAAATTGTCTTAATAGCTCTTCACTACTTTGTTCATTTTCTTCTCTCATACACATTAAATCAGTTTCCACATTCTCCTAGGGCAGGGGTGGGCAATTATTTTTTCCATGGGGCCGCATAAGAAACAGAAAATATTGTGGAGGGGCCGGGCCAAAAGGCTGAACTCAATTCTGCATAATATTTATTGTATTTCTTTATATAAAAAAGCAGTGAATAGCATTGTTTTGACAAGCGGGCAAGACTAGTATATGTTAAAGTTATGCAATGAAAAAGTGAGGTTGCCTTCCAAAAAATGTAATTTATTCACACAAATTTCTCAAAACAATGGTAGACAAAATGTTAACATTTTTTACTATTTGTGACTCATATTAGTGAACATTTTCAGTCACATTCACATTTGAGTTTCATATACTGTTGGAAAGTTATGTAAAGGTTCTGATCATTTTAAAGACATCTCAAAATTGTCTTTGTGCTCCAAACATTAAGCAAGAAACAACATATTGAACTGTCACTGAACTGTGATTTTGAGAAAAAGGCTTCCAGATAAAGTGTCCCAGTTCACTGCTATATGGTGCCTTAACATGCCTACATTTGTGGTCTAACCACCTCATTCGGTGTGTTCTTTTTCCTTGTTCAGTGAGAGAAATCTAATCTCTCCTGGGCTTTAACGAGTGCATCAAAGTCAGGTTGAATGTCTGAAGCGGAGATGCAAAGCACAGCTGACAGATGATCATCAGTGAGAGAGGATCTATATCTGGATTTTGTAGATTTCATCACTGAAAATGTTTGTTCGCAAATGTAGGTAGAGCCAAAGAGAACAAACATCTTCTGAGCATGTTTCCTAATGTTAGGAAAGTTCTCCTTGAGAGAAGAGTAAAAATACAGCAGAGATCCTGTCTTAAAGTGCTCTGCCAGTACTGCATCAGACTGCAGGTCAATGAGTTCCAGCTGAACATCACTGGATGCATCATCCACACTGAAGGTAAAGGGAGAGGAAATCATGTGCATTTCACCCTCCATTGTTCTGAGATCCTTAAAGCGCCTTGAAAACTCACCATGCAATGCTCCTAGCATGGCTGAGTACCTGCACAGGTGATCAGCTGATGGTGTGACTTCTTTCAGGGTTTGCATGTGAGTGAGAGTGTTGCTCTCCAGTTGTCTTGAAAGAAACTACCTTTCTCATGAAAGCCTTCACCAGGCTGTGCATTTCATGTACAAAGAGGCCCTTGCCTTGCAGCTTGGTGTTCAGTTCGTTCATCAGGGCAGTCACATCAGCTGCAAAATCTTCCATCCAGTCCTCATCTGAAAGCTCTGGGATGTCTTTGCCTTTCGTCTCACAAAACTCTCGAATCTGTGCTTTCAGGTCCCAGACTCTTTAGCATTTTGCCCAGGCTGAGCCATCTGACTGAAGTGTGGTAGCCAATGTCACTAGGCTCAGTCTCATGCTCCTCCAGAAGTGTGACAAACTGTCTGTGATTCAGTGCCCGTGCCCTGATGAAGTTTACTATTTTAGTAACAACATCAATAACACGGTTAAATTTTAGCACTGATTTGCACAACACATGTTGGTGTATAATACAATGTAAAAATACCAATTTCTGATCTGGGTCAATTTCACTCATTTTATCCTGCATACGTTTTAAAAGTCCCGACATTTTTTCCTGTAAGATTTGGACAACCATCCATGGTGATACCTGCCAATTTGTCCCATTTCAGTCCCAACTTGTCCATACGCGTATTTACCTCCATGAAGAGATCGCTCCCTGTCGTCGTCCCTTTTAACGACTGCATTGCTGCCAGCTCCTAGCTCCTCTGTTATCTTGAAGTCCGGCATTATCCCACGGACGAAAACAAGTAGCTGGGCTGTGTCGCGGACATCACAGCTCTCATCCAAAGCGAAGGAGAAAAAGTCAAAACTTGGCACTTCACGTTGCAGCTGTAGCTCCAGGTTCCCCGCAATGTCCTCGATCCTCCAATGGGAGCTTGGTGCAGATATAAGCCTCTGCTGCTGTTTTGGCTATTTTGTGGGATATCACAAAGCTGGTCTTGGTTGCTGCATCCCTGGATGCATGGAGCCCTTGCTGCGTTTGCAGTTTAGCTAACAAAGCTTCTGATGTTCACGCTTTTTCGGCGTCAGTCAAGTTTTTATATTTCTCCCCGTGTTTCGTCTGGTAATGCCGACTCAGATTGTAGTCCTTAAACACGGCGATCTCCCCACAAACTAAACACACGGCTTCACCTCCAACTTCAGTAAATAAATACTTAGCCATCCAATTTTTGTTGAAAATCCTACATTCGGAATCTACCTTTCTTTTTTTAGCCTGAGCTGACATTTTGAGGGCTAAAGTCATCTTCTGATAACGTTCAATCACGCGCACGTCTTGATATACGTATTACATCTTTATGTACGTGAATTTAAAAAAAACAGCAACTTCAGAATAAAAGCAGTGCAGCTTTAGTCCATGAATGAGGTGAAATTAGAAAGTATGTTTATTTTGGAATTTCCAGTTAAACTTACACGACGGTCAGAGTCAACCAAGAATATGTGGCCCGGGCTGTACAATGCCCAGGTCTGTCATACAGGCCAGTCAGGGTCATCCGGCGGGCCGGATGTGGCTCGCGGGCTGTATAATGCCCAGGTCTGTCCTAGGGGCATTCTCCTAGTTATGGCTGTTTCTATAAGTCTTTGAGTCAACCCTCCAACATGGTATTATAAAATAACCTAGAGCGATCAGAATTCCAAAAACTACCACTAAAGTCATTAATAAAAGAACCAACCCCCTTCCATTTTCCAAACCAGGAATTGAACCAACCGGTAAGGGAAGTATCTACTGCAGAATTTTCAGCTAGTTCCTCAGAAAGAATGGTGAATACCTTGTAAAGCTTTAGTAATTGTCACATCCAGGATAGTGTTGTTTGGAAGGAAAGTACTTTTTTTTTAACATTATACATTCCTTTCTCTATTAACATGTCTAAAGCCATTCTATTTTCCTAAGTCATTTTACTTATAGCATCCAATTGTTCTGCTATTCTCCTAATAGCATCTCTAGCAAAGTTAATACATCTTTGTTGATTGTAGTAAAAATAACTTATTCAATCTACATCCTTATTGTAACCCATCAAAGAGAAAGGATTCAAATCCTGCCAGTACCTGATTCCTAGCCTTAAATTCATCTGGAATTAAGTGTCACCCAGGAGATCATGGAGATATAGGATCCAGAATCTACTTCCATCTTGCAGAGGCTTCCATCGATCGTCACATTTGCTATCAATTCGTTAGCCTCATAGGCATCAGAGTGTCCTACCAGGGTTTGGAATATCCCACAACGGTATATTGGGTTTCCTCTTCCCTATTCTCTCCTTTTAAATTTTGCGCTAGAGGTTTTCTGGCCACGCCACCGAGGATTAGGTGACCGGGTGGGGAAAATAACTTTTTGTCGGCAGCTTGCTGGCCGGTCACAATGCCTGCAAACTGCATCTTTAAATCTGCAGGCTGATCTGGGGTGATTTCCCCTGCACTTCCTGCACGATTTATTTTGTTGCCCTTCCAGTTTGCTGGATTTTACTCTGGATTTCTTCTTCCTCCTCATTACTTGCTTCCAATCCTGAATTTTCTCTGTTTTACAGAATTGTAGATACCTTGTGTTGTTGTAGGAAAAGACACCAGTTTCACCAGCTCTTCTCTCATGTCACCAACAGCATAATGCAAAATTACTGCTAGACTTGCATGATTATTTACATCTGCTTTCATCCAAGCACATGGAGTAACAGACTGCCTTTCGTAAGTTTCGTAAGTCAGTAGTGAACTTGTTGGGGTTTTTTAAAGTTAGAGGTGGGTGGTTCGTTACCTTTCTCTAGTGTGAAGTTATCAGGAAAAAGTCTGAGCCCAGTGGATCCAATCCAAAGTCATTTATTGTTGTAAACAAGTACAAAAACAATAAAATAGTTAAAGGTATTTCAATGTCTATTTGTTCCTTCTTGGAGTCTTTTCTTCTCTTCTTGTGGCAGTCACCTATGTGACTGGAATCCCAAAGATCTTCCTCGTGGCTTGAGGCAGGATCCTTCCAGCTGCATGATCCCAGGCAGCTGGAACCTGTAATGGTGGAAGGGCTAGAAGCCATGAGGCTAGCTCCTTAAATAGTCCAGAGTCAGGAGAGGTGGAGCTTGGTAAAGCCCGGGAAAATCCTCAATCACAGCTGTGCTGTGATTGGTCCATTCAATTCTTCTGTTTAGCTGAGGAGGGGGCCAGGAGAAAGAACACAGCCACCTCATGGAAAAATCCTTTTCCACAGAACTACTGGCTAACATCACTTGCCATGCGCTGGACTCATAACAGTATTTCTGCTAAGTGGCACCTCAGATACATTTAATAATTTTTTCCCTGTTTGGGAAATCACGAAAAAGAGAATTACTCCCAGACAACATGGCCGTTTTGATAATATCCCCACCCGAGAGGGGCTTATCACGTTCTGCTATGCACAGTGAATTTTGAAAACTAGCAGCTATCAGATGACTTCTTCTGGAAAGATAGTTGGAAAAGCTAAGAGAGTGGGAATGATATTTCTTCAATTTCTGTCTGTCTCCTGATTTGGTTTGGAATGTGAACCTCAGCACTTACTCCAAATATTCTGAGGGGATCTAACCTTGGCTTAACCCCGTAAATTTTTTCATGTGGAGTAGTGCCTATCACACTAGACCATGCCCTGTTGAGTGTGTAATTGGTGTAAGTGACCGCCTCACCCCATTATTTTTCTGACAGACCTGCATCCTCCAGGATGCATCCTTTCTATGATTTGCAGTACACGTTTGCCTCTGAAATCTGAGAATGGCTGTTAAGTAAATGTGCTATCCTTTTCTTTTAGCCAATTCTGGAATTCCTAGATGGAATTCGTCCCCCTATGTCAAGATTTTTTGATTCTGGTTTGGTACTGATGTTCAACGCAAAATACAAAACCAAATCTGTGATGGTCTACTATGGTTAGAAAATATTTCAAAATATTTCCATTTTAATCCCATATTAAATCCATATCATATAGGAAAAAAAAGAAAACAAGAAAAAAGCTCTAAATTTCATTTCTAATATAATCATATATCTCAAGTGCTCTTACAGATTCCCTTAGGTCACCCTAAACATTAACAATTATCTTGATATCCCCCTAGGTAGATAAATTCTTTATACTTAGTATATTTCTCTTGCTTCGGTATATCTTGCTTCCATTTAATTCATATTTTTTTAATTCCTATTTTATATCCCGCCCTTCTCCGAAGACTCAGGGTGGCTTATAATTTTTGGGATACAACCCAGTCAT
>CM019155.1:5317760-5331895 GCA_009733165.1 Naja naja
GACTCACAAGTGGCATCCATTAGATCTGGCAGAGATTAGGGAAAAGAGCGGGTAGGTTGGAAGAGATTTTCCCCATGAGAATGGGGAACACAATGCTTGTAGCATGAAATGTATCGAGACTCCTCTAGCCTCTGCCGCTCACAGCTTCCAGTTTTCCCAGTCTCCGAATACGCACCTGCAAACGCCTGCACACACAAGGGGACCAAGAGGCTCAAACAATGATTGATAAGAGGGGTGCCACGTCAATTTTTGTCAAGCACCAAGAAACACAAACCAGTCACTTCAACATCTGAACCAGCCAAGAAATTTCAAACCCAGAGAGAAATGCTATGCCATCAACAAAGCATTCCCAAGAGCTGAGTCACTGCCTTATTGTTTCAATATTAATAAAATCAGTGTTGATCTTCTCCTAGAAGGCAGCCCCTGTCAGATGGAGGTAGACACCGGATCCTCACTATCCCTTCTCTCCTAGAAGACACTGAAGAATTTGGTGCCAGACATCAAAAAGAACCATCTGAACCCCTGAAGCCTGACCTTGAGGGATTACCAGGGACAATCCATTCCAGTCCTCGGAATAGGCAAGTTCCATATTCAGTACAACAATTTTAAGGGTCACCTGCCACTCATTATCGTAAATGGGTGTCTGCCAAGTTTACTGGGTTTGGACTGGTTCCACTCACTAGGACTACAAGTGACTGGAGTAAATGCAGTCACTCTCCACAACCTAGAGCAATTTCTTGCTAATTATTCAGAAGTTTTTGATGACAAACTTGGCTGTTACAATGGCACTCCTATTTCCCTTAATTTGGACCCAAAGATAGCTCCTATATGCCTCAAACCACACAGAGTGCCATTGGCATTACATTCTAAAGTGGATGCCCAACTTGACAAATTAATTGTTCAAGGGGTTCTGGAGCCAATTGACTTCGCTAAATGGGAAACCCCTATTGTGATTCCTCTAAAACAAGATGGCTCCATTAGGATTTGCTCTGACTACAAGTCCACAATTAACAAAGGGCTCCAACCGAACGCTTATCCTGTGCCAATTATACAGCACCTGCTGCACTCCCTAGGTAAAAGTTCCATCTTTTCCAAGCTGGACATCTCAAGCATACCAGCAATTTCCAGTGGACAATGAGACAGCAGAGGCCCAAACGATCATCACTCATAGGGGCGCTTTCAAATGTAAGCATTTGCAATTCGGTGTCAGCGTTGCCCCTGGCATATTTCACTCAACCATGGAACACTTACTGTACAATATTCCAGGTGTCATCCCATACTTCGATGGCATCCTCATTGCTGCTGGCAGCCCACAAGAACATTTGGCACAGTTACAAAAAGTTCTCCAGTGTTTTCAAAATACTGGACTAAAGCTAAACAAAAGGCAATGCATTTTCGCAGCTTCCCAAATAGACTTCCTAGGGGCATCACATTGACTGCAAGGGAATTCACCCTATGGAGTCCAAAGTACGAGCTATTCAGGAAGCCCCTGCGCCACAAAACAAAACCAAGCTGCAAGCCTTTTTGGGTTTACTTAACTTCTACAGCTCTTTCCTGCCCCATAAGGCTACTGTAGCTGAGCCCTTGCACAGGCTTCTGGATTCCAAAACACCTTGGAAGTTGGGAAACTTAGAACAGGCCTCGTTCATAGCAGTCAAATCCCTGCTCACTTCAGCCAAGATGGTTCTTCTCCTTATCTTAGTCTGCGATGCTTCCCCTTATGGGATTGGGGCAGTCCTTGGCCACAGGTTGCCAAATGGTCAAGAAGCCCCCATCACATATTTTTCAAGGACGGTCTCCAAGTCTGAGAGAAATTATAGCCAAATAGATAAGGAGGCATTGGCGGCTGTGGCCTCAGTCAAAAGGTTCCACGAATACCTCTATGGACACCAGTTTGAGCTCATCACTGACCATCAGCCTTTGCTGGGCATCCTTGCAGGTGACAAACCCAGCCCACAAATCGTCTCCCCAAGAATGACTTGTTGGACCATTTTCTTAGCAGCTTACAGCTATAAGTTAATGTATAGGCCTGGCAAACATGTGGCCCATGCTGATGCCCTGAGCAGATGCCCATTGCCCATGTTGGTCACTGATCCTGCTGCTTCAGCCTCATGGAGTTCCTGATGGAAGATCTATAATTGCCACTCACAGCCGATGACATCGCTTATGCCACCACCGAAGATGCACAACTATCCCAAGTTCTGGACTGGGTGTGGAGGGGGTGGCCTAGGGAAACCCCTCCAATGGAGTTTAGCCACTTCAAGGCTCGCCAGACTGAACTGAGCGTGCTGAAGGGGTGTGTGTTGTGGGGAAACTGAGTAATAATTCCACACCTGCTGAGGTCTCGCATCATTTAGGTACTCCATGAGGGTCATCCAGATATCAATAGAATGAAGGCTCTGGCAAGAAGCTATGTGTGGTGGCCAGGAATGGATAAGGCAATTGCTAATAAAGTTCCAAGTTGCTCTACCTGCCAGATGTCCAGACCTGTACCCTCGGCTGCCACTCCAGGGGAGTGGGAAGACACCAAAACACCATAGTCCGGGATACATATAGATTTAGCAGGACCCATGCAAGGAAAGAACTTCCTAATCCTGGTAGGCTCATTTTCCAAATGGCTAGAGCTGGTTCTCCTCAAATCAACCACTTCAGAAGTGGTAGGCCAGGCCTTAGATACCATTTTCGCATCCCATGGGTATCCAGACACCCTGGTTTCAGATAACAGGCCACAATTCACTTCCAACCCCTTTGAGCTGTTCCTGGCCCAAAGGAGCATCAAACATGCCCTAGTTTTTCCTTTTCACCCACCTTCCAATGGACTGGGAGAAAGCGCTGTAAGATCAGCTAAAGAAGCCCTGGGAAGAATGGCGGATGGCGACTGGTCTACCAAGGTAGCCCAGTAGCCCTACCCAGCACACAACCTCTAGTGCAGCCACCAACCTAATCCCAGCTGAATTATTAATGGGAAGGAGACTACAAATACCCCTCGACAAGCTGCACCCTACCTATGCACCCAGGGTGCCCCTAGACTTGACCAGCAGAGTGAGGGAATTCAGGCCCAGGGGCCCGGTCTACTCCTGCAATTACATGGCTACCTGGGTGAGTGGAAAAGAAAACAGGCCCTAAATCATATAGAATAATGTTGGCCGACAGACGGTTATGGAGCCAGCACATGGACCAACTAAGGAGCCATTGGAGTGCCCCTGCAGGTCCGTTCCCGAGGGAGGTTGAAGTCACGCACACCAAGTGGTACAACACTTAAGTCCCTCAAAGGCCGACACCCGAACAGCGAGAAGCCACACCACCGTTGACCGAATCCTGCTCGCCATCTTCCCAGGACATCCCGAAGTCCTCCTGCTGCCAGCAGAGATCAGCCAGGGAGAAGAGACAACACAACCCCCAGTGGAAGGCTCCAGCATGACAACAGGATTGAGACAATCAGGGCAAGCAAAGCGGGTTGAGCTCTCCTCACTGACGGGCCATAGATCACGATTGTCCGCGGCTACGGCTCGTGCCCTTTCGTTGGAGAGCCCCAATCATTGCGATTAGAGGTTGAAGCTGCCTCGGGGGGGCGGTAGAGTAAGGGGAAGCCACCAGCCAGGTTGAGGGGAGCCGCATCTCCCCCTCTTGAGCTTGGCTTTCCCCCCCTGAAGACGACTGAAGCGGTGGTTCAAAATGGCCACCCTGAAGAGGACTCAGCTGGACTAAGATTTGTGCAAGAGGAAAGCCTCTGATTGGCTGAACTTTTTGACAGCTCTGTATAAAAGGAGCTGTCAAACAGAACGACCTCTCTCTCTCAGCTGCTGCTGCAAGCTCATGGCTAGCTGTGGCTGAGATACATTTTAAGAAATAAAGCCTGTTAGCTTTATGTTGTCTCTGCCTCTTCTCCCCCATGCACCAAACCCAAAACCTTCCAACAGCTCTTTTGCCCTCTGGTGGGTGAACAAGATTGGTTCCCCCAATCCCTCTTTAGGGGCTCCTCCTAGAGATCTCAGCAGGTTGGTAGGCCCTCTACTCAATCTGATTGGGGGGATTATGGGGAAAGGGATTACTCACTCCCCTCAGAGCATAGCCACTCCATCTGACTACTCCAGGTCAGAGGAGGAAGAGGGTGAGATCAGAGATCCATATATGAGGCAGAAAATTTCCTCCAGGACCAGCCCCCCTCAATGGCAGTCTTTAAGCCAGACTTATTTAACCTCTATTATAGAAGGCCTTGGTCACTGCCCAATTGACCCTGGAGGAGTTGGCACCTGAACTCCAGAGGGATTCTTCAACCCAAGGGATACTCTTTTCTCTAAACCTGTGGTCCACACAGAGATTCTTCCTTCTCCTGTTATTTTTGGACCTTGTTAAAGAACAGCATGCCACCCCTGCTGCTGGGCACCTTCATCACACGATTGGTGTTTCTACAATGTAGGACCAGTCTTGGCCTCTACCCTCGTGGTCCCTTCAGTGGATGCTCCTGTAGTGGCCTCCTTCTCCTCCTCTGGCACCCCCACCAAACCAGAGGACGTGCTCAAGCCTGAGGACAAAAGATCAGAGCAAACGCTCAAATGTAACCATCAAGCCTCAGCTTGGGCTGTCCGAGCATCGACAGCAGTGTCATTTTTTTTATCAGAGCCTCAATCCACTGGTTGCATCAGTTACAGGAGCACCTTCCTCCATCTGATTTTAGATCTCACCAACATCTAAACAAAATTATTGCAGTGGCTGAATTTAAGGCGGATGCCACTCTGAATTCAGCAAGATTTGCCTCCAGAGCCATGGCTTCCTCAATCAAAGCTAGATGACTACTTTGGCTCCGGAACTGGCAATCCGAATCATGCCGTAAGTGTAAGCTGGCATCGGCTCCTTATGCAGGTGAGAAACTCTTCAGTGAGGCCCTGGATCCATATTTGATCAAGACCAGGGATAAGAGAAAGGTTCTCTCCCCGATGGGTAAGAGGGCAGATTACCACCCAACCCCTAACTTCTGGCCCCTCATCTTTCCGGGCTGAACCTTTCGCTCGCTTCTCCTGTCATCAGAGGGCCTTCCCTCAATGGCAGCAGCAGCACTCTGAGGCGAATAACCGACAACAGTAACAATATATGGGTAGACGGCCCTTTCAAGGAGGGGGTCATGCCTTCTGATGCTCCAAGTAAATGCCTGGTCCCCCCCTCCCATCGGAGGTCGTCTGGCCTTCTTTATCATCAGATGGGAGGAGTCTACATTGGATGCCTGGGTCCTCAATACAATGAGATCGGGTCTGCAACTAGAATTCCTTTCACTTCCTCCAGAGCATTTTGTGACCTGCCCTGTATCACGGGATGGTAACAAAAGGGCCCTAATGGAATCGGCCATCCAGCATCTTGCCGATATTAGGGCCATTCAACCAGTTCCTGTACACCAGCAAGGGCGAGGGTTTTATTCCAGGCTTTTTGTGGTTCCAAAGGCATCTGGCGGGTGGCGTGCTATCCTAGATCTGAAGTTTTTAAACAGGTTCATCCCATACAGGTATTTCAAAATGCAGACCTTGCATTCCATCCTAGAGAGCGTTCAGGAGGGTGACCTCCTCTCTTCCATAGACCTTACGGAGGCCTACCTCCATATTCCTATCTGGCATCATCACCGCCAGTGTTACGCACTGAGGGGACTTTTGCATGCATTCTTCACTCTGGTCCGCGGCTGCAGCAAGAGCGCGGACCCCTACTATTGGCTGATGCCGTTTGACAGCCAGCTATAAAAGGGAGCTGTCAAGTGGCGTCAGCTGTTGCCTGCCAGCTGGCTGCCTTGTTAGCGTGGCAGCCACGACAACCCTTTATTTGTAAAAATAAAGTTAAGCTGAAGTTACTCCCGTGTTGCCTCAGTTAATCCGCCGCTTTACAACACTGGCGACGAGGGCAGGATTCACCTAAGAGGCAACCGAGCAAAAAGAGCCTAAGCCAAAAAAAGAGCTGTTGTCACTTTAAGAGCTGCTGTCACTATTCGTGAGTGTGAATTTCAACTTTTCCTCAGAAGAAACCGGAGCTGCTGAGAGAAGATTTATTTATTTTAATGAGATTTCTATGCCGCCCTATCTCTCGGAAGACTCAGGGCGGCTTACAATAATAAAAGAATATAATACAAATATTAAAAAGCCATTAAATTCAAAATCCCACTAAACCAATAAAACTAATAAAAACGATTTCTAAAATCCCATCCCCTCCATCAGTCCAGGCTGGCAAGTTGGAAAAGCCATGTTTTTAGGCCACGATGGAAGGACCGGAGGTCAGGGGCCCCGAGCTCCAGGGGCAGCTGATTCCATAGGGTGGGTGCTCCCACAGAGAAGGCCCTACCCCTGGGGGTCGCCAGCCGACATTGCCTGGCTGATGGCACCCCAAGGAGGCCCTGCCTGTGGGAGCACATGGGACATTGGGAAGCCATTACTGGCAGCAGGGTCTCCCACAAATACCCCTGTCCTATGCCATGTATGGTTGAAGATAACTTCAACCCCTGCGTTCCCGCCTTTCAGACCTCCATCAGAGACTTGGGAGTCCTACATTAATCGATTTGACTGCTTCCTAGATGCCACTGATCTTGCTGATATCTCTGCCCACAGGAAAAAGTCTTATTTTTTAAGTTTTTGCGGGGCCACAGTGTTTGACACTGCCACAGCATTGCTGGCACCACACTCTATTAAAACTGTTCCATGGGAGGAATTACAAGAGATTTTATGGAAACACTATTCCCCTAAACCCTCTTGCATTGCCAGGTGTCACACTTTCAGGAGACGGACCCAGGCTGAGGGAGAGTCTATTAGTGGGTACATGGCAGCTCTATGAACAGCTGCCTTACACTGTGTGTTTAGAGATCATCTAGAGGGCATGTTATTGGATCGACTAGTCTGTGGGGTCTGAGATTTAGGATTACAAAGACCCCTTCTAGCTAAGGAGATTTAACCCTTACAATGGCATTGGAGGAATCCCAAGCTGCAGAGATGTCCGCACTCTCAGCAGCAGAAATTCAGGGAAGCCCAATCAGTCAGAACAGCTCAGCTGTCCATTATGATGAGGCCTCAAATGAGGAAAGGTCTGAGGAATTTAGTGATATACAGTAAATCGCCTCAGGCAGCCAAAAAACAGTCAGAGGGGAAACAAACCTATCCCCACTCAGCCTCCACAATCTCAGCCCATCTGTCTAAGTTTTTTTTTAACAAAAGTTTTATTTTTCCAAAAGAACAAACGTAACAAACAAACATACAACACATAGATCCATATCAATTTCAGGTATGTTGGTCGGTCAAAAATCACAGTGCCTTCCCCTCATTATTCATACTCAGTATTACAAAAAGGAAAAACTATAATCATTATTATTAATCCTCTATCATATTATAATCTCTATATTGTTTCAACAGTTCTATCTATCTTTATATTCCCAAAATATATTACCAAACTTTTTATCTAACCATTGATAGAACATATTCCATATCTTGTAAAACTGCTTTTCTTCTTGGTCCCTAATTTCAAATGTTAATCTACTCATTTCGCACAGTCCAAAATCTTCTTAATCACTTCCTCCTGTGTGGGTGTCTTATCATTTCTCCAGTTTTTAGCAAATACAATTCTGGCAGCTGTCAATACATTAACAATCAAATATTTCAGTTCTTTGTTAAATGTCTCTGGTACAATTCCCAACAGGAATATCTCAGGTTTCAAGTCTATATGTTGTTGTGTCATTTTTCCAACCACATGTGGATTTTAGTCCAATATCTTTTAGCATCAGCGCAAGTCCACCACATGTGGTAGTAGGAGCCAGGTATCTGATGACATTTCCAACACTTATCCAATTTGTCCTTGAACATTCTTGCAATCCTTTCGGGATAGGTGCCACCTGTAAAACATCTTATACAAATTTTCTTTATATGCAGTTGACATTGTCATTTTATAATTCTGATCCCACAGTGTTTGCCATCTCTCTAGATCTATCCCATAACCAAAATTTTTCCCCAAGCAATCATTGTTTCCTTAACCTGCTCCTCTTCCATTCTAACTTCTAATAAATGACCATAGAGTTTTTAAATCACTTTTTCGTTCGTACCCATCAAAATTTTATCTAATTCAGTTAGTTTTTATAATACCTTCAGTCTTAACATCCTCATCATATCTAGATTGTATTTGCAAATATGAAAACCAATTCATTTTTATACCTTGTTCTTGTAGTGTTTGCATTGATTTGAGTTCACCCTTTTCATTTAAAATCTCTCCATATCTAACTGTTTGTTCCTTCTTGTATATTATTGAATATGAAAAGCTTCAATAGTAGATACCCATAATGGAATTTGTATATAATGTTGTTTTCTAGTTTTTCCCAATTTAAAATAAAGCTTCTCGAACATAGTGTCTTCTAAAATATCCTTGTTTTTAGTTCCTTATACCATAAGAAAGCATGCCATCCTAGTAATAAATCATGACCCTCTAAAGTTAACAATCTATTATTTCTCAATGTTATCCATTCTTTCACCCACATCAAACTTGCAGCTTGATAATACAATTCCCAGTTTGGTAGTGCGAATCCCCTCTTAACCTTGCATCTTGTAATAGCTTAAATTTAATTCTTGGCTTTTTGCCCTGCCATATAAATTTTGATGTGATTTTATTTAAATCTTCAAAGTACTCTTTCCCAAGTCTAATTGGGATTGTCTGAAATAAATATAGAATTCTAGGTAATACATTCATCTTAACTGTCGATATTCTACCAATAAGGGATAATTGTATATTTTCCCATCTTTCAAGATCTGTCGCTATCTGCTGTTTAAGTTTTATGTAATTGTCATTTTTCAAAGTACTGCATCTTGGCGTTATATATATTCCCAAATATTTAACTTTATTTGCAATCTGGATCTCTAATAGATCTTCTAAATCTTTCTTGCGTTTTGCTAACATATTCTTTGTTAGGATCTTTGTTTTGTCTTTATTAATTTTTAAACCTGCCACCATTCCATATTCTTCTATTTGTTCTATCAACTTAGGTGCTGATTTAAGTGGATCCTCTAGTATGAATACCAAATCGTCTGCAAACGCCTGTAGTTTATATTCTTCTTTTTAAATTTTCATTCCTTTTATTTCTTCATCTTCTCTGATAGCTCTATTCAGTACTTCTAGTGTTAAAACAAACAGCAGGGGCGACAGAGGGCAACCTTGTCTAGTTCCTTTTCTTATCCCTATAGATTCTGTCAACTCTCCGTTTACCAATATCTTCGCTGTTTGATTATTATATATTGTCTCAATAGCCTGTATAAAGTTTTTTCCAAAGCCCATTTGCATCATTTGCAATATCATAAACTGCCAGTTCACATTGTCAAATGCTTTCTGAGCATCTAAAAACATCAGTGCCATCTGTTTTTCAGGGTGTGCTTCATAATACTCCAAAGTATCTAAAATTATTCTCACATTTTGCTTGATTTGTCATTTTGGCAAAATCCATTTTGATCTGTGTGGATAAATTCATTTAAATATCTTTTCATTCTTTCTGCCAAAATTGAAGCAAAGATTTTATAATCTGAATTCAACAATGAGATAGGTCTATAATTTTTAACTTGTTGTAGGTCCATTTCTTCTTTAGGTATAAGGGTAATATAAGCTTCCAACCATGTCTCAGGTATTCTCTTTTTTAGCAACACTTCATTCATCACTTCTAGAAGGGGAGCTTAACACTTCCTGGAAGGTCTTGTAAAATTCCGGTAGACCATCTGGACCTGGTGCTTTTCCTGTATTTTGTTTCTTCAAGGCTTCTGTTAATTCCATCATGGTTATGTTCCCTTCTAACATTGTTTCAATGTCTTTAGGTATCTGTGGTAATCTTGTCTTTTGTAGATACTGTTCAATTTTTCTTCTAGAATATCTTCTTGAGAGTACAGTTTTTCATAGTAGTCTCGAATATTTTTTCTTTTCATCATTCCCATGTTGTATATTCCCTTTTCCATCTATTAATTGGCTAATTTTCTTTGTTTCTCTTTCCTTTCTAATTTTATATGCTAACCATCTTCCTGGCTTATTAGCATTTTCAAAATAATTTTGTTTAGCCTTTAATCTTTTGAGCGACTTCTTCCTTGTCCATTAAAGCCATTTTATGTTTAATCACATCCATTTTCCTTTTAATATCTTTCCCTTGTGGTGATTGTTGTAGTTCTTTTTCCAATTTCATGAAATCATCTTCCAAGATTTTGAGTGTCTTCTTCTGTTTAATATTTCTTTTCCTTATATAGTCAATTATCAAACCTCTTGTATAAGCCTTCATCGATCCCAGCGAGTTTGTTGTGATGTATCTTCTTTTCTGGTTTCCTTGAAAAAGAAGATAAGTTCTGTCTCAATTCTCTTTTTAAATTCTTCTTCTTTCAAAATCATGTTATTTAGTGTCCATCTAGATCTTCTCCTCTGTCCTTTCCAGGCAACTATCAGTGGATTGTGAGCCCAGGTCCCACTTTCAATTTGAATTTTCTGTATATCGGAGAGCATATCTGCAGATGCCCATACCATATCTATTCTTGACCATGATTCTTTCAGATTTGTAGTCAAGCTGGTCATTAATTATCCCATTAAATCTCCCATCAGAAAGATATTTGCATAGTCTAATTCAATCACTTTTTGGTATAATTTCTTATAGAATTCTTCTTGATTCTCACTTGGTGCATATATTGCTATCAAGAGCATTTTAGTGTTGTTGTCTATTATCTCCACCATTAAAATCCTCCCATCTTCATCTGTATAAATCAATTCTGCAGTAATTATATCTTTAATGTACAAGACCACTCCTCTTTTTACATTGTGCCAATGATGTAAATAACTTTCCTAACTTTTTGTCTCAATACATATTCATGTTGTGGACTTTTTTTAATGTGGACTTCTTTTTTTATAAATTTTATTTTCCAAAAACACAAACATAAGAAACAAACATACAACACATAGATCCATATCAATTTCAAGTATGTTGGTCGGTCAAAAATACAGTGCCCCTCATTATTCATACTCAATATTACAAAAAGGAAAAGCTATAATCATTATTATTAATCCTTTATCATATTATAATCTCTATATTGTTTCAACAGTTCTATCTATCTTTATATTCCCAAAATACATTACCAAACTTTTTGTCTAACCATTGGTAGAACATATTCCATATCTTATAAAACTGCTTTTCTTCTTGATCCCTAATTTCAAAGATAAGTTCTGTCTCAATTCTCTTTTAAATTCTTCTTCTTTCAAAATCATGTTATTTAGTGTCCATCTAGATCTTCTCCTCTGTCCTTTCCAGGCAACTGTGTGGATTGTGATCCAGGTCCCACTTTCAATTTGAATTTTCTGTATACGGGAGCATATCTGCAGATGCCCATACCATATCTATTCTTGACCATGATTCATGTCTATTTGAATAAAAAAGTAAATTCTTTATTTCCAATATTTCTCTCTCTCCATATGTCTTTAATATTCATTTCTTCTATCATTTGAAAGAAGGACTTGGGTAGCTTTTTCTAATTTTCTTTTTGGTTCTTTCAGATTTGTAATCAAGCTGGTCATTAATTATCCCATTAAATCCCATCAGAAAGATATTTGCATAGTCTAATTCAATCACTTTTGGTATAATTTCTTATAGAATTCTTCTTGATTCTCACTTGGTGCATATATTGCTATCAGGAGCATTTTAGTGTTGTTATCTATTATCTCCACCATTAAAATCCTCCCATCTTCATCTGTATAAATCAATTCTGCAGTAATTGTATCTTTAATATATAAAAGCCACTCCTCTCTTTTTACATTGCCAATGATGTAAATAGCTTTCCTAACTTTCTTTGCCTTAATACATATTCATTTTGCTTTTTAATATGGACCTCTTGCAGACAAATTATATCAAATTTTAATTTCTCTAATTTATGAAATATTTTCCTTCTTTTAGCAATTGAGTTGAGTCCATTTATATTCATTGAGATCAATTTTTCCCTTCCATTTTAGGTCTTATATATAGGGTTGTTTTGCTCTAGTCGTTCTAACTTCTTTTTGTTGTTCTCCAGGTAGACTGCCTACTGCTCCAAGTTGTTCTTCTTCACTTATCATTGCACCTTCCTTTGGAAGTTCCACAATCAGTTCTTCATGTCCTCCGTTTCCCTCTTTTCCTCTAAAATAGCTCTCATAGAATGACTCTGCCTTCTCCACTGTCGATTCTATGTCTTTGTTCCCTGCAGACAAACAAGAGGCCTTCTGGTATTAGCCATCTATAATTTATTCCTCTCTTCAATAATTCTCTGGATAAAAGCGCATATTCTCTCTCCTCTCTTATTATTCTTCTTGGTATCTGTTTCAGTACCATGACATCTTTATTGTTGTGCTGGCGTCTTATCTCTGACTGTTTGCAAAATTTGTGATTTAATACTCTTCTTAGTAAATCTAATATGAATTTCTCTTGGAAGCTTATTCCTCGTTGCATATCTTGTAAAGACAAAATGTTTCATCTATTCCATCCCTCATCTTCTCTTCCGTTATTTCTAACAGTTCTGCCAAAATCTGTGTCATTTTCTCCAGTAGATTTTCACCTTCTCTTCCTCGACATTTTGGAATCTCAAATGAAATTCCGATCTATCAACTTCATTTCAGAGATTCATTATAATTGGCTCTCAACTTCCCTTAATCTGGTATTAAAACTCTTCATTTCCTTGTCTCTTTGTTCTTGCTGCTCTTCAATTTTCTTCATCCTCTCACATATTTCTCCATTGTTTGCTGTAAAGCCTTTATATTTTCATCTGTCTTGTCTAACTTTTTATCTATCTTGTCTAGCTTCTACTGTTCAATTATCTCTGTTCTTTTTCCAATCTCACCTACTGCTTGTAATATCTTCTGTATTGCCTCTTCTGTTGTGGGAGCCGTTACTTGTGGAATTGAAGGTCTTCTCATTGTTGCAGAGGTTGTCAGACCAATTCAAGAAGGAAGGAAAAAAAAGGCCAATAACAAAAATAAAATAAAATTAGTGTTATAAAAGGAGAAGAACAATCCTTTTTAACAAAAAAGGAAAAAGAATAGTAAAGGGGTTCAATTATATCAATAATATCATAAAAATTTGAAAAAGGAAAGCAAAATTTAAAAACTTGAGTTAAAAAGGAAAAAAAGATAAAAAAAGGTCCAATAATTAACTATCTTGTTTCAATGCAGAGTAAAAACAAAAAAAGTTCAAAAATAGGAAGGTATCAATAAAAAAGATAAAATAGTAAAAGTAGTAAATTCCCTTAGGAATAACAAAATATATTTTAGGGCTCAATTATAAAAATTAAATTCCAAACAATAAAAAGCCTTGGCAGGAAGCAATATCCTCTTTATTCCATTGCCACTATGCAGAGTCCAGAGCTTAACTAGTGAGAAAGCGGAAGATAGCAGCTCCTCTGTTTTGCCTCTCTCAAGAAATCCAATTCTTTTATTTTAAAAAGCTCTCCAAGGTCACTTTACTCTTCAGTTCCAAACTGAAGGCTCAAAATATTCAAAAGCACCTATCCAGCTTTCTAATCAGGGCCTTGGATACAGTCCTTGCAAGTGTGTATGTTTATATAAGATAACAGGTCTCTAGTAGCAATATTGTATCTCACAACCAACTTTCACTTCCTTGCCAAGTGACTTCAAAATGTATCACTTCCTGTCTTATTCAAAACAAGACAGTAAAAAATCTTGGTATTTCTTATATGCAAAAATAAAAAGTAACCAGATCAAAATAACCAAATTACATTAGAGCCCCTGGTAAAAAAAAAAAAGAGACAAATTCAATAAAATATAAAAGGTATTCAAGGACTAAGAGGAAAAAGTAAAAGGAAAGTCTTTAAAGCCATAAAAAGAAAGAAAGAAACAAAACTCTTACTTTCAAACACAATCTTCCGCCCTATTTATCACTCTCAATTTCACCCATTAGAGTTGCTAGGGTGTTCCCAAAGGGTTAAAAACAAGATGATCTCACCGACCGACAAACTTCTTCGATCTCATTCCTCGGGCTGTCACAGCTTCTTCAGCCCGATGGCTGCCTCAAACTTGCAGTGCAAGGGGCTGTCCTGGATCAACCAGGACTTTGCGACATCCCTGGGATCAACAGGGAGGCCCCAACTTTCCGCCAACCCTCTGACGAGTCAGTTTAGATCCGGGGGGAC
>CM019155.1:5332895-5343898 GCA_009733165.1 Naja naja
TATGGCCACCTTGAAGAGAAGGTCTCAACTGGACTAGATCGATTACAGGAGGAAAAAAGTTGACAGCAGAGGAACCAGGAATTATCGGATGGTAAGATCAACAAAGGTACGGGATTAAGATAAAGATGAGTTTTAAAAAAAAGAAGAAAAGCGGTGCAGTGTCAAGTGAAGGAAAAAATAATAAGTAAAATATCTTTGACAGCTATAAGGGGGCTTGAACTGGGAAAGGAAGAAGCCGGTAAAACAAGTTTGGGGCTCGAAAAATCCTGAATATTAAAATAAAGGGAAAGGGAGAAGATTTTGTGTAACAGAAAGTGCCACTTTGTGGATAAAAATTGGAATTTAAAGAAGGAAAATATCTTGTTCCTTTGTGAATTGGAGTTGTTACAATTTTAAAGAGACACGAAACAAAAAGCAAGACCCATAGAAGGTGAATTTGAATTAAAAAAAAGACAGACTGCTGGATTAGTTGATGATATTGATATAGACTCTGGACTTGACTAGATCTTAGAAAATTTAAAGAAGAAAAATAAGAAAAATACAAACTTTGCTGTCATCAAAGGAATTAAAATGGAATTTAAAAGTATGAAAGAACTGCTACAGGAAGTGACTGAACTAATTCTGCTCGTTACAGAAGACATGGGCATGGAAATGTGAACAAAGAACAAGAAGAAGGAATCTTGGAAGGGAGGAGCCAGCCTGAAATGATTCAAAAGAGACAATTAACACAATTACTACAAATAAAGGAAAAGGAAGGGTGGTTAAAAAAAACCTAGAAATGTAAAAGAACATTTATGAAATTAGGCATGCTAGAAAGTCAGAAGAAAAGAGAAGAAAGGCAAAAGAGAGAGAGGGGATTCAAATTGGATGGAGAAGGATATAGCAGGATAAAAGGGAGGAGAGGAACAAGAAACAAGAGCAGAAGATAGAAATACAGAATTATATAATGAAGAAAGCTTCGTTTATAGAGATAATGGTTAATGTATTAAGAAGGGGGTTCTGCATGGAGAAGAGGGGTAATAAGAATATATTGTAATCATAAAAATGTAAAACAATAGAGGGGTTACTGACAATTTTATTAGATGAAGGTTACACTTTTACTTTTTATTTATAAAAGAAAAGTAAATGTTGATTAGATAAATTAAATTAACTGAAATGATTTTTGAAGATGTTTAAAAACCAGATTTGTCAGTAACCAAGGTTAGTTATTTTTACTATTATTTTGGAACTATAAACAAACTTTAGGGGGGATATGTGTTGCAGAACCCGATTGAAAAGAGATATAATGTTATGTAGCTTTTTTCTCTTTTTTCTTTTATTCTATCTTTTGCTTTAAAGGGAATGATTATCACTATGTTAATATGTTAACCACTGAGGTGTCACTTTCAAAGTAGTAAAGGGGGCAAGTCTAGGTTTTCTTTTTATTCTTTTTTGTGTTAAAGCTTGTATTGATTAGAATTATGGAGAGAATATGTGATGAAAGGGCAAATCTGACGGATAAAAGAAACATGTAAATGATAAAGAGTATTAACAATGTGAAGATAGTTAAAGGATAGATATGGACAAACTTTATTTTCTATATGATAGGCAAACATATTGTTATTTTTAAGATATATAAACGTTTAAAAAATATTTACAACTAATTTGAAATGAAATGGGGGGTTATACAGATTGAGATTAAGATTTGAGACTAGGATTAATTTGTTTGGCCCTTTGTTTGCCAAAAAATGGAATGGAAGTAAAAGTGGGATAAAATAGGAAGTTAAATGTCAAAAATGAATATAGAACTATTGTCATATTTGCATGTAAAAGTGATGACCCGGGAATATGCTGTCTACTGAAAAGAGCCTTATTTGAACCATTAAAAACTGAATAAAACTTGTTAAAAAAAAAGAAAGGAGAAGGGGTATGACTGTCAACTCTGAAGTGAACCTGGCTAAAGCTATCTTTTTCTTTAAAATTTTTAATCTTTATTAAACAAATACACAAACACAAACAAATACAGATTGAACATGGAACAGTTATCCTCACTTCCATCTTTGTCCTTACATCGCTAACTCCAAAAATGATATTATATACTTTCCCTCTATATATTTAAATATTTAATTAATCATTCAAAATTTCCATGGATCTTCCTCGTCTCTAGCCAACCATAAAACTTGTCCCATATTTTGTAGTAGTCTGTATCTTCTTTGTTTTTAAGTTCTCAGGCCTATAATGTATTCTGACTTCACACATTTCTTCCATCCACTTATGTAAATTTTACCAATATTTTTGGGCCTCTTTCTGGCTAAAGCTATCTTGTGCTGCTTCATAGTTGCCAAGAAGCCGGAGAGGGGAGAAGTAGGTAGCCAGGCTCCAGTCAAAACAAAGTATAATTCTGCTTTTCCACCAGGTGGCAGCAGAAGCACATAAGTGCTTTTTGGATTTGGTTTTTTTTTTCTTTAACTAAAAGGGAATATTGCCATTTTTTCAGAATAGTTGGCAGTTTTAAGGCTCTTCTGAGAATCCTCCTACTCCTACTTTGAAGGATTAAGTCCAAGGTGCAGAAATAAAAGTTGACAGGTTGACTTCTTGGGGAAAAATTGACTTAAGCCTCCTCTCTTGCAGGGCATGGATATAAAAGATGAATTTAAGGTCTTAAAACAGTTCAACTTTCTTTCTGTGCTCAGTGTTCCATATATTTTAATATCAGTCAATAAAGATGTCGTGGATCAGATCTTTGTTGAAGCAGATCCAACCTGTGGGAAGCCACCACCCGCTTCCTAGAAGAATGAAATGTTTTGAGGAATATTTTTAAAAGGTAGGATAAAATGTTTCCCTTAAAAAATATATAAAATCTTAAGGGAGACAGAAACTATTTTTTTTTACTACCGGTTCTGTGGGCGTGGCTTAGTGGGCATGGTGTGGCTGTAAAATATTTATTTCCACCCCACTCCAGGGGAAGGATACTCCTAAAATCCCCATTCCCTCCCCACCCCGCTAACCTGCATTCCAGCTCTGTTTTCCTTTGCAGGGCAACAAAAGAAGACCCAGCCAATCAGCTGGGAGACAGCAAATAGATGGGAGCGGAGCCAACCAGAGGTGGTATTTACTGGTTCTCTGAACTACTCGAAATTTCCACTACTGGTTCTCCAGAACCTGTCAGAAATGGCTGAATACCACCTCTGTCCCTGCCCCCATATTTTGTGCCTATTGAGTAAGGCTGGGCCAGCCTATCTGCAAAACTAAAGACCTTCGGGACATAATAGGATTAACCCAGTAAGACAACAATCTCTTAAGGAGATTGCATCACCCACAGCAAACTTCAACCAAACTTAGCTCAGACAACCTATAGAGCCAGTTATGATCCCTGCCTAACTCCATGGGAGTCTGACAACAGCCAATAGAATACATGTTCTTGTACAGGAACAGGAACTTCAAGTGCAAAGTCCAAGAGAAAGTATAAAAAAAATCCCACTCTCAAACCTGGTTATGTTCATCTTTCCAATCAGCCTCCAGCCCAATGATTCATTTGAAGAGACGTGTCCTTTCTTTGGAAGGAAATGGTGTTCTTGTGTGTTACAACCATTCAAAGCTTCAACAATATTTAAAAAGTGACTTATGACAACTGGCTCGTATTTATGACACTTTTGTATTTTGTGACCTTCTGATGAGCAAAGTCAATGAAGCCAGGTTCACTTAACAACTGTGTCACCAACTGAAGAACTGCAGGGATTCACTTAGCAACTGTGGTGATAAACAGGGCAAAACTCACTTAATAACCTGTCTTGCTTAGCAGTGGAAATTTTGGGCTCAAATGGGGTTGTATATTGAGGATTATTTGTATAGGTACTCCTCAATTTATCTCTAGTTGAGCCTATAATTCCAGTTGTGGTGGTCATAACATGAGTCACGTCAAGACTAGACTTGAATTTACTACCGTTATCTTTTTTGTAACAGTCATTAAACATCATGGTCATTAAACAAACGCATTGGTTACTGTGGGACTTTTTTTTGGCCAAAAATCTAAAGTAAATGTTGGTTTCCAGCAGAACCATCATAAATTACAGTCAGACACTGCAAATGGCTGTAAATGTCAGCTGGTTGCCAAGCATCCACATTGTGGTTGGGTCCAGATGTCAGAACTGCAAATCTGGTCCTTAGCCCCTTTTCTTGGGATGTATTGTAACTTCAAGCAGTCGCCAAGCAACTGATCATAAGTCAAGGACTCTCTAATGCATTTAGCTTTCAATTTTCCACAGAAAGTTACATATTGTTGAATCGTATCTCTATTACTCCTTGCGCTTAACATTGGAAGATCTAGAATTTTGGGTTGTAGAATTCATTATTTTTCCTCCTTCAGCAGTTTTAAGAGGGAACAAACACACCATTTTCCCCCAGAGTGACAATATCCCTGTGAGGTAGGTTGGCTAAGAAGATGGGGCTGGTGCAAAATCACCCAGGAAGCTTCTGTGGTTCATCAGGGACTGGAATTTGAATCATCAAATTCAGGGGTGGGCTTCAAAAATTTTACTAATGGGTTCTATGTCCAGTTGCTGGGTGGGTGTGGCCATGGTGGGCATGGCCTAGTTGGCCTCCTGCATCACTGGGGAGAGGCATTTTTGCCTTTCCTGGGCTTTAGAGACTTTCCTTAAGCTTCCGGGAGGGCGAAAACAGCCTCCCCGGGTTCCGGAGACTCTGGAAGCTGGAAATGGCCCCGTTTCCAGCCTTCTGGAACTTCCGGGAGGCCTGTTCTTGGCCTTCCCTGAGCTTCCGTGCATGCCTGCACTTACCTGCATCCAAAATGAGCCACGTGGGGACTCCTGGGGGGGGCAGGGTAGGCAGGGCCAGCCAGGAGTGGGATTTCCCAAACCCCCAGCAGCCCACCCCTGATCAGGTTGGAAGGGAGCATAGAAGTCCTTTTTCCATGCACAAATCACCCTACCATCCTGGAAAAAAAGTCTTTTCAGCCAGTAAACCACAGTGATTCTCTCCTTACAGCACGAAAGTGGTCATTAAATAACCAGCTGTAAATCAAGGACTTGAAAGCTGCATGGTAGCTTAGAGGTGGAGTGCTCGCTTCACAATAAGGAGGCTGTGAATTTGATTCTAGGTAGTAGTAGATATTTCTCTCTGGGCACAATGATTTCTTGTCTGCTGTGAACTCTGCATAGGCATTGGGAAGGGCATCCGAACAGTAAATGCTCAAGTCCATTAAAGTCGCCCTGACTCCACCCCAATGCAGGGTGATTAAAGAAAAAAAACTATTAGAAGTTATTACAGCCTCGGAAAGGGTGCTTTTCAGCTGTCACAAAACTAGCTCTTAACGTTGGCTTTTATTTACTTCCACTGTCCTGTAGTTGCATGACTTGCAAGTGTTTTTTTTTCCTTTTTAGTATGGTTGTTAAGCAAATCAAATGGTCATGAGTCCAAATACATTCTCTCAAATGGAACTATTGCCAGGAACTCTGATTTGACCTTATGACCATACAATTTGTTTAATCAGTCATCCTAAAACAACAGTCCAAAAATTGGGTTTGGCCAGTGGTGCCTCGATTTACTACTACAAGAAGTTATACTTAAAATTCCAGTCCCAATTGTGGCTGTAAGTTGAGGATCACATATTTAGAGATGTCTCAGTCATCCAGGTTGTCCCAAAGGTGCTTTTTCAAGAAGCAACTGGACTTTCTTACTTTTCCTTGAAGACATTTCGCTTCTCATTGAATAAGCTTCAACTCTCTCTGAGTCGTTGAGGCTACGTCCGTCCTCCACCATCAGAACTAAAGAAGTCTCTTGGAGGAGAAGCTAAATGTCTTCAAGCAAAAACAAAGTCCAGTTGCCTCTTGAAAAAGCAACTTTGGGATGCTTACAGAAACAATAGAAGGAATTACAGGCTACTAGCTTAGTGTTACACCACTAGCAGATATGTTTTGTTTCTATTATGATCTCTTTTCTAGAGATCATTCTCATCTGCAAATTTTTAGTTGTCAAGAACAGTTAAGCTGTCAAGTAACATATCTCTCTTGTTTCTTTTTCGCAAATGAAGTTCAGCATCGAATTTTCTCATCCATTCCTCGTCCTAAAGGAATTGTGTCTGCTGGACTCTGTAGGAAAAGAAACAGCCATTGGAGGATTGGACTAGAAAATATCTTTAGAGATGTCAACCAGTATTAGTCATTAACAATATCCTTGTGATATTCCCTAAGAGAGCACTTGGAACAGTGATTTTCACCAAAGTTCCCATCGTTAAAAAGGAAAATAAGAAAGCAATTTGTCATCTAGCAACGAAAGGAAATTTTGTAACCAGGCTGGAAATTGCATTTTCCCTAAATCCAAATAGTTCTTGAATTATCGTGTTCAAATAGCTATTTACAGTCACGATCCAAAATCCCAACATCCATGACCACATTTTGGGTGCTCAGTTATGGCTGTTTGCAACATCCCATAATCACGTACCACGGTTTAATTTTTGTTGGAAACAAAACCAATTATTTCTGGTTCCTGGCCAAAAAAAAAAGTTCTATACAGCTAGTCCTTAACTTACAACCACAATTGAGCCCAGAATTTCTATTTCTGAGACACTTGTTAAGTGAGTTTTGCCCCATTTTATGAACTTAAATTGCTAAGAGAATCACTATTAAGTTGGTAACATGAATGTTAAATGCATCTGGCTTCCCCCATTGAGTTAGCTTGTCAGAAGGTCACATAAGGTGGTCATGTAACCACGGGATGTCGCAACTGTCATAAACAGGAATCAATTGCCAAAAGAATTTTGACCATGGGGATGCTGCAAGTGTAAAAAAAAACAGTCTTAAATCATTTTTTTTTCAGTGCTGTTAGAACAGCCACTAAACAAATAATTGTAGATCAAGAATACCTCTAGCAAATAATGGGATTGCGTAACAACCACTGAAAAGCTTGCTTTATGATCACAGTGCCTGCTTAATGACTACTGAAAACAAAGGTCGTAAAAATCAGGCAGTGACATAATGACCTGAGGAAATCCTGGTTTGCAGCAAAACATCATAAATTGTAATCGTGTGACTACAGGATGTTGCTGAATGCTCAAAATGCAGTTGTGAATGAGCGGGGGCAAGTACAACCGACAGTGTATCAAATAGTGGTTTTTATAGGAATAATATAAATGCACGTACTATAGGCAGCAGTGAAAGAAGCAGTAATTAAACTTGGCGAACTACAAAAGGAGCTGGGCCTCCTTTTATTACACAGGTGTTGTGTTCGCCGGCAGCAGGTGTGGACGAAAGGGAACCACTTTGGGAGCCTGGCGAGGACTTAGATGGGGGTCCTGTCTCTGATGCAGGGATGGGGCCAGGACCATCTGGGAGTGGGGTGCTGCCTTCGGAGCTTTTGCAGTCTGGCAGCAGTGAAGGAGAGGACCCCAGGGAGCAAGTGCGCATATGCAAAGGGCTGCTCGAAGGAGAGAGCAGCTGAAGCAGCAAGGGCGACTCAGGAGTAAGGCTGGAAGGTGATTGTTCCTCCCATAAGGGGTAAAAACCAGCCCTCGGGGATGTGCTCTTTGCAGGAAGCAAAGAATTCTTTAGACTCTGAGCCCTTGTTGAAACCCTGGAAACTCTGGGTTTTTTTTTAAACTTCTGTTGGTTGATATTTATCAGTAATTAGACTTCTGTCCTTGGCAGTCTTTTACAGCCTTGAAAGGGCTTGCTTTTAACTCGGGCAATTAGGTTTAAATGACTCTTTGCTAGGAATGCAAACAATTCCCAGCATCACATTAAAAAAGGCTTGCTTTTATATACAGTTTGTGTTTAATTTAAACACGGCTTGGGTCAGAACAACAGGTTCTTAAACAGTAGTGGGATTCAAAAATTTTTTACTACTGGTTCTGTGGGCGTGGCTTGGTGGGCATGGCATGGCTTGGTGGGTGTGGCTTGGTGGGTGTGGCAGGGGAAGAATACTATAAAATCCCTATTTCCATCCCACTCCAGGGCCAGTCAGAGGTGATATTTGCTGGTTCTCCGAACTACTAAACATTTCTGCTACCGGTTCTCCAGAACTAGTCAGAACCTGCTGAATACCACCTCTGCTGTTAAAGCAAGCATTCTCAAACTATGGCCCGCGGGTCGGAAATGGCCCGCTGAAGCCATGAGGCTGCCCTGTCCACATCGCCCTGCCTACCTGCCGGCCCCTACCCTTCAGCCGAGTGCACGACTCCCTTTGTGAGTCTCGTGGGCTACAACTGAAAGGTAAGGCCAACGTTTTTGCCAGCAGAGTGCTTCTGGGAGGCGGGGGAGGCCAAAAAAGGGTCAGGCAGAGGCCCCGGGAGGCATCCACGCTTTCTGTTTCTGGCCGGCAGAGTGCTTCTGGGGCCAGGGTAGGCCAAAAACAAGCCGCACCTTTTGCCAGCCAAGGAAAGAACTCAAAGATTTGCCAGGGACTTCAGTCCACTGTCACTCCGCTGTGGGGGAGAAAATGTAGAATCCCAATGGGAGAGAGGCTGCGCCTGCCACATAATTACACATCGCTTCCAAGAGTCGTGCTTAGTGTCAGGTACCTGTGTGCTTTCCATTCATCCTGGGTGAAGCAGAGCAGAGAGCAGAGATGGGTGGGAGGCCTGAGACCATGCTGTGCCCCAGCGCAGCGCTATCCCATGCTGGCCGGATTAGCCCAGAAGCAGCAAATCCCCCAGTCACAGGCTGGATACAGGGTCTGAGGTGGGGGGAGGGCATACATAGCTAGTTTTGTTTTTATGCCATAGCGATCTTTTTTTGATTGAAGTTTCCTTATTGTTATGGGTAATTGGGTTACTAATGGTACATATAATTTAATGACTCTTTCAAGTTCAAACAAGAATGCATTATAATGGTCTTCTGTAATATTACAGCTAGAGAACAGAATATGCCAATCAAGAGATGATAGGTCAGCATCTATGAGATCATAGTTGGCTTTTTGAAGTTGTATTTTGGGGATCCATCATTATGATCCTCTTTGTGATGGCGTAAATTGAGACAAAAGCTGATCATACTGTGGTCACTGTTTGAAAAGGGTTCTTGCATTTGTAGGCCATATATTGAGTTTGAGCTGTTGCAGAAGATGAGGTTGAGGCAGTTATTGAGTCTAGTGTTGTTAGTTACTAATTTATCCAGTCCCAGTGTAGCAACGGCATTGTACAAGGTTGCTTGTATGGGTTCGGATGTACATTCATTTAGGGCCCAATTTATAAGAGGTAGATTGAGGTCATCAAGGAAAATAAGAGGGTGTGGGCAAGAGGCAGACTACGTTAGCAAGTTAGCTTGTCTGCATGAACTATGTCATAATCAGGGGCTCTGTAGCACAGTAAGAAGCGAATTGTGGTATTTGAGGACAGTTCACAGACGATGGTCTCTGGAAGAGCAAGTTCTTGCGTAATTTGAATCTTTTTTAGATTTAGGGATATTTTGTAGAAGTTAGCAACTCCACCTCCTCTACGGATTTCGCGATCTGACTGATAAACGTGATAGTCACTGACTGTGGTAATGGAGTCTGGAAAAGATGCATTTAACCACATCTCACAGACAAATATAATGTCAAATGTGGTCGTGCCTAATAAGATGAGGAATTCATGCATTTTGTTTGCGAGGCTTCTTGCGTTGAGTAGTTTGCATTTTAGATACGTAGTAGTGGGTCTGGAGGAAGTAAGGGGTGTGCGTGCCTAATGTTGGATGTTGGGGTGATGGATATTGGGGTGTAAGTTGAAGGTCTTGCTTTTGATACATTCTGTGCGGTAGTCAATGTATAGGTTAGTATTTCCTTGTTCATGGAATCTTTTGAGCTCAGCGTAGTTCACAGAACCATACACGTTGCTGTAAGGTTAGGTCAGGGCGAGAACGGAAGTTCTTATGAATGGTGTTGCTCTTGGCAAGTGAATTTATAGTGTAAATGTATTTTCGTTTGCTTGATTCATTTTTGCAAATGACCCTGCAGAAGTGTGGGGCCACCGAGCCGTCACTGTTTTTGAACTCTGGGCCGATGTGGGAAATGTCAAGTATTTCATCAGATGGTTGATGCTTGATAGTCACTGATGATGTTGCGGGCAATTGTGATGTCATCATTGTCATTGTTGTCCTCTAGACCAAATAAGATGGCGTTTGGACGCTTCCGTTCACGCTCAACAGCTACTTTGATGAGGATTGGAATGTCATTATTTGTTGGGTTTGTGGTTTTTTGTGGATTGGGTTGCGGTTTTTGGGTAGAGATGTGGTTTGTAGCTATTGGATGTTCTGTTTTTTGTGCTGTGTCTTTTTTTTCAAGGTTAGTTAATCTTGCTTTTATAGTGTCCAGTGATGCTACTATGGTGTCAAGGGATGTTATTCATGTTTCTATGGTATCAATTCTTTCAAACAGGGCAATATATTTGTCCAGTTTGGGTCTGCATGATGGGCAGAAATATTGAAATGCATGGTTGGATGATTCAAGGAATTGAGTCATTTGCTTAGGTAATCCCAAGCAGCCATGGTGAGCGTAGTTGTCACACGGGAACATTTGGTGGAATTTTATTATCCTTTAGAGTTTCTTTGCATAAAAGGCATGTGCAGGAGTCTTGTGGTTCATTGTCGGGGTTTTCTTTCTCTTTGGGTTGTGGTTTGACAATGGATTTTTTTCCTGGCATGTTAGATTTGATGCGATGGTACATTGATTAAATTGCTTATCACACAAGATATCAAACAAGATATTTGGGTAATCAATATAGCCAATATCACACCAAGTAATCAATTACAATAATCACTCTAGTCAAATAATTTCACTAAGCAACAAACAGCCTAATCAATTAATTACACTAATCACTAATCTCACTGGTCAATTAAATTCACTAAATCACTAATTCATCGCTGATCCTTTACACTGATCAGTAAACACTATTTGCATTAAACAGTCTAATCACACTAAAAATCAAAATCAGTTGATGAATTAATTATTTTATAGAAATCGATTTAGAGATATCGTTATCTAATCATTGATATAGGTCATGAGGTAGAAAAGTTATAAGTTTTGAGGTAATGAAGTAA